>CAUYUJ010020405.1:27500-100000 GCA_963575745.1 Prorocentrum cordatum
TCGCGGTGGCGTCGGCGCGGCGGCCGCCAATGCCCGGAGTCAGGTACGTAGCGCGACACTGCCCGCCGGGATGGGCATCGCAACCTCCTCTCCCGTCGGTGGGCCAGCAATCCTCCTGGAGAAAACTTGATGAACTTCGTCTTGCGGCGGTCACCCGCGGCGCTGAACGCACCGGGCCGTCGCGTCGATCCACAAACCATACAGTTCGTCGATAATTCGTGGGGACATGCCATCCAATGCGCATACGGATTTCTTTGAAGGGCCAGCCGCCCAACCAAGCGCAGCCCTTGGAAGACCCGACTGCCTCCAAGAAAGCACCCCTGGACGGAGTCCAATCGTCGGGCTTTTCTCTCGGACCGCGGGGAGGAAACAGCTGCGGCGTGATGCCGCCATCTGTCGAGACAGCCTTCTGGATCACGATGTTCTGGCGGCGGTCGCCATTGCGCCTCCAATTGCTCGCGCGCGTCGGAGACGCCGCAAGTCGACGAGGCCAGGGCAGGCTTGAACATGGACGCGGCCACTGGCCACGCCTCCGATGACCACTTAACGAACTTTCTCCATGTAGCTTAGCGCTCGTCTTGGCAATTGAAGAACTGATCCACTCCGGCGCGCCCGGATAGGTGGGCATGCCCACCGCTTTGGCCTCCGCGATGCAGTCGTGGGCAGCCGCGGCGAAGCGCGAAAAGTGCACGGCTGCGAGCGCGCCCGCGCCGGGCGCGGCCCAGCGCAACCGCCCTGAGAATATGCGATGCAGTCGTAGTAATCGTCGACGCGCTATGCTCTGATCGGGCCTGCGTCGCGCAAGGGCTGCGACAGGCCGCCGCATTGGCGTCGGTCCCGTTGGGCGTTCCGGCCCTCGAGCAAATCCCAGAAAACCGCTGTCCACCGCAAGGCCGAGGGCCGTCTCAGCTCTCTCGCGCAAGTTCTTCCAGCGAGACACGATGGATATGTGTTGTCCGTGTGACGGAAGTCCAACATCTTGGTCGAGTAGCTCGCCGGGTTGATAAAGCTCGTCGCCGGTCGGATCCTTCAGGCGAAGGAAGGACACAGTGCGCGTCGCGCGTCGAACGATAGCGTTGCAAATTGGCGAAAGTGATGTCACGCTGGAAGCGCGATAGAGCGTGACGAGGGATTCCCGCGAGTAGCTTCGCCCCCAAGAACACTGGCGGGACTGCCTGCGGGTCTCCCCACAACAGGGCGCGCGAAGGGGCCGTTCCCACTGGCGTAGTAACTGGGGCAGCCCCACCGAGCGTCACCTCCCTCTGCCGGCCCTTTCCAAATAATATGTCGCAGTTTTGCCTCCAGTTGAGGTCGCCAACAACCTACGCGGCATGGCCATGATGCCCGAGAGACTGGGAGCAGCCCACTGCTGTTGCAGACCAGTGGCGCTCAACACAAGTAGGGCCATAGGCCGATACGAACGAAGCTCTCGCGGCACGTACCCCACCATTCGACGAGGAATGCGCGGATGCCGTAGAATGGTAACTCTGCCGAAGGAACGCCTCCACAGTTCAGCACACCCGCCTTGACTGACCCTGTGTACTGAGGAGGGTGGGGGAGGTTCGAAGCACGCCAGGCCCCACCCCCTGGCATTGCATAGAGTGATCAACCACCTCGGTCGAACATCTGGCAACCTGATTTCTTGACAAAAAAACGTCTGATTCTGGAACATTGTCGAGTACTTCCACGATGCGGGCCTTCGTGAGGGTGGTGGCGCTGATGGTGGCGACTTCCAATTGCGACTCATGAGCTGGAGGCCGATCATGATGCTCATCGTGTGCTCCTGGTAGCCCGCCGGATCCTCTTCTGCTGGCGACTCGGGTGGCGGCTGATCTGGATGTCCCTCGCGGTCGTCATGTTCGCTAGGTTCAGGTGGAAGTTGAGGGCCAAGTAGCTGGAGTCGGATCCGCTTCATCATCCTGTCAGCCTCCTGTTTGCGAGACTGTCTTCTTGCAATATATGGCCGAGATGGCCCGCGTCGCGACCCTGGGCAAGGCGCTCGGGGGCTTCATCGTGATCATCTTTAAGGAACCGAACTTTATACACCGATGCTTTTTACCGGCCCCGCACTGAGATCCCCGCTAGAAAACGGATTCTGGCGTGCACGGCACCCTGGTGCATACATGTTTTGTTGCTTCAACGGGAAAACGGGAAAACAAGCATACACCACGCCACCCCGACGTCGCCCCCGACCCTAAAAAAAGTCTTGGGATTGAAAAAGCGCCCGCCGCTGGTAATGTAGATGCTCCAGTTTCCGAATCTGCTTCGCTTCTTCGACGTTCGCAGTAGAACTCGCGACGACGGTCCTGATGATGCCGAAGATCTCCATGGAGAGCGCCGTGGATAAGTCGACGCTTAGCTTGGCGAAAGTCCCCTGGTCCTTGAGATGTTCCAGGGCTCGAAAGCTCGCGGGGCGGGGCAGGCCACGGCGGCGGGACTTGGCCCCGACCTATGTTTGACAGACGAGATTTGAAAAATCCGACTTGTGTGACTTATTAATAATAATGGGCTCCCGCGGCGCGCCCAAGTCCCGCCCCGCCCCGACAGCCCGTCTGCGCTGGGAGTCCAGGGGGGGGGGGGGGGGGATGGGGGGAGTTATCATCATCGTGACCATCATGATGTTGGTAATGGTCATCATCATGACATCGATCGTGATGGCCATGATCTTCTCGTAATTGATCGCCATCGCTGTCACGATCGGGGCCGTCGCCATCGCATCGAGGCTCACCGACGACGTCACCGTGGACGCGATGGAGACGGCCACCACTGACCTCGAGCAGTATATCACCGTGGACGCAGCGCCGAGCACACGAGCGCGCGTCGCCAGCCAGACGCGCGCAGAACCCCCTGCCCCGCGCGACGCGCATCTGAATAATTCAAACACTTTACTTCCACTGCGGCGCAATTCCGCGCTGACTTGCGGCCGACCGGAAACGGAAACGCAGAGCGCCCTGGTCGGGATCCGGCAGGCGACCCCTGCGACGTCGCATCGCAGGCAGCGGCGACGCAGGGCGGCAAACCAGCGGATGTCGACGTCGGCGGATGAGATCGGCGCGCGCCTCGACGGAGACCTTGCGCCACGCTTCGCGGACGGCTGGATCTTGGGAGTCTCGGGAGACGGTCAAACTCGCGGAGTGGAGCGCAACCATCTCTCTGAGCAGCTTGCTCAAAGCACGCTCAGCCACGCCGACGGCGTTCACCATCGCGCTCTCTCCTGGCCGCAGACGTTGGTCGACCTGGAACGAGCGCCTTGACGGAGACCATGCGGCACGCTGCGCGGACGGCTGGGTCTGGGGAGTCTCGGGGGGCGATTTAACTCACGGAGTGGAGCGCAACCATCTCTCTGAGCAACTTGACCAAAGACCGCTCGGCCACGCCGACGGCGCTCGCCATCGCGCTCCCTCCTGGCCGCAGACGTCGGTCGACCTGGAACAGGCGCGCCGAAGCGAGCGAAACGTGAGTGCAAGCGGCAGCGGTCGGGGCTGGGGGCGTGGGCTACGACGGCGACGTCTGCGGATGCAACGACAGTTGCCGACGCAACTATTAAGCGGCCCGTGGCGGCGAATCTGGCGATGATAGGAGCGGCGACGAAGATGGCGGTCGCGATTGAATTTCACTGGCGAAGACGGCCACGACGATGCCGACGATGAGTTCGACAAAGGTGCGATGGCGATTTTGCGCGATATCGCGGGAATGAAACACCAAGCAGAGGCCAAACAGTTTCCTGTAATTGCGCGAGGTCACCTTAGGATGTCCTGGGACTTGAAAACTCGCGGGGCGGGGCAAGTCACGGGGGCGGGACTTGGCCCCGACCTGCGCTTGTCAGACGGGACTTGGGACATCCAGATTTTGTGAATTACTAGCAGTAAGCCCCCACAGCGCGCCTGAGCCCCGCCCGGCCCCGACAGCGCGTCCTCGCTAGGGGTCCAGGGGGGCGGGGGGCGTTATCACCATCATGACAGTCATCATGTTGGCCATGGGCATCATCGCGACAGCGATCATCATGGCCGTGATCCTCTCGCAATTGATTGTCATCGCTGTCGCGATCGGGGCGTCGTCATCGCATCGAGGCTCACCGACGTCGTCGCCGCGGGCGCGATGGAGACGGCCAACGCTGACCTTGAGCAGTATATCACCATGGACGCGGCGCCGAGCGCGCGAGCGCGCGTTGCCAGACGCGCGCAGAGCCCCCCTGCCCCAGGCGACGCGCATCTGAAGATTTCAGAAAACTTCCACCGCGGCACAATTCTGCGCTGACTTGCGGCCGACCGGAAACGGAAGCGCAGAGCGCCCTGGTCGGGATCCGGCAGGCAACACCCTGCGATGTCGACGTCGGCGGATGAGATCGGCGCGCGCCTTGACGGAGACCTCGCGGCACGCTGCGCGGACAACTGGGTCTTGGGAGTCTCGGGGGGCGGTCAAACTCACGGAGTGGGCCGCGACCATCTCTCTGAGCAGCTTGCTCAAAGCCCGCTCGGCCACGCCGACGGCGCTCACCATCGCGCTCTCTCCTGGCCGCGGGCGTCGACCAACCTGGAACAGGCGCGCTGAGGCAAGCGAAACGCGAGTCTAAGTGGCAGCGGTCGAGGCTGAGGACGTGGACTACGACGGCGACGTCGGCGGATGCAACGACAGTTGCCAGCGCAAATATTACGCGGCCCACGGCGGCGAAGCTGGCAATGCTTGGGGCGGCGATGAAGATGGCGATGACGATTGAGTCGCACTGGGGAAGACGGCCATGATGATGCCGGCGATGAGCTCGGCGAAGATGGCGACGGCGATTTTGCGCGGATATCGCGGGGATGAAACGCCGATCAGACTTAGGAGAGTTCCCTTGAATAGCGCGAGGTCGCCGTAGGATGTCCTGGGACTTGAAAGCTCGCGGGGCGGGGCTTGCCGTGGGGGCGGGACTTGGCCCCGACCAGTGCTTTGCTGGCGGGACTTGAGAAAGCCTGCTCTCGTGAATTAATACGAATAAACTCCCGCGGCGCGCCCAAGCCCCGCCCCGTCAGCGCGTCTTCGCTCGGGGCCCAAGGGGAGGGGCGGGGGGAGTTATCATCAGCGAGACCATCGTCGCGTTGATCATGGTGATCATCACCACAGCGATCGTCATGGCCGTGACCTTCTCGTAAGCGATCGCCATCGCTGTCGCGATCGGGATCGCCGCTCGCGCCGAGGCTCGCCGACGTCGACGCCGCGGGCGCGATGGAGACGGCCGCCGCTGACCTCCTCAGCACTACGCCACAGTGGGCGCAGCGCCGAGCACGCGAGCGCACGTCACCAGACGCGCGCAGAGCCCCCCTGCCCCGCGCGACGCGCCTCCGAATAATTCGAAGAACTTCACTTCCACCACAGCAGCCATTGCGATGCCGTGCTAAGCTCTGCAGGCCCCTGCTAAGCCCTGCCAGGCCTAGCCCAGCCCTGCTCGGCAGCGCTGAGGACGGCGGCTCAGTGCAGAACCCAAATGGATTATGATAGCCACTTGCCAGGCCCAGCTAAGCCTTGAAAGTCCGACCAAGCCCTGCTAGCCCTGATATGCCTTGCCGAGACCTGCGAATATTTGACAACACCTGCTGGCCTTCCCAAGTTCTGCCAGCACCTCGATGACCTGCTAGCCATGCGATGCCTGCTGAGCCATGCGGAGCCGCATTTAATGTAATCTCATCAAGGACAAACCCATTGCTACAGGGATCCGTGGGTCTACCTCTTGCAGAGACAGGTTAAGGATGCAGCAACGTGTACTGAATTGCATGCAATGAGGATTCACCTCTACTATAATCCCAGTAGAGGTGGATCCGCCTCCAATATAAGCCCAGGAAGGATGGAAGCACCTGGAGTCGAGTCGAATTAGATGTATGCACTTCTGTGTGAATCCGATGGGGGACTGAAGCTACCTCTACTATAATCATCCCACATCCCTGCTTAGCCTCTGCTAGTCGCTGCTATGCTTTGCCCCGCTGAGCCCTGCTGGCCACTGCGACGCCGCGCCGAGCCCTGCTCGCCCATGCCGAGCCCTGATTGCCGGCGGCGGAGCGGGAGTGAATCAAATTGCTTGGCGAAGGGCCCAACCATGTGCAGTTGTGAGTATCGCAATAGTGAATATCGTCTTCGGCGACGCCCCCCATGGGGCTACGAACCGCGCGAGGGGCTCGCCGAAATGCGCGGCGGGGCGCCCAAAAAGAACGAAGACGATGAGTCTTAGTGCGGCGGGCTGAGAGCGGGCGAGTCTGATCGCGATTGAATCTGATAGTGAATGAGTCTGCGCGCGAATGGATCTTCTGCGCGAATGCGGGCATGGTTACACCTAGCGAAAATGCATATGACTGCAAACGTTTCGGGCACGGGGCCCCGCTGGGAACCCTGATGGCAGCGCCCGCGCGTCGCGACGCCCGAGTCGGCGCGCCCCATCGCGAGGTTCGCGCCCGCCTCCTCTTTTGTTTTTCTCCTTCTCTGCCCTGGCGCCCAGGCCGCGAACGCAGCGCAGTTCGGAGCCCCGGCGACGCGCGCCGGTCGCCCCGAAGGGATTCCAGCGACGCGCGCGGGTCGCCAGCTGAGCGGGGCAAAGAGACCTAGCTGGCCGGCCGACGGCAGGCAAGGATCCGGCCGCCGGGCAGGGCGACGACGGGCGAGCGAGGCGCCGGGCAAAGAGCCGCGCGGAATTCCCTCGACGCGCGCTGGTCGCCCCGAGAGGGCCCCAGCGACAAGCGCGGGTCGCCCGCGGCGCGGAGCAAAGAGAGCTAGTTGGATGGCTGATGGCGGGCAAGGAACTGACCGCTGGGCAGAGCGACGACGGGCGAGCGAAGCGCCGGGCAGAGCGCCGCGCGGAATTTCCGCGTCGCGCGCTGGTCGCCCCGAGAGGGTCCCAGCGACGGCCGTCGGCCCCCTCCTGCGCCGCTTCGCACGCGCCGCAAACTGCCCCAGCTGCTTCCGCAAGCCCTCCGGCGGCCCCGCCAGGAAGAACTCGACGCGCGGCGCCCGCATGAGCGGGAGGTCCTCGAGGCGGGTGGCGCGCGAGAGCAGCGCATAGAGCTCCAGCCACCAATCGTCGTCCTCCTTCTCGCCGCTCCCGACCTCATGGCGGCCGCAGTCCAGGATCACGCCTGGGCGACGTCGACCGAGGGGGCAGCGCGCCGGACAACAAACGGCCCAAGGCGAGAAGTCCACAGGACCGAAAGAAGAAGGTCTGGAACTTCCTGTTGGGCCACGAAACGTTTGAGGGGTGTGCCAAAATGGGGCGGAAACACCATGCGAACTGAGCCACTGGGACCTTCGGTGAAGCTCCCTATGTGGCCGCGAAAACATGTGAGGGGTGTGCCAAAAAGGGGGCGGCGCCGCCATGCGCAGCTCGCCACTGAAACCTTCGGTGGGGCTCCCTATGATGCCACGAAACATGTGAGGGGTGTGCCGAACTGGGGCGGCGCCGCCATGCGAACTGCGCCATATGGCCCTTAGGCGGAGCTCCTTACGGGCCCACGGAACGTGCGAGGGGTGCGGCAAAATGGGGCGGCGCCGCCATGCGAACTTCGCCACTGGGACCTTAGGTGGAGTTCCCTATGGGGCCACGACACGTGTGACGGGTGTGCCAAAATGGGGCGGCGCCGCCACGCGAACTGCGCCATTGAGACCTTGGATGGAGCTCCCTGTGGGACCACGAAACGTGTGACGGGTGTGCCAAAATGGGGCGGCGCCGCCATGCGAACTGCGCCATTGGGACCTTCTGTGGAGTTCCCTATGGGGCCACGAAACGTGTGAGGGGTGTGCCAACATAGGGCGGCGCCGCCATGCGAACGGCGCCACTGGGAACTTCAATGGAGCTCCCTATGGGGCCACGGAGCGTGTGAAGGGTGTGCCAAAGTGGGGCGGCGCCGCCGTGCGAACTGCGCCACTGGGACCTTAAGTGGGGCTCCCTATGGGGCAACGAAACGAATGAGGGGTGCGCCAAAATGGGGCGGCGCCGCCATGCGAACTTCGCCACTGTGACCTTAGGTGGAGCTCCCTATGGTGCCACGAAACGTGTGAGGGGTGTGCCGAAGTGAGAGGGTGACGGGAGGAGAGAGGAGGGAGGAAAGATGAGAGAGGAGAGGAGAAGAGGAGAAGAGGGACGCGGGAACCGTCTCTTCAAAACGAAAAACCAACACCACAGGATGGTTGAGAAAGAAATGCAAGGGGGCGACGGTGTTATGTGTGTTTGTTGTCCTTATGTTTTTTTTTCTGGAGGATCCAAAACTTGTTTTGGCCCCCTTTCAGAAGAAACCCCTGTGTGGGCGATTTACAAGTTGTTTCCTGTCGCGTGTATTACATATAAAATCCTGTTGTGCGACTTTTCAATCGGATTCTTTTTTGGGGGGAATTTGCACATTGATTTCTAGTGTATGGCTTGCAACTAGAACTCTTGTTGTCCAGCTTTTCAATGTGAGTCTTTGTGTGGGCGATTTTCACAGGATGTTTATGGTGTAGACTGCAAATCGAATCCTTTTGCGCGGCTTCTCAATAGGATTATATTGCAGCTTTAGGTAACGACGAAGAGGATGAGAGAGAACAAAAGACAAGACCGAAACAAGGAACACAAACCGAACAATCAAACGAACCCCAACATATCAACGTACACCACGAAAAAGGTTCCCAAATGGTCCCAGATTTCCCCCTTACCTACCCATCCCGTGACGCTGCCCCTGAGGATGGTGGACGGGGGAGGAAGGCTTCGCGGCGCGCGCGAGGGGTTGGGCGGAGGGGGGAGGGCTCCTTAGGAGGCTGCTTCTTAGAAGGCGCAGGCCTTACATCTACAGATGCAGTCGTCGTGCCACCATATGGAACGCGTACTAGGGATCGGCCTGACCTAAGGAACGATCGATAAGGAACGAAGCCCCTTTTTTCTCCAGGGAGTGACGCATGGGGAACGATAACGAATCAATGACGTATAGGGGACGACAATCAACGCATGCAAGCCTAAGGAACGACGGAGCCCCTTTTGAAAAGTTAGTGTTCCTTATTCAAGCCGCTCACTGCACTAGGGAACGAAGGGGCTTTTCTGGCCAGGGCGGGCCCGGGCCAAACGCAGGTTGCCCGACCTCGATCCGAGGAGCGGCCCGCACACCCGAGCCCCTCCTCAGCCCGGAGCGGCCCCTGTTCTCAACGTCTTGACTGTGAGACCCTCGCCCTCTAAGGAAGCAGGGGTCCTTCTAGATCCATGGGGCCCAAGGACACACACATAAATACACACAAATCAAATTATTCCTTACATCTTCCTATATTTTCTGGGTTTTTGTCTTCCCGCCCAATTCCCATATGTTCCCATATTTTCTTGGGGATCGACGATTAATTGTGTCTGTGTGTTTTTTCCCTCTTGACTATAGTGGAATGAAGAATGACACCAACATAAAAACTCGGAGGTCCGAGTTGTTTTTTGTTCATGTAATCATTTGTGCCCCTAGAGGAGGCGGGACCCTCGGAGACGTCCCTGTCGAAACTTTCCGAGCGATGCTGGCCATCGACAGTTGGTTGAGGACGGGCCGAAGATGCCCGAAGAGGCAAAGATGCCAGGATACCCTTGGGAAGTCCATCATCCCTATCATCGGTTTCGACTGTACACAGGGCACTGACGGAGTCTCTCGCTCATAGGGGGAACGTGAAGATGGGGTAGGGGCAGAGATGGGTTTAGAGGAAGATCGCTCATACGGCCTGTGAGAGGAAAATAGCCTCACCCTGGGATAGACCCCCCCCTTTACGAGCCCCCGAGCTCATCGCGCCCCCGCCGCCACCGGAAGAGAACACCTCCGGGGCACCCTCGCGGAGGCAGGGCGTCTTGCAGAGACCGGCCGCGAACGCGTTCCCGCCCGACGCGGCACGCCGCTGCCAGGGAGCCGCCGCTTCGGCGCCCTGTGGTGAGTTGCGTGGTCGCGCGCGCGACGGCTCTCCGGCGAGCCTGGCTACCAAACCACCCCAGCACAACCCGAAGACCGAAATTTCGGCTTGGGGGTGGTACGGGTTCCACATGTTTATTCAATGTTCCCCGACGCCCCCCACACTAGAAAACGGAGTGCAAATTGGGGCCTTCGGGTTGAGTTGGGTTGGTTTGGTGGGTGGTGACGGAAGGGCCTGGCTACTTCTCTACTGGTTCGAGCTGGTAGAACTGCGCTGAAAACAGCGAGTCCGGCGGGGGCCTCTGCATCCAGGTACCCAACATCTCCTGTGCACGCGGGTCCCCTTGGGATTTCATAAATGTCATGGCGTCCTGGTTCACCATGACGTACTCGGGCAAAATGTCCTTTGTGAGCTCCAAGCCCTCAATGGTGCGACATCGAGACAGCGCAAGGTAGAGTAGACCATCAGTGAATGCATACGGGTCAATGCGAACTTTGGTGAACGACTGCCCCTGGGACCTGTGATGGGTGATCGCCCACGCGAGCTGCAAAGGGATCTGCGATCTGAAGCACGAACCCAAGCCAGGGATCACCGATTCAAAGAGATACGGGAAGATCCGCTTCGGGCCGATATCGTCAAAGTTTACGTCTACCCAGTCTGCCTCACCTAGGGGTGAGATTCCTGTCACCTCCCCAGCTTGCCCGTTCACTAGTCTTTCATGTATGGAAGGGAGGTTGGCCACCAGCATCACCCGTGCACCCACTTTCAACTCCAGGTCCCTCAGGGCAGGACACCCGTTGCTGAGGTCCTCAAAGAACTGGCTGTCCCACAGCGCCTTCTCTGGGTCGTCGTACAGGGCCTTCCGTAATGGACTCTCGTCGAAGTCATCCTCAAACATCACACTGTCGTTTGCCTGGAACGTCCTCGACTCGCCCTGCAACCGTCCCAAACGATCCGCATTGATGTCTCTCATCGTTGCGATCGTTGCGACCATTTGCAGGGCACTATCGTCTTCGGTGAGCGGGCGAACCCGCGCATTGAAGAAGACGATGGCGCTATTCATTTGTAGCTCGTCCCCCCCTGACCGCAAAGCTTCGAGGGCTTCGTAGTACTCGGCTGACTCCTGACGATGGTTCGTGCGAAGCTCCACCGTTCTGAACCCTCGGCGCCAGAACGCGTCGCTATGGAAGAACATACCCCGGTTGAGGAACAGCTCCTTTCGGCGGTGCGCACCAGGTGGTAGGGGGGAGGGGGAAGGCTTATTAGAAGAAGGCTGTCTCTCAGAAGGCGAAAGCCTCACATCTGTAGATAAGGCCCCCACCTTCTGAGAAGCAGGGCGCTCCTAAGAAGCCTTCCCCCCTCCCCCTATCCCGTTCTGCGCGTGGCCGATCCTGCTCGTCCTTCCGCTTAGAGCCTAACAGAACCGCCCTTGGCCTCTCCTCGGCGAGCGCCTTTGCGTCAAGGCCGCGGATGTCCCCGAAAGATGGCTCGATAGGAACCAGCTGGTAGGGGTCCCCGGACAGGACCAGCTGCAGGCCGCCGAAAGGCTCGTCGCTCTTGCGGATCCGCCGCAGATGCCGATCCATATTGTCGAGGAACTCCCCGGAGAACATGGAGATCTCATCGATGACGAGAACGTCCAGGCCCTCCCAGAACTCTTTCCTGGAACTGGGGCTGGACCCAAACGCTGTTTTTCGTGGTGTTTTCCGTTTTGGTGTCCGTTCTGCTATACCTGTTTTCCTGTACCTCCCTGCCAAAACGAAAAACCAAACTCAGCCGAAGTCCAGCAACACAGCGTTTAGGTCCAGCCCTGCTTTCCTGGAAGACATCTTCCAGAAGTCGCTCACGTAGCGTGGAACGCCAATGCCGGCGAGGTGGTGCAGAGTGTGGCCGCCGACCACGATGGCCGCGCGCCCCGTGGCTGCCGCAACCGCCACCTTGCTCCTGACTGCAGTCGGACGTAGGTCAGAATAACATCCCTGAAGAACATGAGACTCTCCGTCGCCCAAAGTAAACAGAACATGCAAGGGTACCCTCCCCAAGATGCGCAAGAGCATGCAACAAGCACGAGGACCACGAGGGCACTCTCCCCGAACGGACATCGATCTTATACCTCGGTCCGACTGTACCTACCAAGCCACCCCAACCCAACCCGAAGGCACCATTTGGCTCGTCAATCTTCGGTGGGGAGGGGGCACTCCAGAACATTGAGGAAACACAGTGGAACACGTACACCCGCCGGCCCGAAAACCGGGCGGCCTAGGGCCTTCGGGGTGGGCGGAGGCGGCTTGTTCATTACGCAGTGAGCTCCCGTCAGCATCGCCGAGCTTGCCCCTCAGGGACTCGATGATGCGCAGCAGCACGGTGGACTTGCCCACGCCCGCGCCCCCCGTGACGAACACGCTCTCCCCGCGCAGCGCCGCGTCGTGAGCCTCCCGCTGCCGCTCGTCGAGGTCGCCACCAGGCGGGCGCCGCGCCACCTCCGCCGCGAAGCCCGTGCCGGCGTCGGAGACCTGCTGCCGGCACACGTGCCGCTGCCTCGGCACTGCCGCCGCGCCCCGCCCGCCCAGCCACAGCTCGTGGCCGGGACCTGCGGGGGGGGGGGGGGCACCGAGCGATGCGGACAGCGGCAGGCAGTGGAGGCCCTCCTCGTTTGGCTGTTGCTGGTGATGGTACGTTGTCGTACGGGGGATGTGGAGGATACAGAATTCGGCCTGACCTGAGGAAGGAAAAATCAGGAACGAGGCCCCTTTCTTTCCAAGTAGCTCTACGAAGTCCACAGGAAGCCTTCCACAAAAAAAAACACCCCGAGACCCCAGGACGTCCATGGACTTCTGGTGCAGGAGCGTCGCGCCTCCCACGGCAGAACCATCGTCGAAGCCCAGGAAACCCAGGGCCCCCTGGAGGCAAGCAGGCTGTTTCTTGGCATGGGTCTCCACTGTATCTCTTCCTCCCCTGCGAGGGGGTACGTCAGGGGGACACTGGCTCGGGGGGGGGGGGGGGAAATCGAGCTGAGATTGGCGATGCATCGCCGATTGATCGGCAACAGGCCCCCGAAAGCGAATAAACGTTCCAGGGCGGGGCGAGCTGACTCGGTCACCCAATCGGCGACCTACGGCCAATCAGGGGTCGATTAGAAAAGGACAAACGCCATAAACATTAAACTTTTGGCGCTCCGCGCGGACTTCTTGGATCTGCGCTGGACGCCCCTCCCTGGCGCGCGGAGCGCGCCAGGAGCGGCGCCGGAGGCGCCGCCGGGGGGGGGAGGGCCCAGCGCGGATCCAAGAAACTCGCGTCGAGCGGCAAAAGCTGATGTTTACGGCGTTGTTTCTTCTTCGATCGGAGTCCCTAACGCCTCCTCCTCCTCCGCCTCCTCCTCCTCCTCCTCCGCCCCCCCCGAGCCCATCCTCCCCGAAGGCTGCCCCTGACCCTGGTCCTCCCTCCTCTCTTCGGCGCCTGGTGGTTTTCGGGTCACGTCTCGGGCCTCCGCGGCGGCCGCCGTGTTAGACGGTCCGGGGCACCTTCCACGCCCTCGGCGTGCAAAACCGCCGAAGACCAGCGGAAAAGCCCGAGGACTTCGAACCTCGAACCCGAAACATGCCCAGGTGAGCAGAGGCCGACAGTGCTGGTATTCATAGAGACCTACCCCTACATTCTCTTGGGACGAGAGAATATCCTGGGGCAGACGCAGCGCTCTCGGAACAGAAAGCCGATGTCATAAAACACAGCCGTCTCAGCCAGAAGCGTCCTTCACACACGTTTTGCGAATCATGTAAAACCCGCCACCGTGCCTCTGGCACGAAATGGAGATGCCCCAAGGCCAAGGCTCATGCAGCACTGAGAGGACTGTGCTGCTGCTGCAGCCAAAAATGTAAGTCTCCAAGGGCCCAGACCAATCTTTTCACGGGCCGGCCTGGCCTGGCGCGGGCTGGCCCAGGGTCTGCCAGAATCGCTCGCGTCGGCCTACCCAGCCCAGGGACAGGGGTGCATGGAGATAGTACTGGGAGCGTACAAGGCTGCATTGGTTTGTGATGGGATGTTCGCGCCTGCAAAGGGTTCGTACGGGGACCATGATACAGTGCTGCATAGGACTGGTGCTGGGAGCAGACATGGCTGTATAGGGATGCGTTCAGGTATGGCACTAGAAGAATACAGAGCTGTATAGGGATGGCCCTGGGAGTATGCAGAGTGGAGATGGCAGTGGGACTATACAGAGCTGACAGAGCGGTATATGGATGGTACTGGAACTACACAGAGCGGTAAAGGAGAGGAATTGGCACTGGGAGCATAAGGGTCTGTATAGGGCTAGATCTGGGATTATTCAGTGCTGTATAGGGATGGCACTGGAAGTGTACAGGGCTGTATAGGGATAGCACTTGGAATACACAGTGCTTCTATTTGTCGTTGGGAACACAACGCTAACATGCCAGCGTGCACCACAGCGCACGCTTGCACAACACTGCGTGTGTACAACACAGCAGCCGTGCGCTACACCTGGCTGTTGCACACCATACCACAACGCCCATGTACATTCTAGACATGAATATGCAACAGCAGCAATCACTCGAAGACTGTTCGCTCCTATCTGCCCGCGTGTCATCCAACACGTACATACAAAAATTCTGTATCCCCCTCTTCGTCTTCGATGATACCCCCTTTGGGATATATCTTCCTTGCAGTTAATGCAGCCCCCAAAACAAGGGAGTGGGGACGGATGGAAGGGGAGGGAGAAGGATGGAGCACGAGAGAATTTTGCAGGGGGACTAGAGACAGAAAACACGTGGCATAACCAAACGGGCCGATCGGGCGGGCAGACCCTGACGGGCGGGTCGGGAAGGCGGGCCCAGGCGGCCAGGTCGAGCTGGCGGGCTGCCGAAGCGTGGGTCACGCATGAATCGCGAGGAAGTCTCGAGCGATAGCGCGATTCCCAAGTGAACTCAAAAAAACTAAAAGGAGAGCTCGAATTCTGAAATGCAATGCGAGGAAGTCCCACGTGAGAGCGCGATTCCTGTACAAGTCGTGAGGAAGTCCCGCGCGAGAGCGCGATTTGGGAATACATTGTGAGGAAGCCTCAGGCGGGAGCCGTTGTTGTTGTAAACCGGGGCCCAACAACACCGTTTGAGCAGGAAGACAAAACAGGGTGCAAGCCCCAGAGAGGAACTCCAATCAGAAAGCAAAATGTGCACCAGTGAGAGAGGATCAACAACCATTCATCTTCAAGAATGAGAGTTCAACACTTATCTCAAGACTGTTCGTTCTGATCTGCTCGCGTGCGATTCAACATAGAAAGTGTCAGGAAGTCCTGCGAGAGAGCGCGACTTTGGAATACATTGGCAAGATGTATCAAGCGGGAGCCGTCGCTGTTCTAGCCGGGGGCCAGGGGCATGGATTTTGAGCGGGAAGACTCCCCCTGATAAAAAAGAAAACAAGGTGCGTGCCCCGAGGGGGGGACTTCACTTGAAAAAAAACATGTGTGCACAGGTGTGGGGGGGGATCAACAAAAATCACTTTACAAGAACGAGAATTCAACAACAATAAATTAAGGCTGTTCCCTCCAATATGGCTCGCGTGCCATTCAACATGTATATACCAAACCCTCAGTCCCCACTTTCGTCGTCTTTGATCGTAACCCTGGGGATACATCGTCCTTACCTGCCACGTGCATTTAGCGCAGCGCCTGAAAAATAAGAAGAGAGGGCGGAAGGAAGGGGGATGGAGAAGGATGGAGCACGAGCTGGTCGGGAAGGCGGGCCCAGGCGGCCAGGTCGAGCAGGCGGGTTGCTGTAGCGTGAGTCCTGCATGAATTGCGAGAAAGTCTCGAGCGATAGCGCGATTCCCAAGTAAATCGGGAGAAAGACCAAAGCCAGAGCGTGATTCCTGAATGTCGAGGGCACGGCGTCTGAATGAATTTCGAGGAAGTCCCGCGCGAGAGCCCGATTCCTGCATAAATTGTGAGAAGTCCCCCGCGAGACCAGGATGTTGGAATAACTTCTGAGGAAATATCAAGCGCGAGCCGTTGTTGCTGTAGTTCGGATTTAAAAACCAGGGTGCGAGCCCCGGAGGAGCACTTGAATTAGAAAAATACAGTGTGCGCCAGAGGTGTGGATCAACAATAATTACTCTACAGAACTGAAAATTCAACGACGACAACAACAATCACAACAACTATCTGCACCGCGGAACCTCACTTCAGTCACGCGACCAGAGACAATGAATGACCGTTCGGCCCCCTCACTCTGATGATGCACGCACCCCCCTAAAAAACCTCGTTGGAGTCGCGCCGCATCCGCCGACCAAGATGCCCCCCCCGCTTGGGGGCCCAAAACGTGCAAAAACCCATCGACAAATATAGCAACTCTGCCTCTTGGACCTCTAAGGGGGCCCAAGAGGGCGTCAAGACGGCTCAATGCGGCCTCCAGACTGCCCCGAACGTGTCCAAGACGATCCAAAATGCCCGCAATATGGCCCCAAGGGGGCGCCCAAGAACGCCTCCAGAGGCAAAAGAGCATTGATTTGACGTTGGTGTTTGGCCGATGTTAACATCCTCGCCTTTTTCTACTCTCGGGAGCTCATGGCAACCCGAGTAGCCTCCAAGATGGACCAAAAACGGTCCCCGAGGCCCACAAGTGGAGCAGCAAAAATGCCCCGAGAGGCCGCCAGGACGGCCTCTGAGAGGGCCAGACGGGCGCAAGAGCGCGCCAAGACGACCCCAGACGCCCCCGAGGGGCCCCAAGAGGCCCGAAAGAGGCCCCTAAGAGGCTCCCGAGAGACACCCAAGAAGCCCCCAAGTAGCCTCCAAAGAGGCCCCAAAGAGGCTCCTGGGAGGCCCCACTGCGACTTCACTGAACGTGTTCCGGACGTGCACCCCGCGAAGCGCGAGGAGTATCTCCTCCTCCCCCGAATCATCGCTCGCCGTATCGTCCATCCTCGTCGTCAACCGCCATTGTCGTCGTCGTCGTCGGTGGTCGTCGGTAACCGTCGTCGATATTCCGTCGACGCTCGTCGTTCGTCGTCGTCGTCGTCGTCGTCGTCGTCGTCGTCGTCGTCGTCGTCGTCGTCGTCGTCGCCGTGAGTCTTCGACAGCGTCGGGAACGCCCCCGATCGGCGGCACTGGCCGGAGGCCACTACGGTGAGGGCATCTGACGACGAACTCGGGGATGGACAGAGCCCCCTTCGTAAACCGTGGTTTAATGGAAACGATCTCGGGCCCAAACCTGGCGGGCGCAAGCTTGGAAAATGACGGGCGCGGCGCCCTAATCGACGTCAGGGTGGGGGTTCTGTCCACCCCCGAGGAACCTTTAGATGAGGAATCTGGGGCCTGGCAGCTGGTGGAACTCCAATTGAGGCGTGGCCATAGATATCACCGCCGCCCTCATCAGATACAATCGGACCCAGGAGAGAATAACACCCCTCAAGAACATGAGACCCTCCGTCGGCCAAGATACACAGAACATCCAGGGGTGCCCTTCCCAGGATGTACCAAAACCTCCTACGCAAGCGGAGAACACCAGGGCTCCTGGCCGCGAGCCGACCTCGATCCTAGACCTCGGTGCGACCGTAAGGAATCCTCCCGGGTCTGAAGCCTTTGGGGCACATTCCATACAATACAAAAGGGGGGGGGCGGACCGAGGCCGCCTTCCTTGAGCTTTCTGCTCTGCTGCCCCGTTGAATCGGGGATCCTCCTCCTCCTCCTCCTCCTCCCTCCTCCTCCTCCTCCTCCTCCTCCTCTCCCCCCCTCCTCCTCCTCCTCCTCCCCTCCCCTCCTCCTCCTCCCTCCTCCTCCTCCTCCTCCTCCTCCTCCCTCCTCCTCCTCCTCCCTCCTCCTCCTCCTCCTCCTCCTCCTCCTCCTCCCCCTCCCCCTCCTCCTCCTCCTCCTCCTCCTCCTCCTCCTCCCCTCCTCCTCCTCCTCCTCCTCCTCCTCCTCCTCCTCCCCCTCCTCCCCCTCCCATACAATGTTTGTTCTCCCCCGAGGGCCCAGCACGGCGGCCGCGGCGGCGCCCACGAGGCAGGCCGCGAGGGCCGCCGGCGCCGCGCGCGGGCCGCGCCGCCGCGGCCCCGCCGGCGCCGCGCGGGCGCGCCTGGCGAGCGGGGGCATCTCGGCCTGCTGGGGTATCGGCTTCTCTGGTAGGTTTTGGCAAGTCTGCTCGCGTGGGCTTCTTCGACGTCTGAAGAAGGCCTGCCCCTTCTCGCTTCCCCCCCCGGGCTTCTCAGAAGTCCTTCTCTCGCGCCTCCTGGGGAGACTTCTGCGCCCTTCGGGGAAGACCTGGCAAGCTTCCCAGAATAGGGGGCCACATACGAACCCTACCCCTACCCCCCACGATTTCTGAGGGGAAGGGTGGGGTTTACTTCGCTCGGGAGCTCCCGAGCGAAGTGAACCCCACCCGCCGCCTCAGAAATCGTGGGGGGTAGGGGTAGGGTTCGTATGTGGCCCCCTAACTTCTCTGGTAGGTTTTGGCAAGTCTGCTCGCGTGGGCTTGCATGTTTGAGATGCGTGGCGAGGCGGGGGCGTGTCCGTGTCCGCCGCCCGTGGAAGCGACGTCCTGGGACCCCAGCGGGCGGTGGACATGGACATGCTTTGCCTCCCCGTGGCCCGAATATACCCATACCCACGCCCGCCGACGTCCCCAAATGTCGACCGTCCAGGCCGCGGTTATGGATAAATCTCCTCGTGGGATGTGTGAGCACTGGGAGAGTGAGCTCGCTTTGCTGGTCTACGAGCTCTTTTTTTCTCTTCGGATTGGCTTGAGCAACTTGTGATATCAGCGTCTATGCTCTGATGCAACCATGTTGGATTCTGCGATCGGTCGTTTTTGATGTGCACCACGGCGGTGGCTACATGGAGGGAGGGGCGTTGGGGAGTTGTTGGATGGGGGGGGGGGGGCGAACAATTGAAGGGGGAAAAAACGTGCACCTTCCAAGCCCTTTCGGATACCAGGGGGTCCTTTTAGGGCCAACTTCAGGCACGGCGGGAACCCAGTGCAAAGTTTTACGGTTGCCACATGGAGCTCCTTGAAGGGGTTGAAGCAGAGTCGTGTGACTTCGCAAACACACACACACATACACACACAAACAAACAAACAAAACAAACAAAAAACGCTGCCATTGTTTCTGAAACGCGGCGAATTCGGCAGCAAAGCGAAAAAAGACCCCGAACGGGGTCGCGCCGAGTTTTCCAACAAGCAGCTGCTGGGGTATGTTCGACTGCATGTATGAGACGATATACTCACCGTGGTTCGTCAATACATTGTGCGTCAATTCTCCCTGTGCCCCAATGTGACGGGCCCTCGCCACCACGTGAAACATGGAATTCGGACGTTTCACGAAATACAATGAGACGGGCAGAACAGTCTGGCGCAGAACTCGAGCCACTAACCGGCACGAGTCGTACATGATCACATGACTATTCAGCCCCAATCATCCGCTAAAAGTTATAACTCGAGTTCAAATTGGCTCCACATCATGTCGTTTTGTTTCGCCTCTGAAAGTTTGTACATGTCGGGGCTCTTCGGTTCCGCGCGCACCTGGTCATTTCCCCCGTGCGCAAGCGAACATGCTCAAGCTCATTCGAGGCCCTGTCGGTTTTGCAAAGAAAAGAGATGCCGAACACATTGCAAATGCGCGCGGCAGCGCACGCTCACACGACACCAGATATCGCGCGAAAGGCCAGGTGCTAAAACAATTGTTAAAGCAAGAGCGAAAGCAATAACAGCAGCACCAGTGGCACAGCCAGAGCCACCTGCAACACCAGCGGCGAACTCAAAATAAATTTCGCTGCGGCCCGTTTGACGTCCGCCAGCCAGCAACAATTGTCGAGGTATTGACAACAGCCGCATGGATGAGCCGCTGGAGGTAACCATGTGGCATATTACACGAACGACCATCCAAGTTTGATCGCGTCGCTCGCGCGTCGGTTGGGTTCTCGATGCCAACCTGATGTCGTGATCATGGTTGAAGACGAGATGTTCCTGGCCCGCTCTTGCTTCCGAATGCGACCCCGCTTGGGCGAACTGCGACGCAGTGGTGCGCGCGTTCACCTCTGCAGTGGAACTGTGTCACTTGGGGCTCTTCATGCGACGACATGAAAAGCGCCCCCCGCCCCCCGCATGAGGAACATTAAGCCAAGTCAAACGGCGCGCGTGCTGCAAGCGGAAACTGCTCGACGGCCAGCCAACGACAACGCCGAACAATTCCATGCGAACGGCGCGTTTCTGCCACGCTCGTCTGCGTTTGAACTAGGCGCCGCCACGTGCAGACACGAGGCCAACGCCCCATGGCGTTGTGGATATTCGCGCGCTCGTGTCGTGCCAAAGCAAAAACCAAGGAGCGCGTCGGCCCATGCTGGCCAGAAGCCCGGACGGCGCCCGGGCGCGCATCGAAAATTGCAGATCCACCCCAAAAGCAAAGTTTAGGCATCAGGCGAATAACAACGCATGCAAACTCAACATCAAATCGATCGAAACTTCTCCTGAGCGGAAAGTCTCGCGCAAGTCTCGCGCAGGAGAGCCACGAAAAGTCTGACAAACAGACAAGCTTGTTCATATGATTCAACAACTTTCTAGTGCACCTGTTGCCTTAAGAGAAACGCCCCCGATCTAAACTTTTCCGTCGGCGCGGTTATGCAGGGGGCGATGGAAGCGGGGGCGGGGCCCTCGGCTGGGCCGGCGGCGCTGCCGCTCGAGGGGCAGCGCCGCCGTCGCCTCAAATTGCATGCCGCGGCCGTGGCACGCGCGGCCCTCGGAACGCTGGCGCGGGCGCGGGCGTGTCGAGCGGGCCCAGGACGTCGCCGCGTGCGCGGCGCCCCCTCTGCGGCAGCTGGCAATGGCCTCGCCTGCAGGGCGCTGAAATGTAAAATGCATGATTGTGGGGGCTGGGGTCGGTTCCCCACTGCTCAGCATGCAATGGCTGTCTGTGCCAGCCGACGACGCCTTTGCGTCGGCTCGGCAAACTTGGCAATCAACGCTTGCGCTGCCCACGCCGAGACAACGGTTCGCTGGGGCGCCAGTCGCGGGCGCCTTGGCAACGCTGCGCGACGCGCGAAGCGGGGGGTGCACAGGCGACGCTGCACCTTGTCGGCTCGCACTTTTTGACCCACGAGGGGGCGCGCGGGAGAGGAATTGTGCCTTCGCATCCCGTCGCAGACGGTGGACAAATATGATTAATGCAAGACTGACCCTGGAAGATCTCCTCTGGAGATTCACTCCTACGCAGGCCCACTCGCGCGCAGACCATATCGCACTCAGGCCCAGTCGGACTCAGACCCCCTCGTACCCTGACTCACTCATACTTGGACCGACCCACACTCAGACCCAACCATACTCATCAGACTCGCCCATACTCAGACGCACCCACTCACCCACACTCATCCACACCCACTCGCTCACACCCAGACACACTCACGCCATGGCCCTGTCATGCCCATGCTCGGTCACGCCAAAAGACTGGGGGCAATCCGTTTTGCTTGTTCGCACGCGCAACACCCTGTGCTTTCGAAGCATTGCGCGGGGATGTTTCAGGCGAGGCGCTGGCTTCAGCACCCACGATGGGGACTGCGAAATGGGGGTGGGGGGGCTGCCCGTGGCGGGGGGGCTCCAGGACTCGCGCGCAGATTGCGGTGATGTCTTAGGCGGTGTGCTTGTTCGCGCGCGCAATGCCGTCTGCTTTGGAAATAAAGCTGGCAACGCTGCGCGACGCGCAGAAGGGGGCGGAGGCTTGGGGGTGGCGACGGGCGAAGCAGGACGCAGACGGGCGACGCGGCGCCTCGCGGGACCCCAGTTTCTGGGCCGAGAGGGGGCGCGCGAGAGATGAATGCCTTCACATCGCGTCCAACATCAGTGCGCCCATTATTTCGCAGACGGCGCACACATGGGCAATGCAAGGCTGCGCCTGGAAGGTCGCCCGTGGAGACCCGTTCATGCACAGATCCACTTTCACTCAGGCTCAATCGCACTCAGGCCCGCTGCCACTGAGACTTGTGGATGCCATGACAAAGGACACCCGAATAACCCCATAAATTACTCACAAGCTTATATAAAATACCGGAATCGTATTATACAAATGCTTCAAACATGTATTTACGCGTTTAAACCATTTACACGATGTTTGAAGCATCTGTAAAAAAATCTGGGAACAAGCTTCCTCTTCGTTGACCGTCGTCCACAAACTCAGACACAGTCATGCTTAGACACGCACAACCAATCACACTCATTCACACCCAGACTCACTCACATCCAGAACATGTCATACTCGGACCCAATCAAGCCAAAAGTTTGGAAGGGAAATATGGCCGGCTTGTTTGCATACGCAATGCCCCCTGCTTTCGAAGCAGCGCGCGGGGATGTCCCGCGCGAGGCGCTGGCTTCAGCGCCCCCACGGGGGAGCTGCAAGAGGCGGGTGCACTCCGGGAGTGGCGCCCAGATTGTGGCGATGTCTCGAGCGGTTCGCGCGTTTGCATGCGCAACACCCTCTGTTTTGGGAACGACCCTGGCAGCGATGACCGACGCGCGGAGGCGCGCGAGGCTTCGAGATGGCGCCAGGTGAACCAGGGCGCAGGCAGACGATGCTGCAGCGCGTCGACCCGAGAAAGGCGCAAGAAAGGATCCATGCTTTCGCCGCGCGCCCAACATCAGTCTACTTTGGTGCCCCGCAGACTGCGCGCATGCATGCGCAATGCACAAGCGCCCTTGAGCTCTGCAAAAGCAGAGGCTCCTCGCGCGTGGGCGCGCCTCGGAAGCTGAGCCCCGAACTCTTCAGTGCGCCGTCTGACGCCATTGCTCCCTCCTTCGCCCCCCGCACCTTCCCCTTTGCAAACGCAGCCAGCTGGCGAGGTTCAACGCAAACCGCGCCACGCCAAGTCGCAGCTGCACGCCCGAAGCTCTGAAAGACCCCGCCTCAGCTCTGGGGGGCGGGCTGCCGCGATCATCGCGCGAATCGCGGCGGTCCTCGGCCCGCGCGTGCGATCGCGAGAATATTTCGGGCACGCGCGCGCGGCGCGCGCGTCGCGCCGCGCCCTGTCGACCGCGTAGAATCTGACGCATGGGCCATGCGATTCGGACGCCGCCGGCGCACCTGCCCATAGGAAGCCCACCAGGGCAGCGAAGCGCACGTTGAGCAATTCTAACGTCGCGCTTCTGCCTCGTCCACAGCCGCCGAAGGCACGTGGAGCCCCCTCGCGGGGCCCTCGGCAACTCGGCGTCGCCGGCGCCGCGGCGTCGACGGCAAAGACGGCGCGCCCCCGTGGAGGCCGCAGCCCCTCGCGGCTGATTGCCACTGCGGGGGTCAGCGCGCGGCCCCAGCGGACGCCGCCCTGGAGTGAGTCTGAGCGGCTCGGCGCGAGCGACAGCCCGACAGACAGGCCGACGGACCGACAGGAAGGGGCGCAGGCATGCAGACCGACCAACGGAGGCAGATCAACCGGCGCAGCGAACGACCGACCGACGGACCGACGGGGCGACGGGCCAACATGTGGACACACAATGAATTAAGCAGACAGGCGAGCAGACAGTTCGGCAGACTGGCAATCAGACCGGCAGACTGACAGAAAGGCGCACGAGCGGACAGAAAGACCGACCGACAGCAAACGGGCGCTGGGCCCCAGCTCGGCACGCCGACAAGCCCGACGCGCCGACGGGCCGACAAACTTACCGACAGAGATAGACATACAGACAAAATCCAGGCAGACGGAAACCCAAGCAGACAAACAGCCAGACGAGCAGGGACGCGAGCAGAAAGGCGTCACCTGTGGCCATTTAGGCTCAAGCATACTTCATACTGGCCTTCTCCGTCTGCCGCCGCAACCTAGCGGCAGTCTCGCGTCGGCCCGACATGCCCGCGCCCTTCGACGGTGAGCAGCGGGATGTGTCCCACATGCCGAAGAAGGCTCGCGCGGCTGGCTGCATGTCCCAGGTGGCAACAGGCCAGCGCCATGGGCTGGAGGAGGCGTGGGGGGGAATGCGCTGGGAGCAACTGCGTGGGAACATGCAGTAGATCGCAGACCGCGTCTGCGCGCATGGCCCCGGGCGTCACCATGTATGCGCAATCAGCAGGCTGGCCAATAAGATGGACGAGAACGGAGACTGGCCCCGATGCAAAGTGCACGGGGGCCAGGGCGGTCGGTCGCTAACTCTCGGCGAGGCGAACAAAACGGCCATCGCCTCCTGCGCGATGGCCATGAGAGAGCGCGGGGTTGAGCCGAATTACGCATGGCCCCGTGATCACCCAGCCCCCGGATGCTTCAACCGAGCCACGGGGCGCCCAATCGGCGAGCAAATCGTGTGCGACATCCCGGGGGCCGTTGCTGCGACCTCGACCATGACGCGCCGTGGTCTCACCAAAAGCGCTGGGCAAAGGTAGCTGCGCTGCCGCCTGACAATCCGAAGCGCGCGGCCTTTTGACAAGCTCATGCTGTCACCGAAGCACGCGCCCAACTGGTAGGTTCGGCACTTTGTCTGGACGGACATCTGCAACGACGTCTTTCCCGCTACACATCGGGAAGCCAGCGCTCAAGCCCCCGCGCAAACAATGGGGGGCGCAGGATGGATGTCCAACGACGCGAAACACGAGTCTGTGAACGCGCGCGACAGCAAGAAGGATTTGGCGCTCGCTGGGAAAGAGTGCACGAGGGCCAATTGTATGCTTGTCCTCGCGCGGGGCAAGTTGCATCTCGAGCTGCTAGGTTTTGGTTGTGCTGGCGGCCATGCCAGTGGCATGCCCGTCTCCGTTCGCAAACTCAAGTCGTCCACCAAAGCGCGGTTCCGCGCCGATCAACCAGGCATCGTGCTCGTAGACCTTGGCCGTGTCTTTATATAATCAGGGTGGGAACATCACGCATCGGTTCAAGACGGCTTTGCGCGAGCACAAATTCAAGGTTTTCCACGGCGACGCTGAAGGCGTCCCGCAAGGGCACTCTGGGGACCTCTGGCCGCAAAAGACTGCCGTGTCGTGGGCCAGGGGGGATGAAAAAACCCGGACCGCACACGTCGGGGAGGAACCTTTGATGTTCGGTTCCCGGTAGGCCACGCGGCCCCTGCACAATGTTGCAGAGGTCGCCATGGCAAAATCCCCAAAGCATCCGAACCCCCTTGAATACTATAATCACCAATTGGGGTGACGACCGGAAAATCGCAGCCCGCCCAATTTTCCAGCGAAAAATGTCCGGCCGCTTTTCAAACGATCGGAAATTTCTAGACGCCACCGGATTTGGCGATTCCGCTCCAGAACCGCTCACAACAAAAATTCTGGTCCCTTTACATTGCCTGAAAATTGCGTTTCTTCTTGGGACTTCCTGCGAGTCATGTTTACTTACTTCTCTCGGCGTGGGCGATTCTCAACAGAACTTGTTGCTTCCACTGCTCAGCGCCTTGCGGTGCCTTTCCGTTGTTCGGCGCGCGGGCCTGTCGCGGGGTCATCCCAGAGGCCATGGTCCAGAATCGAAGGTCCAAGAACAATCGAGGGTCGAAGCTCCAGGCCTCATCTGGTAGCGATGATGCAAGGAGGCCTGCAGTGCTGATCTGGAGTTTTTCACCCAGGGAGTGGTACCTGCCGATACAGCCGCGGACTGAAACCGAGGAAAACTTCGAGGAGCGACTCACGGCGTCGGCGAAGCGGGTCAAAGCCCAGCATGACGTCGACGGCTTGTGCATGCAGATGCCACAGCGCATGTACGACCTCGCCAACGTGGTCAGAAGTGGCAGGCTGGACAACTGAGGGGGCTGTTGCACGGCTCCGCTGCTTGCTTGACGCGCTGCATTTTCTCTCGTATGAATTGCAGTGTGCCCAGTAAATAAAGGCATCTGCCGCTTGCGCTCTACTGGCACTATACGAACCTGAGCTGAACTGGCGTGCGCCGACGCTGCGCAGCCTTGCTCTGTGATCCGCCTGCGTTCCCTTTCAGGGCTTCCGAGCAAAAAAAGCTAGCGGTTTCGTGTTTACTCTGGCATTCTGGCCGCGTGACCCGCTGCCACCCCGTCTTGAGATTGACCGCCATTATTTTGCGAGGGGTTTGGAACATCGGCGCCCGAGGATGGCCGCACACTTCTCTGGCGAGCGTAAGGCGCCCTTGTGGACAGGCTCCCCGAAACGGTCTGCCAGCACAAAAGCGTTCCAAGAGGGACCTAGACGGCCTCGGCGCGGCCCAAAATACTCACAAGACGCCCCGCGAGGCCTTCAACAGGCTGCCCAAGAAGCGATAAAATTGCGATGCGCAAACTTTGCGTTAGTGTTCGCCCTCCCTGTTTGGGCACAAGTGCACCTTGAACAGGGACCGACCTTCAGGGCATTCCTATAGGCTCACTGCGACAATTTCCTAGAACCCAGAAATGTTGAAGAACAAAAGCAACGTTCTTGGAATATTGACCCAATGTGCTCAAACAAGACAGTCTCAGCCAGAAATGTTCGCATACCTCTTGTGCAGACAACACGAGGTACTTAGAACATTCCTTGGTGGGCCTATAAGCAAGCCTGGACGCATCGCCACTGCTCGAGCACCTTTCGGGGATGGACAGACCTCTCCTTAGTAAAGCGTGGCTTAGTGAAAACGACCTGAGGCCCAAACCTGGCGGGCGCAAGCCTGGAAAACAACGGCCGCGGCGCCCTCTCGAGAACCGAAAACGGACAATTCACTAATCGACGTGTCACTGTTGGGGGTGCTGTCCACCCCCGAACCTTTGTCCGCCTCCCGAGGAGGAGGAGGAGGGAGGAGGAGGAGGAGGAGGAGGAGGAGGAGGAGGAGGAGGAGGAGGAGGAGGAGGAGGAGGAGGAGGAGGGAGGAGGAGGAGGAGGAGAGGAAGAGGCCCCCCCATCGCGCAAGGCTCGAGGCGTGGGATCCAAAACGCAATGGCTCGCGCCGGGCAGTGCCGCCCGGCCTCGGGCCTTCTTTGGGACCCTCACGGCTCACTCCCGCTCGACAGTGTGGCGCCGGCCGAAAGGCGAGGCCCCTGGCTCCGATCGCGAGGCTTCCTCGGCGGCGAGCGAAGGGGGGGGAAGCGAGAAGGGGATGGGCTTCCCAGAACGCTCGGAAGTCCCCCGGCCTTCCGAGAAGCTTTCTGAGCCTTCCCCGCAGACACACACATTTCTCAGAAGGCGCAAGGGCTTCTGAGAAGTCCCGCCGCCTTCTGAGAAGGCCTTTTCCTTCTCACGTCCCCCCATCGTTCGCCGCGGATTTTCACGATGTTGCAATGCTTCCACTACGTCGGATCTCAGTGCTGGGTTGCATGAAGGGGAGGCCGTGGCGAGGCCCCTTGCGGCCCACCTCTGCTTGAAATGGAGGCGGAGGGGCGATGACATGCAAGTACAGCGAAGGCAGGTCCACAAGAAACCTTCCACAAGAAACCCACCCCTGAGACCCCAAGACGCCCATGGATGTTTGGTGTGGGAACGTCGAGCTCTCCATCGCAGAACCCTCGAAACCCAAGAAACCCAGGGCACCCCGGAGGCGAGCAGGATGTTTCTTGGAATGGGCCTCCACTGTAGTTGCATGCGGGGAGGCCGTGGCGAGGCCCGGAAGGAAATCTGGACTTCACGCAGGTCGGGACTCACCTGCACGCCCTTTCGGCTCAGCGCTGCTTGAGGAGGAGGAGGAGGAGGAGGAGGAGGAGGAGGAGGAGGAGGAGGAGGAGGGGGGTTGCCCTGCAAGTAACCTTGCCAGAACCAAAAAAAAACACGCTCTGCGGCGGCGCGGCGGTGCTTCTGGCCAGCGTCGGCGGCCTTCGTGTTGGATCTTCGGGGGACCTTTTGTCTGTCCCCTCGCGGCAGCGATCAGTGTCGAACACGCGTCAAATCCACGTCGAATGCGTGGAGCCCGTGTCGAGTCCGTTTCGAGCCCACATCGAATTCCCGTTCGGCGTCGGAAACACGTCGAAGTACAAAAGGAAGGACGGGCATTTACAGGACAGGAGAGGCCCCCCGAAGATACAAATTTCAGGCCTGGGGCCCAAAACATGCGACGAGTTGGAAAAATCAAGACGTATGCTTTTGATGGTTTTCGGCATCCGAGGACCTTCAAGAGGCCCCGGGGACATGAAAAACTACACTGGGTGGAAAACTGACCCTGGGAACAGGTCGGGACTTCTGGGGACCGCGCATTGAAAAAAAAACAAGACATCGCACGTCTGCGGACGAGGCCTTGAGATCCTGACTTCGCATTGTTTCGCACCAGACGTTCTTGCCCTATTTCGGGCCCCAGGACCCTTACGGATCGATCCCGTTCGAGAACTGCGGCAGAAAAGATGAAGCCCCGTGCTCTGGTCGAGCTTCCTCACGATGTTGTCTGTTTTTTTCGCGACGTCGGAGCCTTAGGGGACGAGGCGCTGGCTGCTGTGAGCCAGGGCAGCTTCAACCAAAATGGCTGCGGGCCGAGGGCAGGCGCCCAGTCGAATCGACGAGTCGGATCGGCGATCGAAACGAAATCGGATCGGAGGAAATCGGCAGCCGAGTCTGGACAAGTCGGATCGGCGGAAATCGGCAGGCTAGTATGCCTCCAAGAAGAAATCGGAGCCCAAATCGGAATCCCAAATCGGAATCGGAAGCAGTCGAAATCGAATCGAATCGGAAGAATCGAAACGAGCCCTGCGAGGGGGTGGGCTGAGAGTTCTGGGTTCTTTCGCCTGGTGGGCGCGCGTGGTCTCACTGTGAGCGCCTCAGGTTGACAGGGAGTTCTGCCGCTTCGCCTGGCGAAACGCCAGGTGGCCGCCTCGTCCGCTGGCTGGCGTACCGCTTACATGACTCAGATTACACAACATAGCGTCGTGCACCGCAAAGCTTGCACCACATAGGTATTCCAATATGCATGATACCACGTATATCATACAATGCACCACCTGCCGATCACCGTGAAGCATGAACTATCAAGTACGCGCGACGTAGGAGTGCACCGCATAGCTTGCACCGCAAAGCCTGCGCAACACATTGCGCCCCTTAGCTTGTGCCACACAGCCTGTACTACATAGACGTGTGTGTGCGTGTGCGCGTGTTGCCAGCGTGGATCCCAAGCAATAAACTCGCGCACCCTGGGTGCAACAGATGTGCTGCGAAAGCTGTGCGGCGCAGTTTCTGTGGCGCACGCAGGTGTGGTGCAAGCTGCGTGGTGTAATCCATGTGGCGCAAGCTGCGCGGTGCAGGTTGCAGGCGATATGGTGCGATATATGTGGTGCAAGCTGCGTGGTGAAAACTACGCAGTGTAAGCTACGCGGTGCAAGATACATTGCGCAATGTGTTCCAACGCGTGCGTGTATGCATAGGCACACGTGTACACATGTGTACATATAAAAATATGGAGATATATATATATATATACACACACATTTGCATGGCGCGTGTGCGCCACAGGGCGCGGAAACCCGGTAAAAACACAAGGAAAATGAGCCCTGGCCCCCCCATGGAGGGTCGGGGCACCTGTCCTGGGGCCCCCGGCCTCCTCCACCCCCTCCTCCTCCTGCCCCCCTCCGGGAACACGGTGCTTTGGATGGCGCCCTTACCGACCGCGTTCCGGCAAGACTCCTCCGGAACGCGATCGGCATCGGGGCGAGGGGGGCGCGAGGAGGACGACGAGGAGGAGGAGCACGACGCAGGTGAGGAGGAGGAGGAGGAGGAGGAGGAGGGGGAAGAGGAGGAGGGCAGCATCCAGCAGAGGCCCAGGGCTGTTCTGCAGATGGTTCCGTAGGCTGCGCCCTGGAAGACCCCGGACGCGGAAACCCTGTGAAAACACGAGGAAAATAATGCAAACTCGCTGCTCAAGTGAGGGTTTCAGCTCCGTCGGGCACCCCTGCTGGAGCCGTTTTGGGGCCCTCTCGGGGCCCTGTGAGGTTGTCCTGGGGCCAGGTGGAACCTGCGATTGGAACTCATTCCGCGTAGGCTGCGCCCTCGAGGGCTCCGGACGCGGAAACCTTGTAAAAACACAAGGAAAATGATGCAACATCGCTGCTCAAGTGAGGGCTTCAGCTCCGTCGGGCACCCCTGTTGGAGCCGTTTGGGGACCCTCTTGGAGCGCTCTGAGATTGTCCTTGGGCTTATTGGAACCATATGCAGAACAGCCTTGGGCCTCTTTCAGCAGCCCCTGCGGCCTCTGGAGCCCGGGACGCGGAAACCCTGTAAAAACACAGCGGAAATGAGCCCCGGCACCATCATCATCATCATCATCATCATCATCATCATCACCATCATCATCATCATCATCATCATCATCATCATCATCATCATCGTCATCGTCATCATCATCAGCATCAGCATCATCAACGTCATCATCATCAGCATTATCCTCCTCCTCCTCCTCCTCCTCCTCCCCCTCTCCCTCCTCCTCCTCCTCCTCCTCCTCCTCCTCCACCTCCTCCCCCTCCTGCCCCCCCCGGGAACACGGTGCTTTGGATGGCGCCCTTGCCGACCGCGTTCCGGGGAGACTCCTCCGGAACGCGATCGGTATCGGGGCGAATGATGCAAAATCGCTGCTCAAGTGAGGGCTTCAGCTCCGTCGGGCACCCCTGCTGTAGCCGTTTTGGGACCCTCTTGGGGCCCTGTGAGGTTGTCCTGGGGCCAGGTGGAACCTCTGATTGGAACTCATTCCGCGTAGGCTGCTCCCTCGAGGGCTCCGGACGCAGAAACCCTGTGAAAACACAAGGAAAATGACGCAACATCGCTGCTCAAGTGACGGCTTCAGCTCCGTCGGGCACCCCTGCTGGAGCCGTTTTGGGACCCTCTTGGAGCGCTCTGAGATTGTCCTTGGGCCTATTGGAACCATCTGCAGAACAGCCTTGGGCGTCTTTCAGCAGCCCCTGCGGCCTCCGGAGCCCGGGACGCGGAAACCCTGTAAAAAACACAGGGAAAATGAGCCCCGGTACCCCCATGCAGGGTCGGGGCGCCTTTTTTCGGGGCCCGGGCCTGCTCCCCCGGGATATATATATATATATATATATATATATATATGCACGAAAGAGTATGAGTCACAACTCCCGCTGTGACAAGCGGGCACCTGAGCATGTTGCCAGCTAGAAAGAAGGCTATCGGGAGTGTTTTCTCAAATCCGCCCAACACGACGAAGCATGCATTTTCACGTCGGGTTCACAAGCAGCTTGCGCCGCCCGGGGATGATGGTGAGGATCAGTTGGATTTGAGCGCATGAACGGCTCACTGCGAACAGCTACTGAAAAAGGTTTCGAGCGGCGCCCTGCTGGGACACTGACCGGATCATCGTCCAACTGCTGCCTTTGTTTGCGAAATCCCCAGCATCATGCAAAGCATACCCCAAGCCGACAAGATTGTCATTCGGCCACTGGAGCATTCGCAGCATCTGCATTCTCTCGAATGGCACTTAGTCCAGAATCAAGCAGCACAGGCCGTCGACCCACTCCGCCTGAGTTATGTGCCCAAACGAATATATATATATATATATATATATATATATATATATATATATATAATATATATATCGACCAGCTAGAAAGAAACCTTGGAATGTGTAAGACTTGATCGCGCGCAATACCTCGGGCGGCAAGGGCATAGTCATCCTCGTTAGACGAGCTCGTCCAAAGAAATAAACCCTTGGCTGCGGAAATCGAGCGGCCTGCAGATCTGGGACAGAAGTGGTATCAGCCTCTGCAATCTGCCCTTCAGGGAGACGCGCTCCAATTCTGCGTCTTGAACGGAAGCGTGGACGGCGTGATTCACATTCACGGCAGTGATCCAGTTCATGAACGGAGAAGAAGAGGGTGAACGAACCACAATGAACTCTGATGTAGGCCCACAAAGGTAGCCTTACTCCAGAGAGTGAAGGCGCTCGAGAGGACTGAACTGCATGATACGCATGGCCATCTCGCACGATGCCCTCATCATAGTAGCACGTGCTTGGAGAATCGGAGCCTGGGTGAACCCGATCCACCCGCTCTTGCCCGTCACTTTGGAGACACTGTTCCAGAAAATACCGTTGAGAGCGAGCTGCTGGGTGATAGCTCGTCGCTCGCTTGCATAGAAAGGGCACTCAGCCCACAAGTGCTTGAAAGATGGCCAGAAGTGTCCACAATGGAGGCACGGGCGGCCCGTCTGCTTTCGCGTCTCAGACGACACAGCCCCTGAGAGAAAAATCCCATGCCGAACTCTGTCGCCCTCGGACAAGGAGAATCTCCACTTGGAAGACGTCTTGCACGACAGCACCTCCGCAGCCACTTCCTCAATGGACTCAGAGTCGTGCCTGGCACGAGTAGCAGTCTGAAGACAACGTATGCGTGCGATCAGCCTGAAAGCGTGATCCACTCTCTTGGCGTACCTCTCGTCCTGCGCCGAACGAGTCCCAAAACGAAAGCTCCCTTCAGGACAGAGTGACTGAACAGCTCGAAGTACACGGTGATCGTCAGTCTGTGAGATCTCCAGCAGACACCCTCGAGCCTCAGAGTACTGGATGCAAGTAACGCCCAGCACCGTAACATGTCACTGCAGAGAGAAGTCCAGGAACTCACCCCACGTCAACTTATGATCCGTGATGCTGAACTGGCCCGCAAGGCTGCTCCCAATACAAGGTGTAATTGTATACGTTGGCACCGCCATCTACCATGGCACCACCACTTCGTCTTTGTACGCGCAATCGCCTTATGCAAGAGTCGTGCAACCGTGCTTGCTACAGGGGCAACAATCGGCGCAGCCCACAGCCAGAGAGGTCTGATGCAACAGAGGGCCAGCCTCTCGCGCACAAGCGAAAAACCAAAAGTCGATGCCAAGGTACTGATCGCTGCGAAAACTTTGTCCCACCCCGTCCTTGGGGCAATAGGGTACTCCACGTCGGTAGGTTGGCATATCACACCAATATCCTCCACCAGTGGTACAGGATCATCTGCAGCATGCCATAGTTGCCTTTTCTTCACATTCTTCTTGAAGCCGATGGCCAGGTTGAAGTTGGATGTGACCACTGAGTCATCCTGCACGAGGTCGGCCGAGACATTCGTGATCGAGCGAGGCGATGCCATTGACTGGTTGCCATGGGGCCAGCACCGCGCACAGCATGGCAGGTGCGAGAGCGTCGCCCTGATGGAGGTTTGGTGTGGGCCACACCGCTGGGACGAGCTGACCAGCCACGCTGAGGTGCCGAGGGCCTTGTCAGGCCGCACAGGCGGTAAAGACCACAGCAAGAGGTACTTTGCAGTGGTGGAGCAGAGCTTCTTCTGCCGTCTGATGGCTGACATGATCGAATGCACGAGATAGATCCAACTCTGCTCCAGCTTCAACATCAGTGGGATCAGCGAGCCACCTCGTAATAGCATGCGGGGTCGAGACCCCCTTTTTGCAGGCCCATTGGTTGCCCACAAGACCTGGAACGGACTTAGACAAAACGGCCAACCACCATTTCATGAGGAGAAAGCCGACTGAAATAGGACGTAGGTCATCCCAAGAGCATAAACGGCACGAAGTGCAATAGCAGGATTGGATTTGCGAGAACTCTGGGATGGGATGGTAAAGCTTGGCGATGTCGTCGCAAAAAAGTGAACTGCGCCAGCGTCAAGACCATGACCCGTATCGAGCTGAACTATCTGCCACGAGGGGCCGGGCCACGGAATCGGACAGCAAGTCCGGGTCGCTACCAGGGATGGCCACCCTGGCACACGCAAACGCAACGCAAAGCTGGCACACGCAACGCGACGGCTGGTTTCGCCTGGCTGGTTTCGCCGCCCGGCGAAACCAGCTCGGTTGGCGAAGCCAGCTGCCGTCGGCGAAACCAGCTGCCGTCGGCGAAACCAGCTACCGTCGGCGAGACTGACCGACCCGACCCGACCGCCCGTTGGGGTTCGCGCGTGCTCGGTCGAGCGCGCCCCTCACTTTAATGTCCCGCCCGCCCGACCCGACCCGCCCGTCAGGGTCCGCCCGCCCGACACGAATCGACCCGCCCGCTAGGGTCCGCCCGCCCGACCCGACCCGCCCGTTAGAGCTCGCGTCGGCGAAACCAGCGCCGGCGAAACCAGCGCCAGCGAAACCAGCCGCCCGCGAAACCAGCGGGGCGAAACCAGCGCCAGCCGTCGACGAAACCAGCGGGGCGAAACCAGCGCTGGCGAAACCAGCGCCGCGGCGAAACCAGCTCATGCCGAGTAGCAACACCAGGCCCGACGTCACTGGGCCGTTTACCCCCGGCAGGCTTTTCAGGCTTTTGACCAGCTTCCACAGCGGACGCATCATCCTCAGAAAGCGGAGGGCACGCACCAGGCGCAGCAGTCGCAGAATGCGAATGACCAACACTTTTTTGAGGGACACCGATAGCGCCTATGCTGCTAAGAAGTGGCTCTATCACCCATATCGTCACCACGCCAAGGACGACGAGGGCGAGGTCTATCTGGAACCACGAGCTCGGGAAGCACGTCACCTATCATGCGCGTCGAAGGCTCTGACACATAGGCCACCCCAAAACATGATCGACCCACGAACCCAGAAAGGAATATAGAAATGTAACGCATGGCAACCTTTCAAAAACAACTGATTGGGCGACGGGCATATGCACTGCTGAGTGCATCGATCTTGATGTATCGTGCCGAAGACTGCGCCGTGCTGAATTGCGATGTGCCATGCCGCGATTGTGCTCTATAGCGTTGTGGATCGAGTCCTCCCTTGCATCCGAGTCCTGACCGAACTGATCTGGGTCTTGAGCTCGAGCTGCCTGAGCACATAGTCGCTGCCCCAGAGCCAATCGACAAAAGGACATGCCAAGAGGACGCGCCGCGGAACGTCCCGAGGGACGCGCCAAGCGACGTGCCAGAGGACGCGCCATGGGGACGCACCGCGGGACGTGCCAAAGGGACGCGCTACGGGACGTGCCAATGGACGTGCCACGGGGCGTGCCACGGGGGACGCGCCGCGCGACGTGCCAAGGGGACTCGCCACGGGACGCGCCACATTGCAATGCTGAATGTATCAATCTTGATGTACTGTGCCAAAGGCTGTGCCGGTGCCTCCTGGGGCGTCAGGCACCCATGTGTGTTTGCGCTTCTCCCGCCCTGGGGCATCTGGGAACCCATGCGTGTTTGCGCTGCTCCCGCCCTGGGGCATTTAGGAATCCATATGTTTTTGCGCTTCCCCCCTCCCCCCCCTGGGGCGTGAGGAACCCATGTGTTTGCACGCGTCTCCCGCCATGGGGCGTTAGGAATCCATGTGTGTTTACACTTCTCCCGCCCTGGAGCGTTAGGAACCATGTGTCTTCACGCTTGTCCCACCCTGTGGCATCAGGAACCCATGTGTTTTCTCACTTCTCGGGACTCCTGGGGCGTCCTGGGGCGCGGGGGGAAGCGAACAGCGCTCCCCGAATCCATATCCCAATGCAGAACATAAATAAAACAAGCATTTGGCCTGAGACATCCTCGGAATTCTGGTCCCCAGGGGAGGAACAATCGGTAACAAAAAACAAGCGTTTCGCTCGAATTGCAATGTCTTCCCTGGAGAGGCCCCCAAAGCGCCCCCTTTGTCCAGAGCGAGAAAACATGACTTTTCTGCACTGGCATAGGTGTTCGGCTAGCGCTTTTCGGCCTCCCCTGCGATTCCTGATGAATCGGAGTTGGGCGCGACACCATGTTAGATACCCCACTGGGCGGCCTGGATCTGTAAAAACGCGTGGTTCCAGCTCGGGACAATCATACCATTAGATTCCCCACTGGGTGGCCTGGACACGTAAAAACACGTGGTGCCAGCTCTGGCAACCATGTTAGATACACCCCTGGGTGGCCTGGACACGTGAAACAACGTGGTCCTTGCTCGGGGCAACCATGTTAGATACCCCCGTGGGTGGCCTGGGCACATAAAAACACGTGGTGCCAGCTCTGGGCAACCATGTCAGATACACCACGGGTGGCCCGGTCACGTCAAAACACGCGGTCCTTGCTCGGGGAAACCATGTCAGATACCCCCCTGTGTGGCCTGGACACGTGAAAACACATGGTGCCAGCTCGGGACAACCATGTTCGATACACCCCCGAGTGGCCTGGACACGTTAAAACACGTGGTCCTTGCTCGGGACAATCCTGTTAGATACCCCCCCGGGTGGCCTGGAAGTGTAAAAACACGTGGTTCCAGCTCGGGACAACCATGTTAGATACCCCCCTGCGTGGCCTGGATGCGCTGAATTCGCGCTCCCGCTCGAGACATCCTCGCAATGTCTGCCCTGGAGAGGCCCCCAAAGCGCCACCCCCTGTCCAGGCGTTAGGAACCCACGTGTTTTCACGCTTGACCAGGGATGCGTGCCCCAAGAGAGGCCCAATCTATAGGAACATAAGAAAGTGGCCCGCACCCTGTGATTTATCGATCGGGATTTCAAAAACAAAGGTTTCGCCTGAGACATGCTCAGATTTTAATTCGGCAGTCCTACTCGACCTCGTTATTCATCAAGGAAAGAATTCGCCGGCCCTGCAGAAATCTGGCCCGGGGGACAGGTTTACCTGCTAAAAGAGAACCCTGGGCCTACGCCCTTTCAGGGAAAACACTCGAGCGCTTGAAACGTGGGAGATGGTGCCGTGGCGCTGTCGATGCCCACCTGGATCTCAAGCCCGAGAATCGTACAGCTTGCAAGTATGGTGGCAGACATGCAGTAATCAAACCACGGGCTCCTGGTGGCCCTGTAAGCAGCGCGCTGCACCACAGCAGCCTTCGGTCCGAAGATGCTGTCGGTACCTGCACCGGACTGCTCCGAGATGCGAGCCTGCGTGCCGATCCTGAGAGGAGCTCGGGCGCGAGGAGCACCGCGGAGCTCACCGAGAACGCCCTGTCCGAGCGCGGGCTGGGCACGAGCGCGTCCCCCTGGATGGCGCCGAGGCCCACCTCAAACGGTAGCGGCAGCGCGAGCTCAGAGGAGGTCACCAGACGAGATCAGACGAGATCCACGTCAGAGATCACCCGTCACAGATTGCGAGACCGCGGGTCAGGCTCGGTTGTCTTCAGCCAGGCCCAGGCGGCTGCCGTCTGCTGCGGTCACCGGCAGCAGCCGCGGGGGGTCTTCTCCTGGCCTGCTGAGCGTGCTGGTCCTCGCACCGCAGGCGACGACCGCTGGGACCTCCTCCTCGCGGCCCATGGCTGCGCCGACCCCTCACCGTGACGGCGACGCCGCGGCCGCAGCGCCCTCGGTGCGGGCGCCCTGCCCGAGGACTTGGGCGAGGCCTGTGAGCAGCGCGTCGTGGCGCCCCAGCAGCTCCCGGCGCTCGGCGTCAAGCCGCCACCGGAGCCAGGCCACCGCCTCTGCGGCCCGCGGGCCGGCGGCGGCCGTCTGCTCTGCAGCCTCGGGGGCCTCCCGCGCTTCCGCGCACCATGGGCTCGGCATGGGGCCCACGCCGGCGCCCCTGGAGCTTGGGCCAAAATCGCTACGGAGGAACACTGACCGAGCCTCCTCCTCCTCCTCCTCCTCCTCCTCCTCCTCCTCCTCCTCCTCCTCCTCCTTCTCTTCCTCCTCCTCCTCCTCACCACCCTGGGCGTCTGAGAGCGCATGGATCGCCATTGGGCATGTCCTTCGAGATGGAAGGGTTCTGGTCATGGGGGCACGCCCTTTCTCTTGCAACTGCACGGCGCGACTTGCCCCGTGCGGGCTGCGACGGGGAGGGGAGAGGCACGAGACTGTAGACCCTGCGACCTCCTGGTGGCGCGGCCCTGCTCAGGCTGCGTGGGGGGGGCAGCAACGTGCGAGATCGCGCAAATGACGCGCCGCATAACCGACCACCTGATCTTGTTGCAGGTCGCTGCCAGAAGCGGCAATCTTCAGACATCCTGGAGCACACAAGCCTCCCACGATTATGACCAGACGCGCAAACATAAGCAACAGTTACACGGACCGAAGGCCGCTCCTTTCCAGCACGGGGCTCTCGTTGGACACATCCTCGAGCTTTCTGATCCTACCTCATTGCGTTCCTTGTCCCTATAACGAGACAGGGCAGCTCCTTTTCAAAACGGGACTCTCGCCCGACTTCCTCCCTCCTCATCCCTCCTCCTCCCCCCTCTCCCCTCAAGCCACCTAGGCTCAAGCTTGCTTGAGCTGACTCCTGTACCTGCGCGCGGTGCTTGAGGCACTCCGAGGCCCCGCTCCATTGATCGGGCCGCGCTCGGCTGACCAAAGCAGGAGTTCAAGCCATGGCACGTTCTAATTCTATGACACGGTCGTCCTCTCCCCGTCTGTGGTCTCGCTGTGGCCAGTGCAAACGGTGTAAGTGGAATGACGTCCTTAGTAAGCTGGACAACAAGTGTGTTCACTGCGCCTGTGAGGTGACCATCTTCAAACCCAAGGGCAGCAAGGTGAGATCCTCCTCGCGGGATCGCAGGGTTACGTTCAGCGACCACGTCGAGATGAGGCAGCAGGGGTCCACCATGCAGGCAGGGGAGACTGCCAGACCGTGGGCGAACCCCACCTCTGTTCGTGACCATCTTATGGAGGCGCTGAAGATGTCCCAGGATGAGGAGCTGAGGAAGTTTCTCTAGCAGCGGCTGGAGCCCCTGTCAGTGCAAGAGCAAGCGTCGGCGCCTCAGCCGTCCGCTGCAGCTGCGCTGACCAAGGCCGACTCGGCCTGGCGGGACGCCAATCATAAGCATGACCAGGCGGTGGCCAATGTGAGGAGGTTGCGCACGGCGCTGGCCACCGCAGAGGGCAAGGAGGCGGCAGCTGCTGTCATCCTTGCCAAGGCCGAGATCGTGCGGAAGGGCGCGGTGGAGTCGCTCGCCAGGGCCGAGGGGGTTGCAGCGGCGCCCATGGCTACTGCGGGCGAGCAGAGGCCGACTGAGCTCTTCGCCATCACCTGGGACGAGTCGATCTTCCAGGACGTCGAGGGGCTCGAGGTGGAGGAGTCCGAGAGGGAGGAGCTGAAGACCATTCACGAGCAGCTCACGACCATGCAGAAGGCCTTCACGTCCAAGTCGGGGGAGGTCAAGGAGTGGCTGGCGAAGGCGGCGAAGGTCCGCGAGAACATCTCCTCGCGCATGGCCAAGAAGCGCAAAGGGGCTGACGGCGGAGCTCACGCTGCCGCCGTGGGGGTCGCTCCGACGGCCCCGACCCCCGAGGGCGCCAGCCAGGGCGGAGGCGAGGCTGCTGCTGCTGAGGAGGAGGCGGCGGCGAGCTCACGCGAGGAGAAGGAGGCCTTCGACGCCAAGGTGCAAGCCGAGGCGGAGCGGCTGTCGGCGGCCAAGTTCGCGGCTGCCGAGGCTGCGGCGGTGGCTGCAGGTGGCGCCGCTGGCGCCAGTGCTGCTTCGGCCGCGGCTTGACGGGTTGCGCCTGGTCGCGAACCCTGCTCGCCGATGGTCGGCGGCCAGGCGCCAGTTTTGTCCGACGAGAAGCCTGTCGACGTCCAGGACACGTCCGAGGGCCCCTCCATCTTCTATGCCAACGTCCCTACTTTGGGGGATCAAGTATGGACGTATCTCACCCAACAATGTGATCACCATGCCCTGTGGGGATGCGCCGAGACTCATGTCCCTGAGTCTGGTCTGCGCGAGCGAGAGCAGGTATCACGCAAGCACAATCGTCGAATGATTGCCAATGCTGCACGGTCCACTGGGCAGCATCGGTCAGCAGCTACGGCCGAGAAGGCTACTGAGGGCGGCGAGATCAGCTTTGCCAAGAAGCACCTCCAAGTCTCCAGCCTGAGCGACATACAGGCTAAGGCCCTCAAGGCCCCAGGGCCCATGGCGGTGGACGGCTTCGTGGGGTCCGTCGTCCACTGCGAGGGCTTCTCTTTCATTTTGTTCGTGTTCTATGGGTACTGTTCAATTGGTATGTCTGGGCGCAACCTTGCTCGGTTTCAGCGGTTGGGAGCTGTACTGCAAATGTTGCAACTGCCATGGGTAGTGCTTGGGGACTGGAACGTCAATCCTTCTGAGCTCGACAAGTCGGGCTTTCTCCTACGCGTTCACGGGCAAGCCATGGTGCCCCCAGTTGCTGTCACCTGCGACATGGGCACCGAGGGCTCGCTCATCGATTATGCAGTCATTTCGGAGGCCATGGCACCGTACATCCTGGACTGCCAGGCTGCGCTTGATGTTCCGTGGCGGCCGCACATTGGCATCGCAGTTAAGTTCAGGAGCAGCGGCAAGCAGCTGATCACACGCCGCCTTGAGGCGCCAGCTCGCCTGCCCCAAGTGACGCGGCCCCGCGCGTTGCCGCAGGAGGGGTCCAAGTCGTCGCTCGCCAAAGCCGAGAGAGCCATCCAGTCTGCTGCTGCCGCTGAGCGTCGCTCTAAGTTATTATCAGAGTTGTTTAGCGATTGCGTTGTTCAGGATAGGCAAGAGGAAGACACAGCAGCCCCGTCTGAGGACGAGTCTCTAATTGATGAGTGGCCCGAGGAGGAAGATCCCTGGGGTCACGAGCCGAATTTCTGTGCTAGTTTCTGCCCGTCTGCGCAGCCAGGCCAGCCTCCCGCTGTTGATCCCAGTGGGCCCTTGGTCGGTGCGAGTGGAAATGGTCAGTCATCGTCTGAGCACCCTGAGTCGCAGAGTAGCACGTTGCCATGTCAGGGTCCAATTCGGTTGTCCGATGGAGTCGGTTCCCCCCTCAGCGATTGCGCGCCCCGTCAGCTCGAGGGAGCGACCCTGGGTGATCCTTCTCTCAGCGCGGAACCTGACTTTTACGTGTCTCAGGATTGTTGGCGGGCGAATCGGTCACCCATTTACTTCCAGATGTGCACGGAAGAAGATATGCACCCACTGTTTCGTTCTTCGGCAGCTTTTTGGCTCAACCCCAAGCCAATTCCCTTTGTCCGCGCATGGTACTCTACGTGGGTTCGTGGTGTTGAGCAGTCGGCTCTGGAGCACCACGGCATCGAGCAACGGTCGGGGCCCAGCAGGGGCACGGGTTGCCGCTTGGTTGTTGAGGAGGTTCGGCAGTCCACCAAGTCACGGCAGGCCCCGCTCCGTGACCAGGTGGCCGCGAGTTAGTCAACATTCAGCATATCTGTCGTCAGCTTGTGCACGCTCGGCCCTCAGGAGTCCACCGTCTACTTCGACCTGGCCGTGACGCTGGGGATAAGAAGTGGGTCAAAGCGTTGCTCAATTTAGCCTCGCTCGTCGATCCCGTTTTGGACTCGCACTGTGATCAAGCCAGTCGGATCGCTCGTCGGGGCCAACGGCGCGCCGTGCACGAGCCCCTGGCGGGGTTTCAGGAGTGGGCCGCGCAGCAGGCCGCCGTCGGCCCATTCCACCGCAGCATGAAGGAGGACCCACTGCCGTCGCTGGAGTTGTTCGAAAGTTCGGGAGTCGCGATCCACCCCAGGGATATCATCGACACCAAGGCCCGGCGTTGGCAGGAGCTCTGGGCTCCACATCCTGTCGATCGAGATCGTACGCAGCGTGCTTTCGAGGCAGCGCGTGCAGCAGCGGAGCTCGAGCAGATGGAGCCCATCACTGAGTGGGACATCCGTCGCGCGGCTCACGCCATGAGGGCCACCACAGGCCTAGGCGCAGATCGGATGACGCCGATCGACGTCGAGAGGCTGCCGTCGGAGGCGCTGGTGGAGCTGGCCGAGCTGCTCAACACCACCGAGCGGACGCTGGCGTGGCCGCACCAGACGCAGCTCATCATCGGCAAGCTCTTGGCCGAAGAAGCTGAGCGGCGACCGCGTGATCGGCCTGGTGTCGTTTCTCGGCCGACTGTGGTCGCTCATTCGAGAAGGCCATGTTCGGCAATGGTGCAATCTTGTGGAGGCGGATTGGGACGCCGCCATCGCGGGCAATGCATCGCTCCGCGAAGCGTTCCACCGCACTCTGCAGGAGGAAGTGGCAGGGGCCTTGGGGACTCCCCATGGCCACGGCCCCCTAGATGTGAAAGGATTCTACGATAGTATTGAATGGGATATCTTGACGGATGTGGCATTAAAGTTATCTTTTCCCCCAGTTATACTGTTCTTAGAGTTGTCCCCATGTATGGCTCCCAGAGTGGTTGAACAAATGGGAGCGGTCAGTGAACCCTTCTTGGCTACGTGCAGTATTATACAAGGGTTAAGATCTGGAACCCGATTTGCGAAGTGTATGACCCATTATGTAATGGCTAAAATCAGTTGCTCCCATCAAGGTGTGTCGCACCGTCTCTGGATTGATGACCTGTCGCAAAGTTTAGCTGGTTCCCGTCCAAAGGTTGCATCGTCACTCTCAGCTTGTTTAGCTGACACCGCGGATGAGCTGAAAAAGATGAAGTTGCAGATTGCGCCCAAGTCTTGCGTGGTGTGTTCTCATCATGGCGACGCGAAGGAGATCGTCCGACGTCTGCGGCGCCGACGCTTCACTGTCCAAGCCCAATTACAGGCAGGGCTTCTTGGCGTTGACTTGGGTGGAGGCAGGAGGGCGGCCAGAGAAGTACGGACCAAGCGGGGGCTCAAGCAGAAGAAGCTCCATGCGAAGGTCGGGCGTTTCGCCAGGGCGTCCAAGCGCTACAGGGTGACGTCCAAGCTCGAGCGCCTGGGTGCTCAGGCAGCAGGTACGTATGGGCAGGCCACCAACGGCACGTATGGGCAGAAGCTCCAGCAGTGCCGACGTGGGCTTGCAGCAGTCAGTAGTGCGGGAGGTAAGGAAGTTTGTATCACATCTCGTCCCCTGGCCAGGACCCAGGGGTTAAACTCCCTCATGGTGTTATCGCGTTGTGGCTGCAGCAGTGGTTTGCTCACCCTCACATCCGCCCATCGGTGTACCGTGCACGGCCGATGGTGCTTCAGCGGATGGAGGCTATGCCACCGTCTCGTCGTTCCAGATGGGCAAGAGGGCCGATGTCCGCAGTCATCCTCACGTTGTTGGAACGTGGCTGGCATCCCGAGACCCCCACCAAGTGGCATCTGTCTGACGAGATCGTTTGGGATTTCCCCGAAGCCGTTTATCACGAGCAGCCAGCACTCAACAATGTGAAGGCCTTTTCGATGATTTTGATCAATCAGCAGCGGCACAGTATTGGCAGCATGCGTCACGACACTTCTGTGGTAGTGGCCTGCAAGGTGGAGTAGACAATGTTTCTTTGGGGTGGCTGCTCAAATATCTTGAAGCTCTTCCTCGAGGAAGGAGGTTGGCGGAGGTCATGGTCTCCATCTGTGCTGGAGGATCGTGGCCGCGCGAGCGTCGAGCAGCCGCCACCACAAAGCTGCAGATATGCCCCTTGTGTCCTCGTTGCCGTCAAGAGGTTGAGCCGCCTTACCATCGAAGCTGGAGTTGCGAGAAGAATGTTGAAGCCGAAGCATATCGGTCTGACGACCTGCTTCCAGCCGCTGCAGCTCAACATGAATGTGATCAGGCGTTCTGGCTGCGTGGGTTGATCCCCCAAAGTTGGACGACGGTCACTCCCCCGTGTGCGGTGGAAGCATGGATTGGTAGTGGAATGTTTCGCAATGGAGTTGTCGACGACGCAGCAGGACCAGGTGCGCCTTCCCAGCCAGTTGTGTTCTTTGGTGATGCATCGGGAGGGCCTGACTCCAGGGATCCACGCTTTCGGCGAGTGGGCTGCGGCCTGGTCTTAGTCAACAGCGAGCAGGATCTCACCATCCAGGGTGTCATCATGGGCCCGCTGCCAGGCAATCAGACAGTCCCCAGAGGAGAGCTGTATATGTTGTGGATGGCCATACGTGTTTCAATGGACCACCTTGTTTATATCACGGACAATCAGGCTGTGTACAACGGGTGGTACGACAAAATATTTTTGAATCCAAGTGGTGAGTCTGCTGAATTGTGGGCTCGTATCGGAGAAGAGCTGCGACGTCGGCCTCCAGAACATATCATTGTACTCTTTGTCAATTCACACATGTCGGCTGCTGAGGCAGTAGCTGCAGGAGTTCCGAGTTGGTGAGTATGCGGGAATGCCATAGCTGATGTTGCTGCTGGAGAGGCGGCGAAACTGGCCAGGTTGCCCCAGGGAGATCGAGCCCGTGTGGCACAGGTGGAGCAGCGGGCCTTCTTGGTACGCATGCGGTTGCTACGAGCGGCCATCGACGCGATGGCGGCCGAGGAGGCCCTCGCGAGGGCCCAGAAGGACTGCCGCAGAGGGGCAATGAGTGAGGGAGGGCTCCTTTCTCCTCCTCCTCCTCCCCCTCCACCTCCTGTGCAGCTTTGCTTGCCGCCGCCGTGCCCCGAGGCTGTGTCCATCCTGTCCAGTTCGCACGCCCTGGACGAATCGGGGCGTCGGTGCCGCAGATGTCGTGGCTCTGCGTCGATCTCCGAACGGAGAGTGTGGAGAGCGTCGCCGTGTTTCAAGCTTGTGGCTCTGGACTGTGCGTTGAGAACCCTTCCCCAGGGGGCGGAGTTGCACATCGCTGGGGGGTGGGTGCACGGGTCTCACAAGCTAAGATATCATCAGGATGTCGATGTGTGGTTTTGTGCTGTGTGTGGCATGTTTGCTGATCAGCAGCTGCTTGGGTTGGGGAAGCAATGCGTGTATAAGACCACCCCGACTCGAGCTGGCTATTTAGCTAGAATCCGTGGCTCGTTGTGGCCCAAGGCCTTTACGGCTGCTCAGAGGGCCAAGAGAGCCCTGAAGGGGCTCCCCGTTTAAGGCGTCAGGGATGTGGACATCGTCCAGGGACTCTTACTCTTACTCTTACTCCTCCCCCCTCTCCCCCCGGCTCGGCGCAGCGGGCGCTGGCCCTGGACAACTTGTCCAGCTTGGGCAGGCACCGCGCCAGCCCCGTGGCCGCGAGCACGTAGTCCTGCGCCTGCAGGCGATGAGATCGATGACCACGGCCATGACAACACGAAAACACGACGATGACGACGACGACGACGACGACGACGACGACGACGACGACGACGACGACGACGGTGGCGACGACGACGACGACGACGACGACGACGACGACGACAACGACAGCGGCGACGCGACGGCGGCGGCGACGGCGGCGGCGACGGCGGCGGCGACGGCGACGGCGACGGCGACAGCGACGGCGACGGCAGTGGTGGGGGTGGCGGTGACGGTGACGGTAGCGGTGGCGGTGGCGGCGGCGACGAAGGCCGCGGTGGCGGTGGTGGCGGCGGCAGCGGCGGTGGCGGCGGCGGAGCGGCGGCGGTGGACAGAGGAAGGGGAAGACAATCACAGGACATGGGGGGGGCAAGAGGGTACCGATAACCGCACTGCCCGTGCTTCTCCAGCCGTGGCGGCGAGGGACGGGCGGCAGTATCGGTACCCCTGTTTCCTCGGAGGGGCGAGGCAGAGCTGGAGCAGAGGGAAGAGGAGGGCAGGGCCGGTGACGAGCCCCGGCGCGGGCATGCGCGGGAGCGCCTCCTGCAGGGAACGGCGTTGGGACCGTGGTCCTTCACTGCTGCATGACCTCGTCGGCCCAGCACCGTCGCGGACCGTGTGGGCGCCGCGCTCTCGCCGGTCAGGAGCAGGAGGAGGACAGGAGGGAGGGAGGGAGGGACGAAGGGAGGGGTAGAGGAGGAGGAGGAGGAGGACGAGGGTGGGGAGGAGGGCGAGGAGCAGGGTCTGCGGGAGAGTTGTGATCCGAGGGGAGTTGTCCATGGGGTCCAGAGGTTTCAGATCATTCGCCCACAAGCTCCTGACAAGCTCCTGGAATTCCCTGGCCTGAGGACCTATCGGGGGCATGCTTCAGTGGATTCAATAAAGCTGGTTGGTCTGTTCGCGGGCCTGGCATTCTCAATATCAGAAATGGTTCACCGTGTGTATTATCCGATACTCCATATTTTTCGGCTTCCAGATAGTTCCTAAGGGACCTACGTAAGGAGCTCGTGGAACTGAGCCTGCAGGGTGAGCTTAGATAGTGAGAAAACGGACGTGCACCTGAAATTGTGGAGGGGGGTCCGTGGGTGGAACCTCGGGCCTCCGCTCTTATCGGTGAGCTGTGGCCATCGTTGTTTCTACGGGTCCGGGAAGCTCCCCCCCACCCCCACCTGTAAGAACCGACCGCCGCTGAGAAATCCGAGTCCTGGTCGGTGCTTACAGGCGGGGGGGGCGTCTTTCAGCGTCTTGACTGCGGCAGCCAGGTCGAGCCGCTCCGCCCTTTTTTGTCGCGGGCACTCCAATGACGGCGAGCCAGGAGCGATCAACGGCGTGTGGCACAAGTGCGTTCGGTGTCCAGAGCTCGCTGCGCAGTGAGCCGAGTGTTTTCCAGAAGAGTGAGCAGCGGCGAGGCTGGAGGCATATGCCCTGAGGACTCTTTGATCAACAACCTGTGGCGGCTCCCACCGCTCGGAGACTTCCACGAGCCCGCCTGGGAAAGATCTATGTCATATGTGGGCCCAGACGGGCCGATACCGCCGTTCAGGTTCAACAAATACGATGTTCTTTACAGCGGTGGTTCTTGTTTCGGAAGCACCCTTGAACATGTATCCAGAGCTGGGTGGGGTTTTATTTATGTGGACGGGCCTGGAATATTTCAGAGAGGTATATTTGGGAATGTGCCTGGCTTCCTGCCCCAGAGTGCGGTTTTCTGAGAAGTGTATGGCCTCCTGTCTGGTCTATCACACCTTGAGCCATACAAGGAGCAAGATGGCTCACATTGGTCAGTTTATGTTGTCCACGTCGATTGCGCCGCCCTTCTTGGAACAAAACGAAGCCCTTGGACGGCTGTCTTGGGTGCCAATCCGCTATTGTAAGTATGGCGGGCTCTGGACCGCGCGGCAATGTCCCAGTGGATACTAATATATATATATATATATATATATATATATATATATATACAAAAAAAAAAAACAAAAAAAAAAAAAAAACAAAAAAAAAAAAAAAAAAAACGCCAAGGGCGAGCTCACATGTGTAGCCCGTCGTCATCAGAGGGGCAACGACAAGGCAGACGAGCTTGCAAAAGCTGGCGCCAAGTGCCAGCACCATGAGGTCCTCCAGGATCTTCACAAGTACGAGGTGCGTGTAGAAGGCTGGCATGAGGTTTCCGCCTCCAGAAAGCCAAAAGGGTGTGCGCGGCCCTAGGCCCCAGCCTCCGGCAGGTGGTGGAATTTGAAATTTAGCCCTGTGTGTTGCAGATTTGTGGAGACCAATATTCCGTTAGTATTTTGTTTGCGTCGCGGGGCCTACAATTCGGGCCTTCCCCGACAAATCGGTCGGCCCTGCATTGATATATATATAGATATATATATGTGTGTATAATGCATGTATATATAGACTAGAACCATCGCGCAAGCTTCGCGCGCGCTCACGTTCTAATTGAGGTCACCGCTCAGGTGCGATGCCCGTGACGATTATTACCACGAAGACGGCGGCGTGCACTGCAAGCCACGTGTTCTGGAAGCGCACTTCTGGAACATGGGAACGGAGATCCCCGATCCTCATCGTTCGCACGCCATGTTCCGGAGGAGCGTTCCCGGAGCATGGGGCGCCGGAGGCTCCCCCGCTCTTCCCCCTCCCGGACTATCCTGCCGAGGAACTCTTGGGTTGTGTAGGGCCGGTCTTGCGGGCTCCCTGGGGCTCTCTGGGCCCGTTTAGGGCTGTTTGGGAGCGGACCTGGAGGCGCGCTGGGCCCTATTGGAGCGTGGGAAAGCCGAAAAGACAAGAAGGCCAAGATCCTCCAATTCCTGCGTAAAATGGGAGGTGCCAGCGGGGAGCCCAGGAAAGGCACTTTGGAGAGGGGAAATGAGCGATTCTGGCCTGTCGGGACCCTCTTGGGGGTGCTCCTGGAGCCGTCTTGAGCCATGTTTGAAGCCTTTTTGGGAGCTACCTGGGGTCTCCTGGGGCTCTCTTGAGGCGGAAGCCCTGGGTTTTCCAGACGCGGTCCGTCTCTTGGACACCTCTCGGGCCAGTGGCAGGGTTCGCATGAGGTTCCATCTCCATTTCGGCACACCCTTCACACGTTTCGTGGACGCAGAAGGAGGCTCCACCGAAGGCCCCAGTGGCAGGTTCGCATGCGGCTCCATCCCCAATTCGGCGCACCCCTTACACGCTTCATGGCCACATAGCGAGCTCCACCGAAGGTACCATTGACAAGTTTGGCACGCGGTTCCACCCCTCAGTCTGGGACACCCCTCACACACTTCGTGGCCCCATTGGGAGCTCCACCGAAGGCCCCATTGGCAGGTTCGCATGCGGATCTACCCTCTATGTCGGCACATCCCTGACACGTCTCGAGCCCCCCAAGAGAGCTCCAGTGGCAGGGTTCGCATGCGGTTCCACCCCCATTTCGGCACACCACTCACACGCTTCATGGCCACATAGCTAGCTCCACCGAAGGCCCCAGTGGCAGGTTTCGCACGCGGTTCCACTCCATTTCGGCGCACACCCATCACACGCTTCGTGCCCCCATAGGAAGCTTCACCGAAGGCCCCAGTGGCAGAGTTCGCATACGGTTCCATCGCTATTTCGGCGCACCCCTCACACGTTTCGTGCCCATAAGTAACTCCACCGAAGGCCAATGGCAGGACTCGCATGTGGTTCCACCAGCCTGGCCCCCATTCTGGCACACCACCCACACGCTTCGCGGCCCTGAAAGGGAGCTACTCCGAAGGCCCCAGTGGCAGGGTTCGCATGCGGTTCCACCCACATTTCGGCGCAAACCCCACACGCTTCGTGCCTACAGGGAGCTCCACCGTAGGCCGCAGTGGCAGGTTTCGCGTGCGGTTCCACTCTCCATTTCGAAACACCCATCACACGCTTCGTGCCCCCATAGGAAGCTCCACCGAAGGCCGCAGCGGCGGGGTTCGCATGCGGTTCCCCGCCCATTTCTGCACACCTCTCACACGCTTCGTGCCCCACATAGGGAGCTGGCTGCATATGGTCGGGCCCTTCGCCCGGGTGATTGCAAGAGCTGCTTGGCGGCGTGCGCGAGCGGGTTCTCTTTTGAGATCAGCGAATACGCGCGCATGGTATTGTGTACCACGATGGGGCAGAAGCATATGTACATTGCAGCAGTGCCTCAGTTATTGAATCACCCTGGGGGGAAGGGTGGTGGAGTCGATCTTTATTCTGATCGGAGAATCGAAACGCCAGCCAGTGCAAGAATCGGCCACGAAGCGGCCACGGACACAGATGGCGACGCGGCCACAGGAACCCACCAGCCGAAAACCTGAAGACCCAATCACCTTCCAGGCGAAGCAAGAACCCCTCAGTGCAAGAACTGTTTGAGAAGTGTTCGAGGGCGTCTCACGCAGGAGCCCCATTTTGAAAACAACACGCCCTCCTACGTGTAACTGTCGGAAGCGTGCGACCTCCCTCCCCTAACCCCTAACCCCTAACGTTGCCCCTGATAGGAGGAAGCCAGGAGGAGGGGAGAGAGGACCGAGGATCGACCCAGACATACGACGTCTCGAGTTTTGCCGCACGCGGTCTCTGAAGTCCTGGCAACTTCCCCAAATGCCGGTTTCTCATCCCGAGCCCTTTTTCAACAGCCCCGCGGCCTGGCGAGAACCCCCTGGAGGCCGAAACTGAACAAAAATCTGCTGTCCTGATGTTTTCATAAAAGCCTCCTAGATGGGGTCCGAGTAGATAGTGTCGGAGAATCGCGCCGCATCGTCGATGCATCCGCGATACATCGCCGATGCATCGGCGATGCACCGGCGACGTCGGCGATACATCGGCGACGCCGGCGTGGAGAAATGCGGGCTTTGCATCGAGCCGCAACAGCGATGCACCGGCGATGAGGCGCGATCCACCGACGCCATCTGCTATGACCCCATCTGGGAGGCCGGTAGTCTCCTCCTCGGCTGCTGGTCGCCCTGCCTGGCTTTGCTTTTGCACTCCGGCTAGGTGTTGCGTGGCCGGATTTTTCCACACCTTCTTTACGACTTTCTCGCGCTTCGCGCGAGGGCGGCTGGGCGCCGTGCAGCCTGCTCGCCATCAAGCCCTGCGGTAGAGGGAAACAATTAGTGAACACCCCCCCTGCCCCCCAAACTCAAAGTTGGCACGCGGGGGGGAGACTGCGGTCGAGGTGCAACTCATCAGACCCACCGCCAACTTTGAGCATTGAGGGGAGGGGGATGCGATCACAGATGAATGTGGCATGAGTGTCCGCCATTTTTTTCCTCCGAGGCCTGGACTTGGGCGCCCGAACTATCCGGGGTAACTCCGGTCCGGGGTAAGTCGGGTTCGGAATCCCGAAAAACCAACCCGAGTTAGCCCTGACCCGAGTTACCCCTGATGATTCGGGGCTCTGGACGCCCGAATTATCCGGGGTAAGTCGGGTCCCGGGTAAGTCGGGTTCGGAATCCCGAAACACGAACCCGAGTTAGCCCTGACCCGAGTTACCCCCGATGATTCGGGGCCTACCACCATCGGGGAGGCCGAGATTCCTGGACTGGGGCACGTCTGGGCAGGGCAGCCGCCCCCCCCCGGGGGCAAGGGGCGGCGCGCGCCTCCGAGGCCTCGGCGCACAGCTTCGCGTCCTCCTGCGGGGGGGGGGGGGGCGAGAGGGCAGGGCAGCAAGAGGCAGGGCGGACGAGCATCTGTCGGGGAAACGTAAGACTCGGGTACGGGGGACTCGGGTTGGCCTGAAGGGGGCCATCATGACAATGGCGAGACCCAATCTGAAATTTGACGCGAGCTCCCGCTGCAAACATCCCGCGAAAACGGGACCGTCAAAATCCTGGACGCGCTCGTCAAACAAAAAGGCAGACCCGAGTTCTGGCTTACTCGAGTCTTGCGTTTCCGCGAATCTAACGTAGCTGGTGTTCCTGGCGCATCCTGGAGCCGGGAGGCGCCTGTGCATCGAGGAGTGGGCCCTGCCGCGGGGCCGAAACCGGCTGCATGCAACAGATTTCGTACCCCCCCCCTTTCCGACACTGATGGTATGGATGCGCGACAAGGACGCAAGCCCCTTAGACGCCCATGCCGAAGCTCGTTCGAGCGCGGCGCGGCCAGCGGAGGTGGTCAAGGATTGGCTGGAGAAGCACACATGCAAGGGCACACTTAGGCAAGTTAACCGTAATTCTGATCTGTTTCGACTGTCCTACCCTTGAGCAGGGACCGACCGTCCCGGCATTCCTATAGTCCTACCACAAAATGTTCTTAGAATCCAAAACTGCTCTAATAACAAAAGCAATGTTCTTAGAACATAAACCCGATGTGTTAAACAAGACAGACTCCGCCAGCAATGTTCTAAGAACATTTCGTGGAAACCACAAAAGGTTCTTAGAACATTGTTTGGTAGGGCTATAGGCGAGCCAGGACGCTTCGCCACTGCTTGATACCCTCTCGTCTGGCCGCTGGCCCGATCCTGGAACTGGTGGCGCAGCACCATCACCATGTTGTGATGCTCCTCTCGCGGCGCGCACGCGCTGTGCCCAGCCCCCCTCGGCGGCGCGGCGCATGCGGGGCACTGATCGGGGAGGGGGGGCGCCTCGAGCTCGAGGTTCGAGGTGCTCGGGCGTCTTGAAAACCTTCGAGAACATCGAGCCTCGAACCTGGGACAGCCCCAGGCTAGAAAACCGCCTGACAACTACACGAGAACTTGTCGTATAGGATGATCTTGGCGATTTTCCAGTATCGGGCTGCCTTCCAGCACCTGCGCCTCGCCGAGAACATTCCAGGGGTGCCTGGGTCGACCCGAACGGCCGCCAGGGGCCCGTGTTGTGGCCCGACAGCCCGAAATGCTCGCTCTGGGGATGAAGGGGGCTCAGCGGGGGGAAACACCTGGCTGGAAGCGGCGATACATCGCCGATAGATCGGCGACAGGCCCCCGATGGGGCACCCGCATGCTCCCGGGCGGAGCGGGCTATCAGGCCCCTGCCAGCGATGAATGAGCGATTGGGGGTCGATGCGTTTTCCCCCCCGAGCCCATGCTGCTGAGCGCTCCTCGTCGTCCAGGCTTCGGGTCATGACGTGGGCCCCTGGCGGCCGCTGGGGACGAGCCAGGCACCCTCGGGCGGCGCAGCTGCTGGAAGGCAGCCCGAGGCTGCCCGGGAACCTGCCAACCCCGGAGGCTGCCCCCGGGCCTGGGAAATCGGCTCTTCTTATGAATTACCCGGCAGGCGAGGCCGTCCAGCAAACGCACCCAGGGGGAGGGAGCCGAAAAGGACAAGGCCGTTTGGTAAGCGCCCAGGGCCGTTCAGCAAACGCCAAATCTCGGGGGCGGTTTTTCTGGTCCTCCCCAGCGTTCGAGCAGGAGATCGATTACATCACTGATGTACCCCGAAATCGGCATGTTCGGTGAATCAGCGAAAACATACGTACAATGTTCATGTATCCAGGAGCACTCCACGTACCCTTTGTAGATCCGACGCGACACACAAACAATCTGGGGGTAAATCAATACTGTTCGGTCGGACCGAAGACAGAAGAGCATCCCCCAAGGACAGGAGACCCTCCGTCGGCCAAAACAAACAGACATCCAAGGGTACCCTCCCCTGGATGCACAAGACCATCCAACAAACACGAAGAACACTGGGATACCCTCCCAGAGCCGACCTCGATCTCATACCCCGGTCCGACTGTAGTCGATGCGCCCCTCCCCAACGCTGACCCTGACCTCGGCGGCGGAGCGAGGTGCAGCCGTCGTGAGCAGATCTACCAGTGGGCACAGCTGAAGGGACCGGGGGCACACACACACACATTTTGCGTCGGCGGCTAGGCAGCGTCACTGCGCTGGCGATGAGGCGTTAGTGGGGCACGCCAAACGCGAATTAAGCCGCAATGCACGGGGGAGGGAGCACACACACACACACATATAAAAATATGTATACATACATACATTACATTACATACATACATACATACATACATACATACATACATATATACATACATACATACATACATACATACATACATACATACATACATACACACACATACATACATACATACATACAATACATTACATTACATTACATTATATTACATTACATTACATTACATTACACTACACTACACTACATTACATTACATTACATTACATTACATTACACTACATTACATTACATTACATTACATTACATTACATTACATTACATACATACATACATACATACATGCATACATACATTACATACATTACATACATTACATACATTACATACATACATACATTACATACATTACATACATACATACATACATACATACATACATACATACATACATACGTACATACATACATACATACATACATACATGCATACATACATGCATGCATGCATGCATACATACATACATACATACATACACACACATACATACAGATATAGATATATACATATATACACATATGTGTATATACAAGATAATTTGTTCAAATGACATGGATATTCGTCTTCGTCCCCACTTCTCATAGTTTCCCTTCTTGTTGTTCCTGGGACTCGACGGCTCTTGGGGTCTCTGTGTTCTTGTCCGCCCTTCGGACCCGCCGCGCACGGCGAGAGGCCGAGAGAGAGAGGCCCCTCCTCGGGATTCGGGAGGCCCGCGGCCGCCGCGGTGCACGGCTCGGGGCCGCTGGAGACGCCCCTGGCCCCGGGCCCCAGGGAGCGCCGCAAGCTATACTCGCCGCCCCAAGAGCGCCCCAATGGGACGCGCAGAGACATGCTAGTACTACATGTTCTCCTTGGAGGCGCGCGTCAGACCCGAACACATAGTATATGACTACCTACCAGATCACCCCAACCAACCCGAAGACACGAATTTCGGGTCGGGGGGGGTACGGGTTCCATGTGTTTTCTCAATGTTCCCCGACCACCCCACACTGGAGATGGAGGGAAAATCGTGGCCTTCGGGTTGGGTTGGGGTGGTTTGGTGGGCGGCGAGTATAGCCATATTGTAGTATATCGTTTCCCGAGCGGTGTGGCCAGAAAGCGCCCGCCACGACGCATATACTGTAAGATTTCTCGGTGCGCGCATCGCCCCTGGGGGGGGCGACGCACGTATAGTATAAGTATGTTGGGGTGACGCCGAGCCCAAGGACACACAAATAAATATACACAAATCCAAGGATTCCCCATATTTCCCAACATTTTCTAGAGTTCTGCCTTCCCCCCCTCTCCGCATATTTCCCTATATCTTTCTGGGAATCGAGGATGAATTGTGTCTGTGTGTTTCCCCCGTCTGAATAACATCGGGTGGGAATAAATCGAGAATATCTGAGATCAAGCGGCTCTGGGGGATGTATCGGGCGCCGCGGCCTTCTCGGAGCGTTCCCGAACGCTCTGAGAGCGTTCCGGAACGCTCTAGAACGGATTCGTCCTCGTCCTAGCCCCGTCCGAAAAGGTGCCTCTGGCCCAAAGGGTTCCCAGCTTGCCGCTCCATCAGGGGCCCCTGGAACCCCTGGGGCCTCGTGAGGGGTGCTCTGGAGGCCGTGGGGGGCTCCTTGGAAATCTGGGGGCACCTTGGACCAGGGGCACTTCCAGCACCGCCCGAACGAAAGAGCGCCGGACGGAGATCCGCAGGGAGCGAGGAGCGTCGAGTCCCTCTTTAAACCAAAGCGGGCCTCATCACTCAGGCTTGACCGCACGGAACTACAGTGTTCCTTTTCCTCTGCCTGCTCCTCCGCCGCATCCTCTCCTCCTGAGAGGATCGAGGGTCGAGACTCGAGGAACTAGCATCAACCTATGTGCGTGTAAGGCCCTCTCTGAACTTTTGGGGGCTTCTGAGAGCCTCCAGGACCTCGGAGACATCCAGGTGTGCAGCAAGGCTTCGGCCACAGAAAGACTCCAAGAGATGCCCAAGGACATTTCTTCCCCAGCGCAGTTCTGTGGAGGCGGAGGAAAGCTGGGGGAACGATCCGCACCAAGACCACCAGACAATTCAGCAAGCGTCATACGAACTTGAGCGGTTGCGTTGACATGGCGAGAACATGGCTGCGAGTGTGGCGGCATCCAGGTTCTGTTGCTAGGAGCGTCTGCGGCGTCATCCTGGCAACAGTGCCGAGGAAGACGAGGATGAGGAGGAGGGGAAGGGTGATGAGCACACAGGGCCGGCTGGCATCAGGCTGGGAATGCCCAAGGTCTAGTAGTCGGCGGATCCGCCCGATCCCGATAAATGAACCAGTGCGAGGGGGAACCACAGGGGGACCGGATCGGGGGGGGAAACATCTGGTTGGAATCGGCGATTTATCGCCGATGGATCAGCGATAGGCACCCGATACAGAACCGACACGTCCCTCCGCGGGACAGCTTATCGGGGCCCTAGCAGCGATGACTGGGCGATCGGGGATCGAGGTGTTTTTCTGGATCCCACGCTCCTGGGTGATCCTCGTCGTCCCGTTCTCGGGCCATCACTTTGGTCTCCGGATCCAGGCACCCTCGGACGGCGAGGCCCGTTCTTTTCCGTAAGCTCAACATCGATTTCCCATTGAAAGCCAGCGAAACACCTAAGGAAGACTGTAAAACAATTAAGGAAAACTGAGCCCCACCCCAACGAAAAGGGTTCCTTCTTCAGCAGCCCGACTGTAGCTGATCGATGTCCCAAAACCATCGAACGTATCCGGCGAAGCGCACGTCGGTCAGCGAGAAACCGACGGGGGACTGCACTGTGGAACACTCGACCTCCAGTGTCAAGCCAGCCCGTGCAGGTCTCCTCGGTCGACTTGTCTGGGTGGGCGCTCTCTCAATTAGGGAGCCAACACATGATTAGCAAAAAAAACCCTAACACTTTGGGAGGGGACCTAAGTTAGGAGGGCCAGAAACAATAGGGATAGGGGGCCTTTTTCTGCAGACGTATCGAACCTAGCCGCCCAGAATGATTATCCTTGATGCAAAAGACGGGCACCGAAGTGAAGCCACGTATTCACTGTGTCATTAGGGTCAGGGGTTCTTTTATTCTCGATGAACAAAGTACGTACTCGCCCACCCACGTACACAAGCACGGCCCCCCCAGTCCGCGAGACCAGCCGCGTGATACGAGTGCTCGCGCAGTGCGCACTCTCGAGACCAACGTGTGCGACGGCGACGACGACGACGACGACGGCGACGACGCCAACGACGACGACGACGACGACGACGACGACGCACCACGACGACGACGACGACGACGACAACGACACGTGTGCGTCCTTCTTTCTCCGCTCCTGATCAATGCCCGACCTAGCTCCACCGCACGCCCGATGACCCACCGGCGGGCAGCCGTCGCAGACGCCTCCGACCTCACCAGCGCCCGCGATGACGGCGGCACGGCAGGGCTTCGCACAGGCACCCTCGCGGGCGCGCGGCTGCCCGCGCCCGCGCACAGCCCCGCCGCGCGCGCGACGAGAGCGGGTGGTGATGGCACGCCGCCGCAGAAACCCGCCACGATTCTACTGCGACAAGAGACGCCGATGCCTTCGGGCAGGGAGACGGAGGAACAGCACGCTGACGGGTTCCCACTGGCGGCCTCGTTGATACTCGTTCCCCACATCCTGAGTGGGGTTCTTGTTTTCCCAGAACACCCTCTCCTTCCCACCCACCTCCCGCTCCATCTTCCATACAGCACAACATTATTCCTACCACACACACCATACCATACCATAGTTCCTACCACACATACCATACCATACCATACCATACCATACCATACCATACCATACCATACCATACCATAACCATACCGTACCATACCATACCATGGCGTACCATAGCATACCATACCATATCACTGCCCCTCCCACCCTCCAGGGAGGCCCCGCCTGAGCGAGGAGGGTATCGGAATACCATACTACATGGGTAGTGCCCCATCCCCCTCCCACCCCTCCAGGGAGGCCCCGCCTGAGCGAGGAGGGTATCGGAATACCATACTATTTACATGGTTTCGTGCCCCTCCCACCCCTCCAGGGAGGCCCCGCCTGAGCGAGGAGGGTATCGGAATACCATACTATTTACATGGTTTCGTGCCCCTCCCACCCCTCCAGGGAGGCCCCGCCTGAGCGAGGAGGGTATCGGAATACCATACTATTTACATGGTTTCGTGCCCCTCCCACCCCTCCAGGGAGGCCCCGCCTGAGCGAGGAGGGTATCGGAATACCATACTATTTACATGGTTTCGTGCCCCTCCCACCCCTCCAGGGAGGCCCCGCCTGAGCGAGGAGGGTATCGGAATACCATACTATTTACATGGTTTCGTGCCCCTCCCACCCCTCCAGGGAGGCCCCGCCTGAGCGAGGAGGGTATCGGAATACCATACTATTTACATGGTTTCGTGCCCCTCCCACCCCTCCAGGGAGGCCCCGCCTGAGCGAGGAGGGTATCGGAATACCATACTATTTACATGGTTTCGTGCCCCTCCCACCCCTCCAGGGAGGCCCCGCCTGAGCGAGGAGGGTATCGGAATACCATACTATTTACATGGTTTCGTGCCCCTCCCACCCCTCCAGGGAGGCCCCGCCTGAGCGAGGAGGGTATCGGAATACCATACTATTTACATGGTTTCGTGCCCCTCCCACCCCTCCTGCGTCGCGAAGAGGGCATCAAGAAAATGGGTCCCACGAAACCGTTAATCTCTTTATGTGGGGAATTCCGTTAGCATACTTTTTCCCCACATCCTGAGTGGGGTTCTTGTTTTCCCAGAACACCCTCTCCTTCCCACCCACCTCCCGCTCCATCTTCCATACAGTACAATATTATTCCTACCACACACACACATACCATACCATAGTTCCTACCACACATACCATACCATACCATACCATACCATACCACCACACCATACGTACCATACCGTACCATACCATACCATGGCGTACCATAGCATACCATACCATATCACACCAATGCCACACCGTACCATACCATACCATACCTCCAGTACCATACCATACCATATCATACCATACCGTACCATACATACCTACCGTACCATACATGGTTTCGTGCCCCTCCCACCCCCAGGGGAGGCCCCGCCTGAGCGAGGAGGGTATCGGAAAACCATACCATGGTTTCGTGCCCCTCCCACCTCTCCAGGGAGGCCCCGCCTGAGCGAGGAGGTATTACTATTTACATGGTTTCGTGCCCCTCCCACCCCTCAGGGAGGCCCCGCCTGAGCGAGGAGGGTATCGGAATACCATACTATTTACATGGTTTCGTGCCCCTCCCACCCCTCCAGGGAGGCCCCGCCTGAGCGAGGAGGGTATCGGAATACCATACTATTTACATGGTTTCGTGCCCCTCCCACCCCTCCAGGGAGGCCCCGCCTGAGCGAGGAGGGTATCGGAATACCATACTATTTACATGGTTTCGTGCCCCTCCCACCCCTCCAGGGAGGCCCCGCCTGAGCGAGGAGGGTATCGGAATACCATACTATTTACATGGTTTCGTGCCCCTCCCACCCCTCCAGGGAGGCCCCGCCTGAGCGAGGAGGGTATCGGAATACCATACTATTTACATGGTTTCGTGCCCCTCCCACCCCTCCAGGGAGGCCCCGCCTGAGCGAGGAGGGTATCGGAATACCATACTATTTACATGGTTTCGTGCCCCTCCCACCCCTCCAGGGAGGCCCCGCCTGAGCGAGGAGGGTATCGGAAAACCATACTATTTACATGGTTTCGTGCCCCTCCCACCCCTCCAGGGAGGCCCCGCCTGAGCGAGGATGGTATCCGAAAACAATACTATTTACATGGTTTCGTGCCCCTCCCACCCCTCCAGGGAGGCCCCGCCTGAGCGAGGGGGGTATCGGAATACCATACTATTTACATGGTTTCGTGCCCCTCCCACACCTCCAGGGAGGCCCCGCCTGAGCGAGGGGGGTATCCGAAAACCACACTATTTAAATTGTTTCGTGCCCCTCCCACCCCTCCAGGGAGGCCCAGCCTGAGCGAGGAGGGTATCGGAAAACCATACTATTTACATGGTTTCGTGTCCCCCCTCCACTCCTCCAGAGAGGCCGCGCTTGAACGAGGAGGGTCGCGGAAAGCATTACTCTTCGCCAGGTTTCGTAGCCCTCCCCCCTTCCAGCGGGGCCCCGCCAAAGCGAGGAGGGCATCAAGAAAATGGGTCCCACGAAACCGTTAATCTCTTTATGTGGGGAACTCCGTTAGCATAATTTTTAGGAAGCTAGGACGGGGACAAGATCGGACCAGGGCAAATCGAGAACTTCGAGAGCTGGCGGTCCCAGAGCTCTCTGGAACACTCAGAACACTCTGGAAAGACTCGTCCTCCTCCTCCTACTCCTCCTCCTCCTACTCCTCCTCCTCCTCGTCTCCCTCCTCCTCCTCCTCCTCCTCCTCCTCCTCCTCCTCCTCCTCCTCCTCGTCTGCTTCCTCCTCCTCCTCCTCCTCCTTCTCCTCCCTCCTCCTCCGCGTCTCCCTCCAACCCCCAATCCGACCCCCGATTATACCATCCCGAGGAGCCTGTCGGCAAGGGCGACGCGGCCGCGGCTCCACGAAGCCCCCCCCCCGGCCGCAGGGTCCGCCAGCGACGAGAGAGTGGCTCGCCCGGCGGCCACCGCGACGACGGCATGTCGACGTCCTTCGGTACCCCCCCCTGAAAAGGATCGCCTGGGCAGCTGGGCAGCCAGTCCGATCGAGCGCCTTGGAAGACCCGCTGCCACGTCACACTTTGCCCCCAAAGGAACCAATCGCTGTAGAAGTTGGCAGCTCGCGAGGTAACGCTCAGGCCGCCGGTGATGTGCTGAAGCACCGGACGGAGCAAGGAGAAGGGACGGGAGCAAATGGGTGGGAAAAGGGTCGCTGCAATCGGGCCTGTGCCTTGCCGCTCCTCTCCTCCTCCTCCTCCTCCTCCTCCTCCTCCTCCTCCTCCTCCTCCTCCTCCTCCTCCTCCTCCTCCTCCTCCTCCTCCTCCTCCTCCTCCTCCTCCTCCTCCTCCTCCCTCTTCCTCCGCAGATTCCTACTCCCGTCCGTCTCCGCCTGCCGTCCTTTTCCTCGTCCTCCTCCTCGTCCTCCTCCTCATCCTGTTTCTCTCCCCTCTCCTCGCTTCATCGAGTGGAATACTGTTATTCCCATTGAGTACTGTTATTCCCACTCTCTCCTCTCACCCGCCCCATCTCCCCACCTCTCCTTGCGACTTCCCTCCGCCCTCCTCGTCCACCAGTGCTCCGTACGAATACTATCATCTCCTCCTCTCCCCAGATCCTGTCCGAGCGGGGCGTCCCTTCTCCCAACAAGCTGCTCTTGAACGTCCGCATAAGCTCGGGAAGTTTGTCAGTGCTTCAAAACGGCGTCCATGCTGCAACGCTGGCCTCGTTTTAGGATCGACGATTTGTTCCCGAGAGTCAGAACGGCACTCTCGTCCAGGCGCGGGCCACAATGTTGGATCGGAGCATTCCCTCATCGTTGTCACCCCGAACCTTTTCCTCACTCCTCCTCCTCCTCCTCCTCCTCCTCCTCCTCCTCCTCCTCCTCCTCCTCCTCCTCCTCCTCCTCTTCCTCATACTCATCATCCTCCTCCTCATCCTCATCCTCCTGCTGGTCATCCTGATCGTCCCGCTACTGCTGCTACTGTTCCTCCTCGTCCTCTTTTTTCCTCTTGCTCCTCATGTTCATGTTGATCTTGCTACTCTTCTCGCTCATCCACACTTTCTCATCCAATGTACAAATACCCTTTTTTTCCGGACTGCGCACAACGTTGCGGGGTCCTCTTGGGGGGGTCCGTGATCGCTGCGACATCCATCGGTGGATAGTAGAAAAATAACGGAATGGGGACGGACGGGTAAAATGGGTAAGATGCCAGTTTGGGTGCGTACGCACCTTGCTTGTCCCTACCCCTTCGTCCTCTTTTCCCTCATCCCGCCCTCCTCCTCTGCTTCCTCGTCCATCCTCTCCCCCACTTTCCTCCTCCTCCTCCTCCTCCGCCTACTACTCCTCGTCCTCGTCCTCCTCCTCCTCCTCCTTCTCCTCCTCATCCTCCTCCTGGACTTCTTGTGCATGACGTCTTCTGGGTCGTCAGACGCACCCATCACGCCCCCCCGGGCCCGTTGCCTCTGGGGGGGGTCAAAGTAGTTCGCCAGGTGTCCCGTATGGGTCGCCGGCGGTACCTGACCCCCCCCCTGTAGCGGCCTCGCCACTGAAAGGAATTGATCAAACGAGGCTGTCGACATGCCTGCCAGGATTCCTCTGGTCTCAGGTCGGGCGTGTCCCCCTACAGGCGGATCTTGGACGAAAAATTAAAAAATTATGCTAACGGAGTTCCCCACATAAAGAGATTAACGGTTTCGTGGGACCCATTTTCTTGATGCCCTCCTCGCTTTGGCGGGGCCCCCCTTGGGAGGGGCACGAAACCATGTAAATAGTATGGTATTCCGATACCCTCCTCGCTCAGGCGAGGCCTCCCTGGAGGGGTGGGAGGGGCACGAAACCATGTAAATAGTATGGTATTCCGATACCCTCCTCGCTCAGGCGGGGCCTCCCTGGAGGGGTGGGAGGGGCACGAAACCATGTAAATAGTATGGTATTCCGATACCCTCCTCGCTCAGGCGGGGCCTCCCTGGAGGGGTGGGAGGGGCACGAAACCATGTAAATAGTATGGTATTCCGATACCCTCCTCGCTCAGGCGGGGCCTCCCTGGAGGGGTGGGAGGGGCACGAAACCATGTAAATAGTATGGTATTCCGATACCCTCCTCGCTCAGGCGGGGCCTCCCTGGAGGGGTGGGAGGGGCACGAAACCATGTAAATAGTATGGTATTCCGATACCCTCCTCGCTCAGGCGGGGCCTCCCTGGAGGGGTGGGAGGGGCACGAAACCATGTAAATAGTATGGTATTCCGATACCCTCCTCGCTCAGGCGGGGCCTCCCTGGAGGGGTGGGAGGGGCACGAAACCATGTAAATAGTATGGTATTCCGATACCCTCCTCGCTCAGGCGGGGCCTCCCTGGAGGGGTGGGAGGGGCACGAAACCATGTAAATAGTATGGTATTCCGATACCCTCCTCGCTCAGGCGGGGCCTCCCTGGAGGGGTGGGAGGGGCACGAAACCATGTAAATAGTATGGTATTCCGATACCCTCCTCGCTCAGGCGGGGCCTCCCTGGAGGGGTGGGAGGGGCACGAAACCATGTAAATAGTATGGTATTCCGATACCCTCCTCGCTCAGGCGGGGCCTCCCTGGAGGGGTGGGAGGGGCACGAAACCATGTAAATAATATGGTATTCCGATACCCTCCTCGCTCAGGCGGGGCCTCCCTGGAGGGGTGGGAGGGGCACGAAACCATGTAAATAGTATGGTATTCCGATACCCTCCTCGCTCAGGCGGGGCCTCCCTGGAGGGGTGGGAGGGGCACGAAACCATGTAAATAGTATGGTATTCCGATACCCTCCTCGCTCAGGCGGGGCCTCCCTGGAGGGGTGGGAGGGGCACGAAACCATGTAAATAGTATGGTATTCCGATACCTCCTCGCTCGGCGGGGCCTCCCTGGAGGTGGGAGGGGCATAGTATGGTATTCCGATACCCTCCTCGCTCAGGCGGGGCCTCCCTGGAGGGTGGGAGGGGCACGAAACCATGTAAATAGTATGGTATTCCGATACCCTCCTCGCTCAGGCGGGGCCTCCCTGGAGGGGTGGGAGGGCACGAAACCATGTAAATAGTATGGTATTCCGATACCCTCCTCGCTCAGGCGGGGCCTCCCTGGAGGGGTGGGAGGGGCACGAAACCATGTAAATAGTATGGTATTCCGATACCCTCCTCGCTCAGGCGGGGCCTCCCTGGAGGGGTGGGAGGGGCACGAAACCATGTAAATAGTATGGTATTCCGATACCCTCCTCGCTCAGGCGGGGCCTCCCTGGAGGGGTGGGAGGGGCACGAAACCATGTAAATAGTATGGTATTCCGATACCCTCCTCGCTCAGGCGGGGCCTCCCTGGAGGGGTGGGAGGGGCACGAAACCATGTAAATAGTATGGTATTCCGATACCCTCCTCGCTCAGGCGGGGCCTCCCTGGAGGGGTGGGAGGGGCACGAAACCATGTAAATAGTATGGTATTCCGATACCCTCCTCGCTCAGGCTGGTATGGTATGCTATGGTACGCCATGGTATGGTATGGTACGGTATGGTACGTATGGTGTGGTATGGTATGGTACGGTATGGTACGTATGGTGTGGCATGGTATGGTATGGTATGGTATGGTATGTGTGGTAGGAACTATGGTATGGTATGGTATGTGTGGTAGGAATAATATTGTGCTGTATGGAAGATGGAGAGGGAGGTGGGTGGGAAGGAGAGGGTGTTCTGGGAAAACAAGAACCCCACTCAGGATGTGGGGAAATATCCCAAACATCTTAGAAAAACACTCGAACACTCAAAAAATCGTCCCCTGACTATTTTTTGACGATTTTTTGGTTCTCCTGCTGTAGAGGGACATGCCCGACTTGCTCCTGCTCGTCGTCTCCCGGCTGCACGCGGAGGGCGGCGGGCGGCGGTGCGGACGGCCCGACGGCGGTGGCGCACGCGCTGCGCCCCGCGGCTGCCTTCCCGAGGGCCGTGGGCCCTCGGCGAGTAAGGCCAGGGCTCGCCATCGCTCGGACGTCCATTCCCTGTTTTTTTCGGTTTCGTGCGTGGTTTTTTCGCCAAATGATCAAGGACGCTCCTCGATGGTCCTCGCCGAAGGAAAAATGCACACGTCCGAGCGATGCCAAGAGGGGGCGAGCTGGGGCGGCGGGCCTGTGGGCGTTCACTCACCCGATAGGTCTGCAGGTGGAAAGGCCTGGCGCGCCCTGCCGGCAGGCTGGCGCCGCGTGTTGGGGCTCGGCGGCTCACCCAATAACGTCCACGGGGTCCAAATAACGCAAGCGCGCTGCCTAGAAGCACCGTCGTTTGTCCGGCTGTGTAGTTGACAACTCTTTTCGGGTTTAGCACCGTAGCCCTGGTAGCCAGGAGAGGCTTGGCGACACGCTTGGGCGGCAGTTGGTTGCAGCAGGGGGCAGGGGCTGAAAAAGTAGGGCTCGGCCCCAGCCCTGTGAGCCTAAAGGAGGAAGTTATGACATGGGTCAGATACTTTATTGAAGGGGGGAAGGCAGCAGGCAGGTGAGGCGGCCTGGCTGGTGGGTGCGCTGGCGCGGCGTGCGTCTTGGGCCTCGAACGTCTTGGCCTTAGCCAGGGCGTCTGGCGGTTCGTTCCCTCCCTCCCCACAGTGCATCGCCCGCAAGCGTCTCTTGCGCCACAAGAGCAAAAGGTGTAGGTTATCTGGGCCCGAGTGCAAGCGAGCGTCTGGAATGGAGTAGGGAGGGCGGGAGGCAGGTGAGGCGGCCTGGCTGGTGGGTGCGCTGGCGCGGCGTGCGTCTTGGACCGCGGCCCCCTGGCCCTAGCCGGGGCGTCTAGCGGCTCGATCCCCCCCTCCCCGCACTGCATAGACCGCAAGCGTACGCCTTCCGCCACAAGGGCACAAGAGCGCAGGTCAGCCCAGGCGAGCGTCGGAGCGCCGTTCTCTTCGCGCCTGTGCAGGGGAGCAACGGCGGGGGGGCGAGGGGCGAACGCTGTCCTCGCGCCACATGCTGGCCAGGTGACAGGATGGTGCAGGTGGTTGATCAGGGATCCCCAGCCTCCAGCCAGCGTGCGGAAAACCCGAAGTTTGCCCTGGGGTCAGTCGCCACGCCATGCCGCGAGCATGGGGTTGCCGGTGTCCGAGTCGGACGGGCCTTCCCTTGCATTCCTCGGGAACTTCCCATGCCAGCTCTCCGGAGCTCCGATCGCTAATGTCCCCCCCGTAGCCCTCGGCGCGGAAGGCGGACAGGTTGGGATAAGATGGCGGCGGGTGCCACGCAGGGACGCCGACGATGGGGTTGCGGTCAGCGGCCCTGCCCCGCGCGCCGTGGCGATTGGCGCGGTGCGGCACCAGGCCAGCCGCCCACGACCCAGGCTCTGGTTCCCCGCATTCCCTTGAGTTTTCCTCTTCTAGCCCGTCCACGCCCGAATCGTGGACGTCCTCCAGGTCGGCGGCGCGGCAGGCGGCGCGAGCGCCCCCGACAAGCGGACCGGCGCCCCCCCCTGCACAGAGCGATGCTCCATCTATCAGGGGCTTCTGCGTTACACGTGACACGCACGCTGTCTCAGGTATGTCTGCGCCCATCCCCCGCGCAGGACGGCTGTCGACGTCGGCGGCGCGCTCGCCCTGGCCCGCTGGAAGCAGGCCACTGCCGAGAGCCCCCGCAAGGGGTGGACTGGCTGGGGAGGCCATTCCATCGCGCACTGCTGTCTCAGGGAGCTGCGCGCCCCCACCTGCAGACATCAGGAGTTGCTGCGCTGACGTGGCCTGTGCTGTCCTGGCTGGTTCGCGGTCTCGCCGCTGGTCCTGATGCGCCAGGCGGCCGGCGCCTCCGCGGACGAGCCTCCGCGGTCTCGTGGGCGAGGTTCTCCAGTGCCCGTGCTCCCTGTCATTGGCCTCGTTGGCGCTGGTCTTGGGCGGGTACGCTGCGCTGGTGGCGAGGAGGCGCCTGCGGCGGGGCCTCTCGCCGGGCCGCCGAAGGCCTCAGCGCGGCAATCTCGCGTGAGCGGAGCTCGCTGGGCCACCACGCTTTCGGGCAGCCCCCCGTGTTCATGGTGTCCTGGATCGACTTCGCGGGTTCTGCGGCCGAGCGCCCCGCATGGCCGCCCGCCCTCCTGGGATCTACCCGCCACGCCCCCCCCCCGCCCGTTCTGACTGGACCTGGCGGGGAGGGTTCCCCCCCGACCGTTCTGGCGGGACTGACTTCCTTCTCCTCCTCCTCCCCCTCATCCCCCTCCTCCTCCTCCTCCTCCTCCTCCTCCCTCCTCCTCCTCCCTCCTCCTCCTCCATCCTCCATCCTCCTCCATCCTCCTCCTCCTCCTCCCCTCCTCCTCCTCCTCCTCCTCCTCCTCCTCCTCCTCCTCCATCCATCCTCCTCCTCCTCCTCCGGCCTCTCTCCTCCTCCTCCTCCTCCTCTTCCTCCTCCCCCTTCCGTCCTCCTCCTCCTCCTCCTCCTCGCCTCCTCCTCTGGCCTCCGTCCTCCTCCATCCTTCCTCCTCCTCCTCCTCCTCCTCCTCCTCCTCCTCTCCTCCTCCTCCTCCTCCTCCTCCTCCTCCTCCTCCTCCTCCTCCTCCTCCCCTCCTCCTCCTCCTCCTCCTCCTCCTCCTCCTCCTCCTCCTCCTCCTCCTCCTCCTCCTCCTCCTCCCTCCTCCTCCTTCCTCCTCCTCCTCATCCTCCCTCCTCCTCCTCCTCCTCCTCCTCCTCCTCCTCCTCCTCCTCCTCCTCCTCATCCTCCTCCTCCTCCTCCCTCCTCCTCCTCCTCCTCCTCCTCCCTCCTCCTCCTCCTCCTCCTCCTCCTCCTCCTCCTCCTCCTCCCTCCCCCGCCGCCCAGAGCAATGGGGGGGGCGCCCGAGGGCGGCCTTCAGCTCGCCCACGTCCTGCCGCAGCGACCGCTGGGTCTTCAGCCACAGGCGGGGCAGCTCGCCCGTGATCACGGGCGGGGGGCTGCAAAGGGGGGGGCACAGATCCTTGCGCTTCTGCCTCCAAGGTCGAGCATCGAGGATCTCGAGGATCTCGAGGGTCGAGGGTCGAGGATCGATCGAGGATCGGTGGTCGAGGATCGAGGATCGAGGGTGGAGGAGCGAAGAGAGAGGGCGAGGACTCCTCCTCCTCCTCCTCCTCCTCATCCTCCTCCTCATCCTCCTCCTCCTCCTCAATCCTCTTCCATCCTCCTCCCACTTTCCCCCTCCCCTCCCCAGAGGTCCTGTGGTAACCTCTACGGCTACATGCCCTCAATCGGGAGAGAAACCAAACACTCCTCTCCATCCTGTTCTGCTCCCTTTCCCAAGAGGGAGGAAGATAGAGGAGGAGAGGGAGGAGACGTGATAGGGGGAGGAGGCAAGAGTCCTGCTGCGAGGCTTTCGGTACTCTTAGGCTTCTCGCAGTTGACTGGCGAGGCCAATGTGTTTTCGGAGGTGCTGGGACGCCCTCTGATAGGTTAGGCGGCATTGGGTGTGCTTGATTCGGCGGCGAGCCCGGGGGGAAGTGACAAGGGGCGGACCTTCTCAGAAGGCTCGAAGTCCCCCGGCCTTCTAAGATGTTTTCTGAGCCTTTCCCGAAAACGCAGAAACCCTCTCAGAAGGCTGGAGGGCTTCTGAGAAGCCCCGCCGCCCTCTCAGCAGGCCTTCTCCTTTCCATTCCCATCCTCGATCGACGCTGAGCATTGGGTGTACTTGGTAAGTTCTGTCGTTAACAACAATCGCGGGAGCGAATATCCTTCTCTCTCTCTCACTCTCTATCTTTATGTCTCTCTCTCTCTCTCTCTCTCTCTCTTCATACCAATACATACATCTACCGATGTAAAGATGTGTGTATATATATATGTGTATATATATGTATGTATCCCCGCAGTCGCGGCGAGTCGCAGGACGTCAGCAGTCTGCGAAGCTCTGAAGAAGCCCGCCGCAAGCTGGGTCGCGGGTGGGTCGCGGGCAGGTCGGGGGGGGCCACGGGAGGGTCGCGGTCGCGAGTGGTCGCGGGTGGGTCGCGGGTCGGGTCGCGGGGGGGACGACGACAACAAACAACAACAACAACAACAACAACAACAACAACAACCAACAACCAACAACCAACAACCAACAACCAACAACCAACAACCAACAACCAACAACCAACAACCAACAACCAACAACCAACAACCAACAACCAACAACCAACAACCAACAACCAACAACCAACAGCCAACAACCAACAACCAACAACCAACAACCAACAGCAACAGCAACAACAACAACACCACCACCACCAACAACAACAACAACGACGACGACGACAACAACAACCACAACAACAACAACAGCAACAACATTAGCAACACCAGCAACAACAACACCAACACCCACACCAACAACAACAGCAACACTACCAACACCAAAAACAGCAACAACAACAACAACCACAACCACAACAACAACAACCACAACCACAACAACAACAGCAACAATCAGTTTACCCTCATGCGCGATGTTTCCACACGAAACATGCGACCATGATGATAACAATCCACATCATGGGGGACTCTTGTTCTATAGCGGGGTCCGTTATTCCCATTCCCAAATATCCCGCCCAATGAGGTCTTGCAAACACTTCCTCCGAGGAATTTCAACATATCCCACCTCAAACACACATGCCCGCGCCTTGCTGCGCCGATGCGAGACCGCCAAAGGAACCCCGGCGAAGGGTAAAGCACAAGAAAGTATCGAACGGCAGGATTGCCTTGGTGGGGATGGGGGCTGTCGGCGGTGAGGCAAGGACCTGTCCCTGAATAGAAAAGGAAGAAGCCTCGAGCAGGGCTGCTGTTGTTGCTGGGAGCGGCGCCAATGCTGAAGAGAGCAGGGCGCTAGTCCAGCGTAAAACAAAACGAAGTCTCGAGCGGGAACGCTGGTTTTGTTGGGACGGCGGCTTTCGGCGGCGAGGAGGAACACCGCCTTGAATAAGAAAGGAGGAAACATCGAGCGGCAGCCGTGGTTTTGTCGGGACGGGGGCTGTCGGCGGCGAGGAACAGCACCGTCCCGAGGAGAAAGGGAGGAAGGCCTCGAGCGGGAGCGTCGTTCTTGCTGGGAGCGGCACCAATTCAAAAAAGAGTTGGGAGCCAGTCCAGCATAAAACGGAAGTCTCGGGCTGGAGCGCTGGTTTTGTCGGGGCCGCGGTTTTCGGCGGCGAGGAGGAGCACCGCCTTGAGTAAAAAAGGGAGGAAGCCTCGAGCGGGAGCGTTGTTTTTGCTGGGGGCGGCGCCGATGAGAGAACGACTAGCGCGCCAGTCCAAGGTAAAACGGGAGGAAGTCTCGAGCGGGAGCGCGTTTCGTTAGGACGGCGGCTTTCGGCGGCGAGCAAGAACACCAGCCCTGAGCAAAAAAGGAGCAACTCTCGAGCGAGAGCGTTGTTGTTGTTGTTGTTGCTGTTGTTGTTGTTGTTGTTGTTGTTGAAGTTGTTGTTGTTGTTGTTGTTGTTGTTGTTGTTGTTGTTGTTGTTGTTGTTGTTGTTGTTGTTGTTGTTGTTGTTGTTGTTGTTGTTGTTGTTGTCGGGGGGCCGGTTTGGGCGGTCCCCCAAACCGCTCGAGCGTGAGCCTCATTTTCAATAAAAATGTAGCCGGCGCCTCGGCGAGAGCGCCAGGGCGCCTGTAAGGGGTCCAACAACAATACTTGTTTAGTAATCATCGTCAACAACAACAATCCGCACCGCAGAACCTGATTTCAGGCACGCGCCCAGGGACAGTGGATGACCATTCGGCTCCCTCAACCTGCTATATACGTATATGTACATATAGATATACATATTCCAATGGGAGGTGACCGTCGTCCTACGCATCGTCCTCGTGCCTCCTCCTCCGCACTGTACTCATCACTCTCGTCATCCGGTCACCATGCACCCCGTCCTCGTCGTTAGCGGCGTCACCATCACAGGCACCAGCTGCTGAATTATCATGTCATCACCGTCATCCGAATATGCAGAATCGTAACTGACAGTGTCGGCGTTATCGCCGTCACCATCATCATCAGCATCATCATCAGCATCATCATCGTCAGCATCTTCATCATCATCATCATCAGCAGCATATTGTTCTTCTTCATCAGCATCGTCAGCATCATCATCAGCAGCAGCATCGTCATAATCGTAATCATCACCACCACCATCGTCAGCAGCAGCATCACCATCACCATCATCGTCAACATCAGTATCATCATCATCAACATCATCATGAGCATCATCATTATCATCGTCATCAGCTTCATTAGCATCATCAGCAGCAGCAGCATCCTCATACTTTTCACCGCCATCAAGAACAGCATCAACATAGTTATCAGCAAAGCCGCCTCAATCCTCCTTCATTCGTCCTTAACATGAGCATCATCATCATAAACATAATCATCGTCATCATCACAACCGCCATCAACAACAACAGCATCAACATACACATATTCAGAAACAGCGTAGTCATCATGAGCAACATCATCATCAGCATCAACATCGTAATCGTTATAATCATCAGCGTCGTCACCAATGCCATGATCAGTATCAGTATCAGTGTCATCAGCATCAGCATCATCACCATCATCATCAACATCAGCATCAGCATCATCAGCATCACCGCCATGCCCCTCCTCCTCCTCGTCATAGTTATCACAACCCCTTCTCCTCGTCGAACATCATCATGATCCTGTCCTCCCTCATTCCTCCTTCATTCGTCCAAAATTCGTAATCATCACCACCATCCGCATCATCATCATCATCATCACCATCAGCAGCAGCATCATCATCATTAGTATCAGGAATAATCTCTGACGTATTACACTCGTTATTAGCAGTGTGATCCGTACCATTACCATCAATATCATACTTCGCATGCTACTGATCATCACAGGTAGTCATCATCGTCATCAGTACCATCAATTGCATCATCAGAATCAACATCATCATCATCGTCGTCATCATCATCATCAGCATCATCACTAACAACAACAACAACAACAACAACAACAACAACAACAACAACAACAACAACAACAACATCTGCCTACGCCTCCTCCCTTGTTCGGTCTCCTCACTCACGTCGTCATCATTGTCCCGTCCTCCTTCCCATCCCCTCCGGAGTGATAACCGAGCGAACCTGCTGCCCGAGCTGCCTGCTGTGCGCGAGATAGAGTCTTCGGCCGCAGCCATGTATTGACCTCCAGAGACATCATTCCCGCCGACAGCCAAGGCGGCGCATGAGGATGGCAAGAAGGGGGAAGGAGGGGAAGAGTGGGAGGGGGAGCACGACGAGGGTAGGCGGAGCAGCAGCAGCAGCAGCAGCAGCAAGACGGCAATCCCCTCACCTTCGGAGAATCTCCCCTTCCCTGGCTGGCCCTCGCATGTCCTCCAGTCCATCCCTCCCTTCCCCTTCCTCCCGTCGTCCTTGCCGTCTTGCCCACTTCCTCCCTCCTGCCTCTTCTATTTCTGCTTGCTTGATGAAGGAGCTCTGTGTTCCTGCCGTCTGTGCTTCTGTGTTTGCCTGTTTGAGTGCCCGGCAGTTTGCCAGCGGAACCCTCCTCCCCATCCTCCCTTACTTCCGTCCCTCCCCCACCCTCATTCCCTCTTCCCCTCCGGCCCTAATCAGTTCTCCCTGTCCCAGAAGGCTCCCCCCAATCAGAGTAATCAGCGGGAAGAGCGGGCACAAGTAATGATTTACCAGAGTTGCCTTACACGATGACGTGGCGGCCAGAGACATGAATATGCAGGACATCGTTTACAGAACTGCGTAGGAGGAGCAGATCGAGAACACACAGACCACGAGCATCACCAAACACCACACCCTCAGCCACGCACGTGTGAATCGCGACGATGTGTGCTCTCACAGTCTGGCCATCCGCCTGTTGAACTTCGGCAGGTGGAGCACGAAGTCAATGAATCCACCTAGGCAAGGTCCCTTCGCTCACCGACTTGCCGCCCTGGCTGCGATCGCGACCCCGCGCCACCCCCGGATCGACACCGCCCGCCTGCCGAGCGGCACACGCATGCGCCGCCTGCCCGACATCTGCAAAAATGGTCATGGGCGTCGTGACTCCGCCATCCGCACGTCACGGACAGACGGAGAGAAAAGGGAGGACGAGCATGAGCCTGAGGTGGGGGAGAGCAGGATGGCGAGGAGGGAATGAGGGGAAGGAGGAGAAGGGGGAAGGGGTCAGGCGGGGGGGCGAGGAGGATCACGTCGAGGAAGATGAGCACGAGGAGGAGGAGGAGGAGGAGCATGAGTAAGAAGATTGTGTGGGCAAGGCAGGTTCGGACAAGGAGGTGGCGGTGGTGGTGGTGGTGGGTGAGGAGGTGGAGGGGGGAGGAAGGGGAATGAGCAGGAGGGTCGGACTGCCGTGCGATCATACCCATCCGGCCACTGGTTCTAGAATGCGTCTTGCTGTGTGCAAGCTGCTCATGAGCGTTGCCGCTGCAATCCGAGCACCCTGCGGATGACCTGGTGCATGCCAATTCTCCGATCCCCACTCCCTACCCTACCCTCCATCCTCCTCCACTCCCTCTACCTCTCTCCACCCCTCCCTTCTCTACCTCAGAATCGATATATCCTGGATCGCGTTCTTCATCCAAGCGTCGCGTGGGGATTACCCCCTCAAAAATAATGGAAGTCACATTGATGCATGTCTATGACGGCAACCTTCAGTAAAAGGCGACAGTTTTGGTACGAGCTGAAATTCACGCTGTGATCGTTTGTGTTACAGACAGGCGTCCACATGACGGAATACCTCTTAGCCTGATCCAGTTGGCTGGCTCAGGAGACGCGCCAATGCATGATTGTGGACAGTTTTCATTTGCACTTTTGACTCTCTCCGAGAGGCCGAAAGGACAACAACAAAACATCCACGCTCACATCCTCCTCCTCCACCTCCTCCTTCTCCTCCTCCTCCTCCTATACCTCATCCGCCCTCGCAGCCCATTTGGGGTCCTCCGCGTGGGAGGTATTTGGCCCTCTCCCGGGAGCCCAGTCTGACCAGCCCAGCGGGTCCGGCTGACTCATGAGCATATCATTGCCGCATTCTGGCAAGTTCACTTGCATGCCATTTCAACCCCTCCGCCGCCATTTCAAATAACGCTGGGCCGAAAAGGCGTGCAAGTGAGTCCCGACTTGGGTGAAGTCTAAATTTCCTTTCGGGCCTCACCATGCCCCCCCCTCCATGCATGTAAACACGCCAGAATCTAAAAAAGAGCTGCTTCCATCTGCCCCTGATATGCTCCCAGGGGCGCCGAACCCCTCCCTTCGGGAGCCCAGGTCGCTCCAAGACGGTCCAAGAGAGCTACGAGATGGCCCAAGACGGCCCAAGATGGCCTCAACGCGGCTCCACAAGCCCCCGCCACATCCCACGACGCTCCCAAGGCGCACCAAGACGGCCCCAGTAGGACCCCAAGAGGCAAATATCATTGATGTTCCTGTGTCGTTTCTACATGTCTGGCCTGCTCGCCTTGTCGGTATTCAGGGTGCCTGGCACAGCCCAAGAGG
>CAUYUJ010020405.1:102296-112296 GCA_963575745.1 Prorocentrum cordatum
CTACTACTACTACTACTACTACTGCTACTACTACTCTTACTACGACGATTGCTACTACTACTACTACTACTACTACTACTACTAGTATAACTACTACTACGACTACTAAGACTACGACTAAAACTACTACTACTACTACTACTACTACTACTACTACTACTACTACTACTACGACGACGACGACGACGACGACGACTACGATCACTACTACTACTACTACTACTACTACTACTACTACTACTACTACTACTACTACTACTACTACTACTACTACTACTACTACTACTACTACTACTACTACACCTACTATTACTACTACTACTACTACTACTACTACTACTACTACTACTACTACTACTACTACTACTACTACTACTACTACTACTACGACTACGACTACGACTACGACTACGACTACGACTACGACTACGACACGACTACGACTACGACTACGACTACGACTACGACTACGACTACGACTACGACTACGACTACGACTACGACTACGACTACGACTACGACTACGACTACGACTACGACTACGACTACGACTACGACTACGACAACGACTACGACTACGACTACGACTACGACTACGACTACGACTACGACTACGACTACGACTACGACTACGACTACGACTACTACTACTACTACTACTACTACTACTACTACTACTACTACTACTACTACTACTACTAGATACGACTAGCTACTACTAGCTACTACTAGCTACTAGCTACTAGCTACTAGCTACTAACTACTACTAACTACTAGCTCCTCCTCCGCCCCCTCCGCCTCCTCCTCCTCCTCCTCGTACTCCTCCTCCTCCTCCTCCTCCTTCTCCCCTCCTCATCCTCTGCTCCTCCTCCTCCTCCTCCTCCGCCTCGTCCTCCTCCTCATCCGTCTCCTTCTCCTCCGCCTCCTCCTCCTCCTTCGCCTCCTCCTCCTCCTCCCCTTCCTCCTCCTCCTCTTCCTCCATCCTCCATCCTCCATGCTCCATGCTCCATGCTCCCTCCTCCCTCCTCCTTTCTCTTCCCTCCTCCCGCCTCACTCCTCCTCCTCCTCCTCCTCCTGCTCCTCCTCCTTCTCTTCCTCCTCCTCCACTTCTTCTCCTCCTCCTCCTCCTCCTCCTCCTCCTCCTCCTCCTCCCCCTCCTCCCTCTTGCTTGACGTTAGACCTACTAGAGGCGGCAACCTGGAGCGTGCATGGTGCAACAAAGACCGACTTACCGCTGCGGTAAAAGCAATGGCCTCGGACGGGTGCAGAAAAGTGAGGCGATGAGGCAAGCGAAGACTACATCCGACTACATCCCCAGGACGAAAAGTTGTCCTCGTGGGCCAGGAACGACGGCTTGAAGTTGTAAGCAGACGCGCATGAGATAACCGCCGTCGGATCCCGTGAAGTTCGCGCGGATCCAATTATGGTTGGGGCGTCTGCTCAGGTGGATCTGAATTCCGTCCGCGCGGATCCGATGTCGGAGTTGCTGGATCCATGTTCGGTATTCTTTCAGATCCAATTCTTACCCCGTTTAAAATCTACAATCTTAAATCACAGCGGGAAGTTGGAAGAAATCGAATCCGCGGACCCCGGATCCCGCCCGTGTTGAGATTCTTCGGGGGAAGGGGGTTCGGTCATTAACTTCCAACTCATCATCGCCAGCTGCACCTCAATAGGAAAATCTTTCGTCCTGCGTACGTAGTAGCCCATGATGGCGAGGGTAACCGAGTCCGCGGCACAAGGAGGTGAGGATACCAGAACAAACTAACGAACCTTGAACCATGATACAAGAAGGGAGGTACGACTGAGAGAGACTAGCAGCAGCTGCAGGTGGTCTGGCAAGGGAGATCCCCGCCACCTCCCGCAAGCTACAGGAATAATGTACCACCCTTATGTAGGGACAAGCACTCAGAGCTAACAGACGACACGAGAGAGATACAAAAGTATGGGAATAAGCGCGTGAGGCTGGCACTTGTTAGGCTGGCCTGAAAATCATAAACACCCACCCCCCCCCAATCCATCCCCATGACAATCCGCCCTTCCCCAGCAATCTAAGGTCATGTAAATGCAAAAGGCATGTCGTGCTGTCTTCTGTAGTGGTGGTTGATGCGTGTGGGCGTGTGTCGGCGTCGGTCTGCTCGTTGAGTGTCGTAGTGGGTGGTGTGGGTTGTTGAGCCTGGGCTAAGTAGTATAGTCCGCCTTGTTGGATCATTGGGTAAGCGTGATGGTCGCTGGTTGGGGATAGTTTGTGGTGTATGGTCCAGTATATGTGCCTGTGGTCGGCTACTCGGTCTTGTAGGAGTGCGTCGGATTGAGGGAGTATTGTGCACGCTGGGCGTATTGTATCCATGTTGGAGTGAACTGCTGAACGTTTGCTTACTAGAGTGTCTGCCAATTCGTTCCAAAGATGGTCCTCATGCCCGTGTTTACAGTGTATTGTGATGGAATGCTGTTTGCGCGCTTGGTGGAAGAGTACTGGTGCCATCCGTGTGATTGGATCGTCGCTGTGGGTAGCCGGTTAAGTATGTGAATGGTGTTGGCTGAGCCTGTGTGTATCTGCTTGTGCAGATGGGGCGGCTGCTGCGTAGCGTATCAGACTGCCCAAGTGATGGCGGCCAGCTCTACTTATGTGCTGTCGAGCTCGTCCGACAAACTTTTTCCCGTCGGCAGCGAGGCGGGACGATCCGCTCCAGCGAGGCAACGATGCAAGGGCACTACACACCGAATTGGCCAGCATCCAGGAGGATGGAAAATGAAAGAAAGGGCGGCCGCGGGGAAGGAGGAAAGGGCGCGCATTTTTTGATATGCAGGGCGAGAACGAGCCTCTTCCGCTAAAAGCTCCGCGGGACGAGCACAGCTTCAAGTGACAGAGGGGGCGAGGGCGGGCGGGGCTTCACGCGGCCGAGAGCGGGCGGAGCCTGGGGATCAGGCGGTGCCGAACGGGACGTGCAGGAAAAGGTACACCTTGGACAGGAGCCCGGTGGTGAAGTCCCGGGAAGAAAAGGGACGGTGGTGTAACGGTCAGCTGCGCTTCGCGAACACCAGCCTCACGTGCTGTGGGAGAGGACGCGCCACTTGACCAGGTCGACGCCCGAGAGGAAGAGGAGCACCACGAAGTAGGAGAGCAAAAAAACACACAACAAAAAAACGAAGAACATGAGGGTACCCTCCACGAACCGACCTCGATCATATACCTCGGTCCGACCGTACCCCTCGTCCACCTCCTCCCCGCGTCGGCTCCGTCGCCGCCGCCGCCGCTCGCCAGAGGGCCTGGATCTCTCCTCCTCCAGCGCCTGCGCGGCGCGGTGCTGCTCCTGCGGGCGATGGGCCGCGAGATAAGAGCGACGACGTCACAGGAAATCGCGACGACGACGCCGACGACGACGACGACGCCGCCGCCGCCGCCGCCGACGACCGCGACCACGACCACGACCACGACCCCGAGGAAGACGACGACGACGACGACGACGACGACGACGACGACGACGACGGCGGCGAGGGGAGCCAGGGGGTGCGCTCCGCTGGGGAGCCCACGGGAGAGGGGGAGTGCAGGAGGCGCAGGGGGGATGAGGAGGGAGAGGGCGGAGGGGCGAGGGAGAAAGGGGAGCCAGGAGGGGGGGAGGGAGGGGGAGGAGGGGAAGGGAGAGGAGGGGGAGGGGGAGGGGGGGAAGGGGAAATGGAAGAGGAGGAGACAGGATGAGGAGGAGAGAGGAGGACGAGGAGGAGGAGGAGGAGGTGGAGGAGGAGGAGGAGGCGGAGGAAGGGGGGGAGGGGGGCGGGCAGATGAGGCGGCCGTGCAGCCCCACAGCAGAGTGCCACGTGCGAGCGCGCGCGGGTCAGTGTCCTCCTGCAGCCGCTGGAGCTTCTGCTGGTGTTCCTTGCTCATGTTCTCCTATCAGGGAGGGCTCAGACTCCACAGGGAGGAGAAGGAGGAGGAGGAGGAGGAGGAGGAGGAAGACGAGCAGAGCAAAGCAGAGCAGCACCAATGATCCGATGAATCAACTCGCTGAAAGCCTACGACACCCTGCAGGCCTTTCAGGGAAGCAAAAAACGGATCAGGCGTTCGAGAACCACTTAAGGGGCCCGAGCATATGTTGGGGCCCTGAAGGGGGATACCACAGGCACTAGCGAGACCCCCATTTGGGGACACCTCGGGGGCACGCCAATGCACTCCTTTGCAGTGCAGGGCTGCAGGGCCGAGGGCAGACGACGCGAGAGCCTACCCCAGCACAACCCCAATCAGGACTCACGGCGCGGCACCGCCCCGACGTCCGAGGGCCTCGAGGACCCGACGACTCGGCCCTCCCCCAGCTGGCTCTCGGTAAGGTGCAGCTGCCCAAGGGCCTCCGAAAAAGCGCCCGAAAGCGCTCGGCACCAAGGAAGGCCTGAATGGGGGAGGCCCTGAAAAAGACACCAACCTCCAGGGCACCATCGTTCGTCGGCTAGGAGGAGGAGGAGGAGGAGGAGGAGGAGGAGGAGCACTACGAGGACGAGGAGGAGGACGAGGACGAGGACGAGGAGGAGGAGGAGGAGGAGAAGGAGGAGGATGGAGGGCATAAGCAGCACCCTCGCAGTAGGCATCCTTGCAGGAGAAGCCCCCTCGACAGGCGCTCCAGAGCGAGGGGATCGAGCAGGGCAGGGCGCTCCGGGCAGGCGCCCAGGGACGGCTTGGCAAGCGCAAGTGCCGGGCCTGGCCCCGCCGCCCTTGGCAGAACTATGTCGGGCGTGTGCCCCTACAGGGGTTTTTCGGCGAAAAATAAAAAATATTATAAAAATGCACCAAAAGGTCAAAACATACTCAAACATAGTCCCCCGACTATTTTTTTAATTATTGTTTAAACCATTTTTGGAATATGTTTTATTTTTCGTCGAAAATCCCCCTGAAGGGGGACAGGCCCGACTTAATGGCAGAAGTCGGCTACTGCACACGCCAGAGGGGCCCCAGGCAAGAGCGATCCTCGCTGAGCGGATCTGGGGGGCCACGGGGGGTGCAGCGGATGTGGGGATGGTGGCTTCAGGAGGCCGACCCCGAACGTCGGACCCCCAAAACCTGACGAACGAACAGCACGGACCCATACCCGCAGGGGGGACGGAGGGGGGGGGCTGTGTGGGTGCGTCTTGCCGATGGGGGCCGTCGAGGACGCGCTGTGGAAACACGAAAGTCGTGCACGCTGAAAACGCACGTGTCCCTTAAGGCATGAAGCGATTTTGGCTTCTGTGGGGCCTCTGGGGGTGGCTTCACGGAGCCCTCCTTGGACGTTTTAGAGGGTCTTGGCTCTTCTTGAGGCCATCTTGGCGCATCTTGGAGCGCTCACGGGGCGTCTGGGGCGGTCTCGAGCTGGTCCTGGCGGCCTCTGGAGCCGTCCGAGAATCCTGAGGGCCCCGCCTGGGAGCCCCTGGGCAGCCCGGGGCACCCATGCCACGCCGTGGCCGTGGCCGTGGTTCGGGGCCCGCCCCTGGACGACGACGACGACGACGACGACGACGACGACGACGACGACGACGACGACGACGACGACGAGGGTGGCGACGACTGCGACGCCGACGACCCCAGACATCGAAATCTGCTCGGCATGGGTCACTGGACCTCTTCTGGGTTCTGGCCGGCGGCATTTTTCGCCCAGTGGATGCAGTTTTGAAGCCGTTTGGGGGCCTCTTGGCGCCAGTTTTTGGTCCTCTTGGGGGCGTCTTGGGGGCCACTTGGGCTCTCTTGGGGACCTGTTGGAGCCCTCTGGAGGCCTCTCGGAGTGGAAAGCTCGAATTGTCGGTCAATCTGCTTCTCTGGGCGCCCGCTCTGGGCCGTCTTGGAGACCTTTTGGGCGCCTCTTGAGCTGTGTTGGGGCCGCCTTGGGCTGACTTGGGGCCCTCTGGGGGGCGTCTTGGGCGCCTCTCGAGTCCTTTCGGGTCGTTCGTGGGGCTTCCTTGAGCCGTCTGAGACATTCGGTGTCCGACAAGGCGTGAATTGCAAACATGATCGACCAACACGAACCCAGAAAAGGATTTAGAACTGCGAGACATGGGAAGTATGCCAAGGGCTGCGTTGTGCTGCTCTTCGCTGTGCCGCGCCGAATAATGACTGACGTGCCAGGGACGCGCCACGGAACGTGCCAGTGGAAGCGCCAGGGGACGCGCCAGGGGACATGCCGCGTTAAACTGTGCCGTGCGCTACTATTGTGGGTCAAGCCGTCCTTGGCGTCAGAATCCTGACCGAACGGATTTTGACCTTAGGCTCGAGCTGTCTGAACGCATAGCTCGGGCTAGTTGCAAGCGAAACACGCGAGGCGCTCGACCAGCTCGAGCTCAAGATCCGATTCAGTTCCGCAGCCCTCGCTGGAGACACCCTCACAATTTGCTCAGGCATAGAGCCAGACGACCACATGTTGGATCTCTCCCTGTGCAGCCTGGACGCGTGAAGACGTGGTTCCAGCTCGGGACAACCATGTTAGATACCCCTCTGGTTGGCCTGGACACGTGAAAACACATGGTTCCAGCTCGGGGCAACCATGTAAGATACCGCCCCTGAGAGGCCTAGATACATTCAAAAACATGTGGCTCTAGCTCGGGACCACCACGTGAGATACCCCAGCGGGAAATCTGGAAAATCACCAACCGAAAAAATACCCCAGCGGGAGACCTGGAAAACTACCAGCCGAAGAAGCTGTGTCAGGAGATTACACAGCTGGTGCCGATGCATTGGCTACGTCTGGCGCCCCCACGACGGGGGCGCCCAGGCGACCCCCTTGGGTGGCCCGCGCAAGGAAAAAACACACGGTTTCAGCTCGGAGCAACCATGTTAGATATCCCCCCCCTGGGTGGCCTGGACACATGAACCCACGAGGTTCCAGCTCGAGGCCGCCATCTCTGATATCCCCCTGGGTGGCCTGGGCACATGAAACCACGTGGTTCCAGCGAGGGGCAAGATGAAACCATCTTAGATACCCCCCCCCCCTGGGCGGCCTGGACACGTGAAAACACATGGCTCCAGCTTGGGACCACAATTTTAGACACCCCCCCTGCGTGGCCTGGACACGTAATTACTCCGACGGAAAGATCCTGCATGATAATCTCCTTGGTGTGCATGAGAATCCTTATCATCGACGAATAACGATGGTGATAATGGCAGGATGCCAGGATACCATAATACGACCTCGAGGACCTGTGGGACTCGCGGGAGCTGTGCGACCTGTGGTGCTTGTTGGACCAGTGAGGCCTGTGGGGCCCATGGGACTTGTAGGAGTTGGACCTGTGAGACCCATGGAGCCCGTGGGTCCTGCAACCTGCGGGGCCCGTGGGACCTACGGGGCCCGTGAGACCCGTGGGACCTCCGGGCCGAGGGGGACCTGTGGGAACCCGCAGGAGGGGCCTGCGCGGCCTGTAGGACTTGTGCGCGAGGCGCAGACACCATAAGACCTGTGCGAGCTGCGGGGCCTGCGGTGGGCCTGCGGTGGGCCTGTGGGATCGGTGCGACATGTGCGACCTGTGGAACGTGTTAGACCGGTGGTACCCGTGAAACAGTTGGGACCTGTGCGACCCGAGGGAGGGAGCTTCCGCCTGAGACTTCCTCGCAATGCACACCCAGACGAGGCTCCCGCCTGCGACTTCTGTAATTCACTCACAGACGAGGCTCCCACCTGATACTCCTTCCATATTCAAGCATGTGGAGCCCAAAAGTGACGACAGTCACAGGTTTGAGGATGACCCACTCGGATAAACAAGTATGTATGTATGTGTGCATGCATGCATGCATGCATGCATGCATGTCTGCATGTCTGTCTGTCTGTCTGTCTGTCTGTCTGTCTGTCTGTCTGTATGTATGTATGTATGTATGTATGTATGTATGTATGTAAATAGGTATGTATGTATGTAAGTATGTATGTATGTATGTGTGTGTATGTATGTATGTATGTAAATAGGTATGTATGTATGTGTGTATGTATGTATGAATGTGTGTATGCATGTGTGTATGTGTGTATGTGTGTATGTGTGTATGTGTGTATGTATGTATGGATGTATGTATGTATGTATGTATGTATGTGTATGTATATGTATGTATGGATGTGTATAAGAATGTATGTGTGTATGTGTGTATGTATGTATGTATGTATGTATGTATGTGTGTATGTATGTATGCATGTATGTATGGTTGTATGTATGTATGTATGTATGTATGTATGTATGCATGTACGTATGTGTGTGTATGTTTGTATGTATGCATGCATGCATGTATGTATGTATGTATGTATGTATGTATGGATGTGTGTATGTGTGTATGTATGTATGTATGTATGTATGTATGTATGTATGTATGTATGTATGTATGTATGTATGTATGTATGTATATATGCGTGTATGTATGTATGTATGCATGTATGTATGTAGGTAGGTAGGTGTGCATGTCTGTATGCATGTACATAGGTATGGATGTATGTGTGGATGTGTGTATGTATGTATGTATGTATGTATGTATGTATGTATGTATGTATGTATACATGTATGTATGTATGTATGTATGGATGTGTGTGTGTATGTATGTATGTATGTATGTATGTATGTATGTATGTATGTGTGTGTATGTATGTATGTATGTATGTGTATGTATGTATGTATGTGTATACACACATAGATGTGTATACGTATGTGTGTATGCTTATGGGGCCTGCGGGCGTCGAGATATTGACAGATCAAGAAATATGTGCGTGGATGTAAAAATGGGTGGATGCATGGATGTGTATACATACACACACACACACCAGAACCACACACGCGCGCTCCGCGCACGTGCGCTTCGCGCACGCTTAAGCACTACTGTGGCACTACTCTGGCACATTTGCAGCGGACGTTTCATCATAAACACATATGGAAGCCCACACAATAATACCTCAGGAGTCTTGAAGATCTCGAGATGTGTTCAAAAGGCTGTCCCCAGAGAGCTGAAGAGACCTTTGAAGAAACTACACCCGTAGTTAAACCTTTGGGAGAGTATTGAGCCCTCTGGGACTGCCTTGGGCTCTTGGGGCCGTTGTGAATGCATCCTGGGGCGTCGTCAGGCCCTTCTGGGAGACTTTTGGAGCCCCTTGGGGCTCTCATAGGGGTCTTCTCTGCGATTTTGGGGCATCTTTAGGTTGTCTGGAGCCCCGACTCTTCCCATACAACATAGTCAGCTGGAACGGTGGTTGGCGCTTCCAGTAGAGCACAGTCCTTGTCAGTGGTGTGCCGAGTCGGGCCAGCCAGCGCTTTGGCACTTCTCACCTGGGGCTGTTGTTAGAACTTCTGGAGAGGAGCGATCCTCGCGAGGGGTATGAAGTGTTAGGCGAGGTGACGCTATGCGGACGTCCCCGGTGGGGCTATAGCTGGAGCTCCCAGTGGATCGCGCTCCTCACGAAGAGTGCGCCGAATCAGGCCACGAGATGCTATGAGAGTTCCCCCAGTGGGACCAGCATTGGGGCTCCCTGTGAAGCACGATCCTCGTGAGGGGTGCGCCGAAGTAGGCCACGTGGTGCTACGCGAGTTCCCCAATTGGGACCGTAGTTGGAGCTCCCTGTGGAGCACGATCCTTGTGAGGGGTGTGCCGAGTTTGGAGATGTGATGATGTGCAAGTTCCTCCACCAGGGCCGTGCTTGGAGCTTCACCAAGTGTCAATCCTCGCGAGTGGTGCGCCGAATTGGCGGACGCGATCCTCCAGGGGTGGGCGCTGCCTCTGGCGAGGTAGCACAATGCCATTCCCCTACTGGGGCCACGGTTGGCCCAGCGTAACAGTACAACAAATCGCAAACAGCCCGACCTGGGCACGCGCTTACATGAATCAGGGATCCGTGGAGCTGGCGCGTGAGCGCCCGATCCACGGAACCGGGGAAGAGCACCGCCCCGAAACATGCGGCCAATGCCCCTGCGTTGGCGGCAGAGCGTCCCGCTTTCGCAGGGAGGCGAGACCCGTCGCAGACGCACGCACCTCGAGATCCACGTCCGCGCTCCCTCGGCTGACTGCGCCCGCGCCGCCTCC
>CAUYUJ010020405.1:114796-157554 GCA_963575745.1 Prorocentrum cordatum
TGAAGGACAAAGGGAGGGCGAGGGGGCGGCGGACAAGAAGAGGGATAGGGAAGGAGAGGGCGAGGAGAAGGGGGGAGGGGGACGATGGGGAGTGGGACTGGAAAAAAGGACAACGGGAGACAGCAACAGACGGGCGCAAGAAAGAGGAGGAGGGGGAACCTGCAAGCTAGGTGCGCTCCGGCCATATCTGACGTCATACTCCTCCCACCCATCCCTTCATATTGCCCTCATGTCTTCTCCGTCCCTGGGTGCGTGTCGTAGCTGACCTGGAATTCCCAGATGGAGCCCATCGTCTTATGCGCGATCGGAAAAGGGGAGCCGCGCACATTGGCGAAAAACTTGCGGACGAGCAGGAGAATGAGCAGGAGGATGAAAAGCACGGAGCAGGCGGAGGACGCCGAACAGCAGCAGCAGCAGCTGGATCCAGAGGAGCTGGGGCAGGTGGAGCGGGAGCAGCAGGACCAGCGGGGGAGGCGGAGGAGGGGAGAGAGAGGAGCAGGACCGGCGAGGACGAGGAAAAAGACTCGGATGCAGCACACGGCGGCCCGCGCGGGGGCAGGAGCGCCAGCCCCGCACGAGGGGAGCGCGGCGCCGACCCTCCGACGAGGCCAACGCTGCAGCGGCAACGCCCTTCTCGGGCACCGAGACCGTGTCGACGGCAGCAAAACCGCCGAACCAACGTGCGGCAGGCTCGTGCCGTGACGACCCCGGCGGTGGTTTCTGACACCGCGTGGATGGTTTCACCTTGAACGGTCGGCGGCTTTTCGATCGCCCGATCGTTCGACGTGCGACGACTCTGGGCCACTGGCGGCGTTCAATCTTGAACGCCCGCGGTGGGGTCGCCACCTGTCGGCACGACGCGAACCTACCGTGCTTCCCCAGACTGCGGCGATGGACGGAAACCCCTTTCGCAAAACGTGGCTTGGTGAAAACGACCTCAGGCCCAAACCTGGCCGGCGCAGGCCTGGAAAATAACGGCCGCGGTCGAGATCCGAAAACGGACGACTCACTAACCGACGTGTCCGGGGGGGGCTCTGCCCACCCCTGAAAACTGTGAAGGGGCCCTGGGACACACAAATAAATACACACGAATAAAAGGATTCCCCATACTTGCCCATATCTTCTGGGTTTTTGTCTTCCCCCCCACTTTCCATATTTTCCCATCTTTTCTGGGGAATCGACGATGAATTCCCAACCATCCTGTGGTGTTGGGTCCTCGTTTTGAAGAGACGGTGCCCCGCGTCTCCTCTCCTTCCTTCCTCCTCCTCCGCCTCCTCCCCCCTCCCTCCCCCTCCTCCCCCTCCTCCCACTATCACGGCACACCCCTCACACGTTTCGTGGCCCCATAGGGAGCTCCACCGACGGCCCCAGTGGCTGCGTTGGCATGGCGGCGCCGAACCCATTTCGGCACACCCCTCACACGTTTCGTGGCCCCATAGGGAGCTCCACCGAAGGCCCCAGTGGCTGCGTTCGCATGGCGGCGCCGCACCCATTTCGGCACACCCTTCACACGCTTCGTGGCCCCATAGGGAGCTCCACCGAAGGCCCCAGTGCTACCGCCCGCATGCGCCCCGTACGCCCAGGACAGCGTTTCGCGGCACGCCTTCCGTGGCCCCATAAGGAGCCCCACCGAAAGCGGCACCCACAAAAGCGTTATTCACAACTGCATATGGTTGGGCCCTTCGCCAGGATAACTGTGCCTGCCCACCCCCGAAAACGGTGCCTGCGCCTCGGGGGGCCTCCTGCCGGGCCCCGTCGTGCCACTGGCGGCAGGGGCTCGTGGGCCCCCGCCCGGCGCCGCCCGTCGCCGCCGGGCTCTCCCGGTTGCGGCCCGGCCAGCGCTGCACGGCTTGCCACTGCGCTGCACTGCTCTGCACCGCTCTGCGCCGCGTTGCACTGCTGCGCGCTGCTTTTTTCTGCCTCGAGTGGTACTGTCTTGTGCACTGCTTCGCACTGTGTTGCACCGTGCTGCATGGCTCTGCACTGCTCCGCGTTGCTCGGCACTGTGGTGCAGTGATTTGCGCCGTGTTGCAATGCATTGCTTTGCACAACATAGGTTCTACCACATGTATTGCACCACCCAGATTGCACCACACAGATTGCACCACATTGATTGTACCACCTAGATTGCACCGCATGCATTGCCAATTAAACAGAGCTTGAGGTACACGCTGGCGAATATTTGGAATCTTATGTTTGAAAGCAATGCGCGGAGGGGGCGGACGACTTCCTGCCCATTGTCGGGGCAAATTCAGTGAGAGTAAACGGCGAGGCCGCTGGAGGAGGGAAGAAAAAACGGGAATCATGGAAATGTGTGGACCCAATCGTGGTGCGGTTCTGAAACGCAACGCCAACCCAGAACTACGAGGCGGCCCCTCGATTGATTGGCGAATCCTTGGGTGACTGCCCGTCCCGAAGGAGGGGCGGCGGGGGAGATGGGAGGGAAGGGGGAAGGGGAGGAGGGAGGTACGGGAGCGCGAGGAAAAGGCAGGCAGGCGGGGGAGGGGGGGAGGGGAGAAGGGGGCGGAGTGTCCGAAACGGCCTGGGGAGGGGAAGGGCGAGGGCGAGAAGGGAGGGGGAAGGCCAGCGAGACGCAGAAAGAGAGAGGGAGATAGAGAGAGAGAGAGGCAGAGAGAGACAGAGACAGCGAGAGATGGAGAGAGGAGTGCGACGAGGGGGACGAAAAGGGTGAGGGGGGGGGCGCGGAAAGGTGCAAAACGGGGACAGTGAGAGGGGGGAGATACAAAACGGAAATGTAAGGTGGAGAGGGAGAGGAAGAAAGGAAGAGGGAGAGGAGGAGGGGGCGCGCTGGCTGGCGGCCGAGGTAAAGCTGGGCTGGTCGTGGGGGGCAAAAGGCGCGGTGCCCGTGCCATGCCGAATGTTTGTTCTCTGTATGCGTCGGGCGACAACGTCAGCATTTCACGAAGCAGGACATCAGCAGGATCCCCGGCACCATGAGTAAGGTCGGTCCGACTCAAAGAAATACGAGGCCGTAGTTGTACTTGACGTCGCAACAAGATTGCTCTAGGATGTGGCAAGGAAAAGCCCCATTCAATACAGTTCCTGTTGAGGTGTGGTCGATGTTGGGGGCCACACTGATAGCGATATACGTTTTAGCCAAACGGAGGTCAACAGTATACCAAAGCGACGACAACGACGACGACGACGACGACGACGACAACGACGGCAACAACGACGACAACATCGACGACAAGCACCACAGTAGCCTGCGAGCACCACAATGGCAGTGCTGGAGGCGCACAATGGTGGGGAGGGGGGAAGCGTTAACGTTATGGGGGGGAGGGGGAGGCGGCGTAACGCGCATTATGGCCCAGAGGGCTCAAAACACGCTCGAGAAAGTGGGGTGGGCTTGCTGCGAAGGGGGGGGAGAGCGGGTGCGGCGCCAGTCCGGCGTGTGCGCTTACTGCAGAAAGCCTGAGCTTCAGCTCAGCTCTGCCGGGGTGGGGGGGGGGGCGGGGGGGCTCTGCCAGGGAAGGGGGGTGGGGTGGGCGCGTGTGCAGTGGAGGCCAGTCCACAAGAAACCGTCCACAAGAAGCCCAACCCTGAGACCCCACGTCCCTTGATTTTTGGTGTGGGAGCGTCGCGCTCTCCATCGCACAACCGCCGACACCCGAGAGACCCAGGGCACCCTGGAGGCAAGCAGGGCGCTTCTTGGCACGGGTCTCCACTGCACTAAACTCCAGATCGAAAGACCTCGCCGTCGCTGGAGGCGCCGAGCGCCGAAACGGACACCACTTTCGTGTGATCTTGGGTGGGCAGCGTAGCGCGGGGCCTAACCCGATCTGACTGACACATCGCCGTCCATGGGCGCTGCGAACTGCAAAACTAAGGGAACGAAGAATGACATGAACACAAAAATTCGGAGGCCCGCGCGGATTTCTCGGATCGGCGCTGGGCCCCCCTTGGCGGCGCCTCTGGCGCCGCCCCTGGCTTTCTCCGCGCGCCAGGGGGGTGGTCCAGCACGGATCCAAGAAATCCGCGCGGACCTCCGATTTGTTATGTTTGAGTCATTTTTCGTTCCCCGAACCTCGCCGTCCATGGGCGCTGCGAACTGCGAAACTGTCGCCGCGCTCGTGGGCTCATGGGAGGTCCAGCGCAGTCCTACCAGGATCGGAGTGGTACCTCGCCGACCCGCTCTCTTGCCGTGTCCGATCCTGATGAATACAACCTCGCCCGAACTTCAAGGCAAATCATGTTCCCTGCTAGGCCGTGGTCCGCAGACTCCTAGTTCTTGGGCGCTCTCCGCCCCCTCTGGGCCTTCAGGAAACTCCTCGTCGACACAGCTGGGTCCACTCTCGAACTTCTGGCCGGACGCAACCCCAGCTAGGTCCCAACGATCCCCGAGCCTATCCAGGAGGTGGACAAGGAGGCCTGGGACATGCCCCGTGAAGGCCCCAAGAAACTCACATAAGACCACGAAAAACTTCAAAACAATCCCCTACTACAAGGCCCCCCCTTGAACCCCACGCGCTACGTAGGACAGGCCGAAACCCCAAGATTGCCCAGCGATCGCGCACGTTTCGCGAATTCTGTCTTTCACTCTTGCTGCCGCCCCAAGGGGTCGGCGGTGCGGCGTAAGCCAATGAATCATGTTCCCTGCTAGGCCGTGGTCCGCGGACCAGATCGCCCATCGCTGTTGGCACATGTTGCGCATGGCTTGGGCACGTCCCCAAGGTACTCGCCTTGATCTTGGCAATGTCTCATAGATGTTCCAGGAACACCTGCAAGTTGTCCGTCGTGTCAGTGGCGGCCAGCTCCCTGGCCGCCACTGCGTGATGAAAGTGAACGATACTGGACTCAATCTGGTGCCCCCACAGATTCCAATGGTGACGAGTCAAGGGAATCCCTTTTCCCAGGGGCGCCCGAGAGGGGGGCGCCCCGGAGGGGGGGCGCAAATCATGGCCAGCGGCATGTGCGCGGCCCCCGGGAGGGGCGGGGGACCTGAGCAGGGACCGACCGTCCCGGCATTCCTATAGGCCTACCACGACATTTTCTTAGAACCCCAAAACGGTCTAATAACAAAACAGTGTTCTCAGAAGATAACCCCGATGTGTTCGAGCAAAACGGTCTCAGCCAGAAATGTTCTAAGAACATTTCGTGCAGACCACAAAAGGTTCTTAGAACATTGTTTAGTGGGCCTATAGGCAAGCAAAAACGCTTTGCCAACTCGAGGGACGCAATGAAATAAGAAGAGTCGCGCGCGTTCCGCGAATTCTGTCGTTCACTCTTGCTGCCGCCCTAAGGGGTCGGCGGTGCGGCGTAAGCCAATGAATAAGATATAAACACCGCCAAGATACCCCCCCAAAGTCATTCCCACCCTCTCGGCCGCCCCCGATTTTCTCCGTGCATCCGTCGACCTCTATGCCAGTACTGTCCGCAGCGGACGCCTTCCCCCCCCAGATCCTCTGACCTCGACCCTCGAACCCCTCTCGACCATGCACGACCCCCCCCCCCTCCGACAGCGGGGACGAACAGGTACCAAGACCTCTTCGGGGATCTACTGTCGGGGGGGCACAAAGGTGGGGTTGGGGAAAAGGTGGGGTTGACGGAAAATCGCTCCGAACGGCCCCTGGAAGAAGGAAACGCATTGAATCGGAGCATCCAGCTGGGCCCGTTCCCCAGCCCCACCTTGGGATGATCCACCCTCTACGAACCCCCGATACTGACCCGGGTCAATCCAAACCTGGGTCAGTCAGGCTTTACGGGATCCGGCAAAAAAAACCCGACAGGATCCTGCAGGATCCTGCGCCCGAGCCTGGGCCAATGCGGCCCTGGCTCTGCAGGACCCCGCGAGATCACTGACTGACTCCCATTTGCATCGACCCCGTCTCAAGGCTCCCGACCTCTGCTCCCCAGACATCTCCCAGGGTGCGTTCTGACCAGGATTTCGAGGCGACTCCAGCGGCAGCGACGCGGGCCTTCCAAACGCCCCAATGACAGGAAAACGAGGCGAGGCAAGGGAAGCGGTAGGGGCACCCTTTCCTGTTCCGAGAAGGACCAAGGGAACCTAAACTCGCGCTTCGCGCTGCGCGAAGCGCGAATAGCGTCGCGCTCTCGTGCCCCCACAGGGGGAGAAGAGGAGGACGAGGAGGAATCGGAGCCGAAGCGCGAAGCGCAGAGCACGAACAAAAACAAACGTCGCGCCCTCGAGGGCGCCCTTGAGGACGTCCCCCGTCCCTCCGGCAGGGGGGGGGGGCGCCGCCTGAGCCGCCTCCGCCGCCCCCGCCAGCCGCGGCTTCCAGCTTGGCCCTCAGGGCCTCGACCTCGGCCTTGAGGCGAGAGATCTGGGAGGCCTCGGCGGCCCCGGGGGGGGGGGGGGGCGGGGAGGCAGGCAGTCCAGGGGAGGCAGCGCGGGCGCCCAAGGCGGCGTCTCGGTGTGCGATCGGCCGCGGTGGCGGTTTGGGCACCGTCCCACGCCGCGCGCGGTGTGTCCCTCAGGGCACCACGTTGGGGACGGGCGCCTCGGACCTCGCTTCTCTTCTCTCTTCTCTCTCTCTCTCTCTCTCTCTCTCTCGGGAAGGTTTGGGGGGCGGAGACGGAGGAGGAGGAGGAGGAGGAGGAGGAGGAGGAGAAGAAGGAGGAGGACCTAAGCATCGTTGCACCGACCCCTACCTAGAGGAACATAATGCGGCATAAACATAATTATTGCATCGGAGGTCCACGCGGATGTATGGGATCGGCGATGGATCCCCCTCCCTGGCGCGCGGAGCGCACCGGCGGCGGCGCCAGCGGCGGCGCCAGAGGTGACCTCAGGGGGAAGGGGGTGCGGCGCCGATGCAAGAAATTCACGCGGACGCCCAAGAATGTATGCTGTGCCGTCTGTTCTTCTTCGAATATCCCCATGGGTGTGGCCTGGGCCCCACTGGACTATCTACCCCCCCCTAGATGGAGATATATGCAATGTCGTCTGGTTTCGAGGGGTATATGCCCAACTGGGGTGCTGAGATGGTGGGGATGGGGATCGGGATGGGTATATGGATCGACTAAACAATACTGAGGACAAGTGTAAACCCAAGACGCAGCGTCGATGTTTCAATGAACCCTCTCTCCAAGCTCCACCGTTCAAGGGGCCCTACAAGAATCTGTATGTTCATGGCAGGGAAGTGCCCCGTTCGAAGACAACCGTCTGGGAACTCCCATTTGTGCCACAACACCATTCCTGGGACTTCAGCGTAGCGAATCAACTTGACTGATGCGTCCCGGCAATCCTGAACCATGCCAGAAAACCATTCCTGGTATTTCAACACCGCAAGTCAACGCGGCTGTTGCGTCCTGGCAATCATCTTACCATAACGCGACTCCTGGGACTTCGACCATGCGGATCCTTGAAACAGTCGCAAACTGTGACAACGACTATACGCGGCGCTAAGGCGAGAGCCACATGTTGACACGCAAAAGCCATTGACCCTTGAAACTGATGCAAATTTGTGAGACGAGCGTGCGCGGCGCTAAAGCGAGACTCACCTTTTGAATACGAACCGCCTTCCATTTGCAAAACTGCTGCGAACTGTAAAGACGGATGCGCGCGACGCTGGGGCGAAAACCACATGTTGACAAGCACCCGTCCCCTATCTGGGAAACGTTCACAAACGTTTCAATCGACTGTGCGCTGCGCTAACGTGAGAATCACATCTTGATCGGCGAGAGTCACCTTTTGAAAACGGCCCGCCCTCCATCCGTGCAACTGCTGCAAAGTTCACGCTGTTCAGGCTTCAGGGGCATCAATGCCAAGGACGCCTCAGGCGAAACGCCTGGCCCGCCCTATCGACACGTCTGGGGGTGCGACAGGGAGGAGTTATTCATAAGGCGGACGAGAACTAGGCGGAGGAGGAGGAGGCGGAAGAGGAGGAGGGGGGAGGCAAGTTAGGTGCGCTCGCGTCATATCTGACATCCTACCCCTCCCTCCCATCCCTTACCATGGCGTAGATCCCCTCTCTACTCGCACAGTCGGATGTCGAGCAGGGCAATGATCCCGAAAGGGTACGCGATGCATTGTAGAGCACGGCATGGCATGGCGTAGAAGAGCACCGCAAAGCGTAGCATGTCACAGCATGGCGTGGCGTGGCGTAGTGAAGAATTGCATCACAAAGCTTTGCAACGCAAAGCATGGCATCGCACAGCGGCCCCGAACATAACATTGCATAGCATGGCGTTGAAGATCAAAGCGTAGCATGGCATAGCACGACGTGGCACTTAAGCACTGCATATCACAGCTTCAGCTGAAGGCATGGCATCGCGCAGCGGAACGCAACCGAGCATTGCATTGCATGCCGTGGCATGGCACGGGAAATGACGCCAGCGCTGCAGCGGGAGCACGATTCGGAACGAGCGGAAGCGCGGAAATGAGGCCAGCGCTGCAGCGGGAGCACGATTCGGAACGAGCGGAAGCACGGAAATGAGGCCAACGCTGCAGCCGGAGCACGATTCGGAACGAGCGGAAGCACGGAAAATGAGGCCGGCGCCTCAGCGAGAGCAGCATTTTGAAAAAAAATGCAAGCGAAAACCCAACTCCGGGGAATCCTGTGTAAAAAAACAATACGCGGGGGGGGGGGCGAACACTCCCAACCCGTCATCAGGGGAAGGAGGAGAGTAGTATTCATATTGAGTAATTGTGGAGGAGGGGGGGATGGTGTGACAGTGATGAACGACGCCGCGTCTGGCCGGGGGGGGAGTGGGCGGAGAACGGGGAGGAAGTGATGGGGACGAAGACAGCACAGCCCACCCCCACCCCTAGCCAGGACACCCACTCCCGACCTGGTGATCCAGGGGGTCCTAGCTGTGGGTGGTGTTTTTGGGTTTGCCCTGGGAGCCCCCGGAAAAACACCCCCACCCCCAGCCAGGACCCCCTGGATCATCAGGCCGGGAGTGGGAGTCCTGGCTGGGGGTGGGGGTGGGTTGTGCTGCCCGAAAGGAGGAGGTAGGAAGTGAAGGGGAGTGGTGGGAATCGGGGGGGAGAAGGCGGAGAAGAAGGATGGAACAAGGGAGGAGGGAGGGAACGCCTCCCCTCTCCTCTTCCTCCTCCTCCTCTTCCTCCTCCTCCTCACCTTCTCTCCCTTCGCCCCCGCTTCCGTATCCTGATTCCTTTTTCCTTCCCACGAACACTTAGCCCGAACGAGTTCCGCCAAACTCGTCGACTCCTCCTGGGGCGACGCCTTCGTAACATAGATCCCCTCGCCAATCTCTCTCCCCCTCCCCCCTCCACCTCGTCCTCCCTCCTCCTCCTTCTCCTCCTCGTCATCCTCCTCCGCTTCCTTCTCCTCTTCCTTCTCCTCCTCCTTATCCTGCTCATCCTCCTCCTCGTCGTCCTCCTACTCTTCCTGGCCCTCTTGCTTTCGGACTGGCACTGTGGACTCACAGGATGCGGCGCAACAAACAGTTGGTGGCCAGAAGCAGCTTCCCCGCGGCGAGAGCGGTCAAGACCCTCGCTCCCAGATCCTATTCCGCTGGGGTTCACACGGTGAAGCAATCCTCCGATACTTCCGAATTCCGTTCGGGAGTCCGCAAACACGGCAAGGGGAATTGTGCAAAGAGGCAGGTTTCACCAGGCAAATCTCTCGCAACCACGTCAAAACATTGCCTTGGGCGCTCCCTCTGACCAAAGCCCGCTGGGGTCCGTCTGGGCCTGGTGTGTGGATCCGGCTGTGGCCTCCTGCAGCTCCGCCAGCTTGGCTTTGTTTCAACATGTCGACCCTGGTAATCGAAGTGAGGTGTTCAAGCACTTTCGTAGAGTAACCGTCCCGAGCCAACTCCCGACGAATAAAAACGAGAATGATGCCATGACACGATCCAGGAATTCCGGAGTATCGAGCGGCCCTCGGTTCTGCAGCCCGTGTGGAACACTAGGCTACTTGGAAAGCCAGGAGATCTTGGGAATCTTGGAGCGAATCATTACAGTGGATGCCAGTCCACAAGAAACCGCCCACAAGAAACCCAGGACGCCCATTGGAACGTCGCGCTTTCCATAGCAGGGTGTTTCTTGGCATGGGCCCCCACTGCATCAAAAGACTTCTTGCTCCTCTGACCAGCACGCCCACCATGGAAGCTGCGCCCGAACAGCCCCCCACGGCAGGCTCGTGCGGCGCCGGCGCGCGCAAAGGATCTTGTCACCGGGTCGATCGTTCAACCTTGAACCGATCGCGGCCCCGATGGTTCAAGGTTGAATTCAATCGGGTCCGATGGCGCCACTATGTCCCTCGGTGCTTCCGCGTCGGAGAATTCGACCTTGAAGCGACATCGCCGCATGAACCTACCGTACTCGGTTTTGGCTTCGTGGTCAGCAGCCATACTGACCAACCAATGGGCAGAGGGGAAAACCGTGCCCATCCTCGGTCTGGGAACCTCCTCTTCTTGGCAGGTGGACGTGCGCAGAACCCCTGGGTTCTCAACTCGATGGCGTCATCGACGAAACTCGCCAGACCTCGGCGTCTGAATCCCTCCTGGTCATTCTCCTCCTCCTACTCCTCATCCTCTCGACGTGTTCCGCAGCACCCTGACGGCTTCGGAGAAGCGCGGGGCAAAAAGCTGCCCAGGCCCGAACGCGGTCAGGGTCTTGGGCGGCGATACATGGGGGGACAGCGAGGACTGGAGAAGATCGATTGCTGCGGTGAGGGCGACAAGCACACACACACACACACACACACCACGCGTGCGCGCACACACAAACACACAAGCACACAAACTAAAACACACGCACACACACACACACACACACACACACGCACGCACACACACACACACACACACACACACACACACACACACACACACACACGCACACACACGCGCGCGCGAGCGCGCGCAGACCTTCCTCCCTGGGCGCGCCACGAGCGCGCCCAGGGAGGAACGTCGGCTCGCACCGCGAACGATCGTTGAGCCGAGCACCAAGTCCGAAGAAGCGAACACACCCCGACCACCAGAGGCGCCCGTCGGGCGAGAGGGGGCCTCCTCGTTTTTGGTGGCGGTCACCTTGATCGCCTTGGCGCGGTTGGCGTATCGCAGGGTTGACATGGTCTCCTGGGGGGGGGAGGGGAGGGGAGGACATGCGGGGAGGAAGGACAGGAGGAGGCGGAGGAGGAGGAGGACGACGATGGGGAGGAGGAGCAGGAGAGAGTGCAAGGAGGCGGGGGAGGAGGAGGAGGAGGAGGAGGAGGAGGAGGAGGAGGAGGTTCTGGCAGAGCTGCTGCCCACGTTCAGCACGCGCCCTGTCCCCGACCCCCCAGCAAGCTCTCTCTCTGATGTGGAGAGGGTGAGAAGGAGAACGGCGCATCGAGGGCATCGGGACACGTCACTTGACAGCGCCCGCACCCTTCGCGGTAGGAGGGGGAGGGATGGTTGTGTTACTTGCCCGCGAGGGCAGAACGGAACGCTCGACAGGGCGTGGGTGAGAATGCTCTCGGACAGCGCCAGCCCTGGCACGTCTGCCTACACCACGGACACCCGTGCGAACAGCGGTACCAAGCACGAACCGGGACCGACCTCCCGTCCATTCCCCGTGAACTCCCAGTAGCGCCACCACCCAACACCCCACAAAAACGGAGCGTTGCCCAGCGCCTGCACCCATCATGCACGGCGTAGCGGCATTCCCCCCAGCGTCATCCCAGAGGGGCAAGGTGCTTCGGCCTCATGGAGATCGAAGAGAGCGCCGTGTGTCCAGCAGGCACATGAGCATTGAGGGCATGGCAGCGATCGGTGGGTGCTCGGCTCAACCTCGCCTGCCACTGGCCCTCGGATTCACACTGTTACAACAAGAAGGGCGTGGAGCATGGAGCATGGACTGGCCTGCCCCCGAAAAGGCGGGTACGAGCTACAAGATGAGGGAAGGAGGAGGAGGAGGTGAGGAGAAAAAGGTGGGAGCAGGGGGAGGGAAACAAACAATGTGCCTCCAGGAGGCGACCAACAACAATGAGAAGCAACCCCACCATCCAACACCCCGCAACACGGAGCGTTGCCCAGCACCTGCGACCCAAAACAAACAGCGTACCAGTACGGCAAAGCCGCATGATAAGGACGACCGATAAGGAGGCAAGGGCCTTGGAAGGCTGATCGTTTCTCCTCCTCCTCCTCCTCCTCCTCCTCCTCCTCCTCCTCCTCCTCCTCCTCCCGCTCCTGATCCTACTCCTACTCCTCCTCCTGCTCCTGCTCGCGCTCCTTCTCCACCTCCTCCTCCTCCTCCCTCCTCCTCCTCCCTCCTCCTCCTCCTCCTCTCATCATCATCATCATCATCATCATCATCATCATCATCATCAGCAGCAGCAGCAGCAGCATCAGCATCATCATCATCACATCATCATCATCATCATCATCATCAGCATCATCATCATCATCATCATCAGCATCAGTATCAGTATCATCATCAACATCATCATCAGCAGCACCACCATCATCACGATCATCATCATCATCATCATCATCATCAGCATCATCATCATCATCATCATCATCATCATCATCATCATCATCAGCATCATCAGCATCAGCAGCAGCATCATCATCAGCATGAGCACCAGCATCATCATCAGCAACATGATCAGCATCATTAACATCAGCATCAGCATCAGCATCGTCGTCGTCCGTCATCATCATCCTCATCATCATCATCATCATCAGCATCATCATCATCATCAGCGTCATTACCACCATTCCCATCATCATCAGCAGCATCATCATCAGCAGCAGCACTATCATCACTATCATCACCAGCATCATCATCAGCAGCATCATCACCATCTTCATCAGCATCATCATCATCAGCAGCAGCATACTCGTCAGCAGCATCATCAACAGCATCGTCACCACCACCACAACCACCACCGTCATCATCAACACCATCAGCATCACCATCATCAGCACCACCAGCATCATCAGCATCATCCCCATCATCAGCCTCAACACCATCAGCATCATCATCATCATTGTCATCATCAGCAGCATCATCATCATCATCAGCATCATCATCATCATCATCATCATCACCAGCAGCAGCAGCAGCAGCATCAGCATTGTCCTTCTCCTGGCCCTCCTCCTCCTCCTCCTCCTCCTCGTTCTCCTTCTGCTCCTGCTGCTGCTGCTGCTCCTCCTCCTCCTCCTCCTCCGCCTCCTCCTTCCTCCTCATCCTCCTCATTCTCCTCCTCCACCTCCTCCTCCTCCCTCCTGCTCCTGCTCCTCCCTCCTCCTCCTCCCTCCTCCTCCATCCTCCTCCCTCCACCTTCCTCCTCCTCCTCCCTCCTCCCTTCTCCCTCGTACCCTCCTCTCCTCCTCCTCCTCCTCCTCCTCCTCCTCCTCGTTTCACCTCCTTCTCCTCCTCCTCCTCCACTCCTCCTCCACCTCCCCTCCTCCTCCTCCTCCTCCTCCTCCTCCTCCTCCTCCTCCTCCCTCCTCCTCCTCCTCCTCCTCCTCCTCCTCCTCCTCCTCCTCTCCTCCTCCTCCTCCCTCCTCCTCCTCCTCCTCCTCCTCCTCCTCCTCCTCCTCCTCCTCCTCCTCCTCCTCCCTCCTCCTCCCTCCTCCACCTACCCCTCCTCCCCATCTTCTCCCCCTCCGCCTCCTCTGCCTCCTCTCGGGGAGCCACCAGTCTCCTTGTCCTCCTCTGAGGGGCCACCCCGCCGCAGCCGCCGCCGCGAAGGATCCTCGTAGTTGCACGCGGCCGGCGACAGCGCCGCAAGCATCGTGCACAACGAGTTGCCGCCCAGGGACTCCTGAGGCGCCGCTCACTTCGCTCGCATGGGCGCCCAGGACTGGACAGGGCTGGCCCGAGCCCCTCCTGACTCGGGGGAGCGGGGCGGAGAAGGGAAGGGCGAGGAGGAGACGGCGAGGAGGGAGCGGCTAGGAGGGATGGGCAAGGTGGGAGGCGGCGAGGAGGTATCGGCGAGGGGGGAGGGCAAGGAGAGGAGGGCCCACGCCCCTCTGGACCCGGGGGGCGGACATCGGAATCGAGCTGTCAGACAAATCCGCAGTCGTCTTCACTCCCTCCCTCCCTCCCTCCCTCCCTCACTCCCTCCTCCCCAGACTGTTTCCCCCTTCCTGGGAGGACAGGGGGGGTGGAGCGAGGCGGATCTGTGCGGTTCCCCCCCCCCCCCTCGGAGAGGAGACGTGTGCGAGGCGGGGGGTCATCCATAGACACCGCCTGGGGGATCCATCTTCGGGGACCTCGGCAGGCGGTGGGTACGGATACACTTGCCCGCCCCAGGGCCCATCCACATCCACCGCCTGCCGAGGCCACAGAATATCGATCCCCGAGGCGGTGGTCATGGATAAATCCCGCCTCGGAAAGGGAAGCGAAGAGGCACGCGGGCATACTAGAATCCCCCCAGCCCTTTGGGCTAAGGCGGTCTAACGCCATCATTACTTCCTCTTCCAAAGACCCTCGTCCTTTCGTGGAAAGGTAGCCTCCCCCTCCCCTCCCTGAGATTTTTGGGGCGGGCCGCGAACGGTCAAGGTGCCCCAGATGGCCCAAGATGGCTCCTAGAGGGCGTCCGATGCTCAAAGATGGCCTCCAAGATGGCTCAAGGCAACCGCGGATGGTTCAAGATAGCTTCAGATACCTCAAGGAGGCCCAGCGAGTGCCACAATACGGTTCTGAGTGCTCCTGGAGTCCCTCAGGACCACCCCAAGAGGCCAAAATCGTTCAACAACCTGAGGAAAGTCACTGATTGTTGACGTCTCGCCTTTTCGGCTCCGATGCGCTGTGCAGGCCTGGAGATGGCCCCAAGATTGCCCAAGAGAGGCCCCCAGACGGCCCTAAGAGCGCCTAAGAGCAGCCCGAGAGCGCCCCAAGAGGGCTCCGAGAGGCGATTTTGATGGCCCCTGGGGGGGGGGCAGGGAGGGCAAAAGTCGAGGACCACCCTCTCTATTGATCGATGACCTGCAAGATGGCCCCGAGAAGCCAGCCAGGGCTCACAAAGGACCCCATAGAAGGCTCCAAGAGGGCCCCAAGAGGGTCAAAAGATCCCAAGAGGACCCCAAGATGCCCCAAAAATCCTCCTCCTCCTCCTCCTCCTCCTCCTCCTCCTGCTCCTCCTCCTCCTCCTCCTGCTCCTCCTTCTCCTCCTGCTCCTCCTCCTCCTCCTCCTGCTCCTTCTCCTCCTCCTCCTCGTCCTCGTCCTCGTCCGCCTCCTTTCTCCCTTGCCCCCACGCGGGCTCCAAGAATGGCCCGAAGAGGCCCTCCAGGGCGACCCCTTTGCTCCCAAAGATCTCTCTGGTCACCTACTCGCCCCTTTTCCCGTCAACTCTCTTTGGCAGGGTTTCCGAATGAGCGGGTTGGGATACGCAAAACGTGAAGCATACTGCGAAGGCCAATCGCGAATACGTAAAAGAAACAGCGAGAGGATACCCTATCATGTTGGGGATGACGACAGAATAAACCAGCGCGGAACGGCCGTGCCAGGAGGGCGAAGGAACCAGCGCCGTAGACAGCGACGCCGAGAGAGCCCGGTGCCGAATAGGTCACAAAGACATTCCTCGAACCCACGCTTTCGTGACCTCGCGGGCGTCTCATGGGTCACAGGGGCTTTTTCCAATCCAGCCAGGTTCAGTGGAGGTGGGAAGGGCGAAGAGCCAGGGGGAGGGCACCGAGGGCGCGTACGCGCGTGGAGGCACGGGTGTAAGCCCTCGTCCGCGGACGGCCGACCTGGGCCACCCTCTGGAAAAGAGGGGGGCTGACAGCGAAGGCCATGGATCCATCGATGCATGGCCCTGGATCGATTGATCGAGCGAGCGAGCAGTCGGGGAGACAACAGAAGGCAAGACAAGGCAGAACAGGGCAAGACAGGACAAGACAAGATATCGCAGAGAAGCTCCAGATCGGGATCGGCGTGGGACCGACGAGATCCGCGCGCTGCCTATGCACCCTGACCTCTCTAGGAGCACAAGTGGCCTGTCGGGAGCAACCCGCGCTGCCCCATCCCACGCGGCCCCCCCAGACGGGCCTGCAGTCAGGGTGTGTCCAGCAAGGAACCAGCATCAAATCTCCGCCGCAATTTCTCGGATAACCTCAAGAAGTCGAACAAAGGCCCTCTCGGCCTATGCTTCAAAAGGGGGAAGTAGTAGAAGCTGCCTGGGAGTGTCCGAGGTGCTCACTAAAACCTTGCATTTCCTCCCTTCCCGCCGCCGCCGCCAACACGACCATCGCGACGGCCTCGGCCACGACCCCGCCTCGTCCCGCATTTCGTGCTGCCGCACCACGCGGGCGAACTGCAGCACGCACGCGTGAGGTCGGGATTAGCATTGGTCGAGACTTCTGGGGGCCCGCATTACAACGGGAGCCGGCCAGGAACGCAGCCACGGGGCGGCCGTCTCCAGCAACACTCGGAGAAGGTCCACACGGTGCTCGAATGATACGGTAGAGGGAAACAGTTACTGAACACTCCCCCTCCCCCCCAAACTCAAAGTTGGCACGCGCGGGGGGGGACTGCGGTCGAGGTGCAACTCATCAGACCCACCGCAAACTTTGAACATTGGGGGGAGGGGGAGGCGTGGATAAATGAATGTGGCATGAGTGTTCGCTATGTGCTCCGAGGCCTGTAGGTGGGTTGAAAAGGCAATGGCGAGTGCGAGAGGAGGTTGGAGCGGAGGTCGTGGTAGCTCGCACAATCGACCTCGCCCAGGCATGCGTTGCGACCAGGCTCGGCGAACGTAATGCTTGACGACAGTCCCGTGGGGCCGCGTCCACCTCGAAGTGGGGCGTGTTTGCGTGTTTCGCGATTTGAGTTTTTCTTCGGTTAGGTGGTTGGGCTTCCTCGGCTTGCTGGCTCTTTCCTCGGTTAGGGGGTGTCCACTCTGCAAGCGCCGGCTGGCTGTAACTTGTCAAGCAAATGCTCTCTGGCACAGGGTGCACGCGTTCGTACAGGTAAGTCTGTTAGCTACATTACGACCATGGTGTCGGCGTCTCAGGCGTGCAGTAAGGGTGCCAAGTGTCGAGAAGGAAGCCCCGCATTCCACTCCATCCTCCATGTGTGCACATGTGAACGCCCTCCCGACCACTGCGACACCCTCGTCGCAACCCTTCTCCTCCAACTCACGCTCGAGAGCCACTGGCGTGACTGCATGCAGGAAGACCGACACGTGGTATTCACCGACATCGATATCTCTAGATGCACGCACTCTCGAAACAACTCTTCCTCCAATAGCTTCCACGGTGCATGTGCCAACTCCGCAGACATATCGGAATGGCCTGCGAGGGCTACAGAAGCAGCCTGGAGGGCTGAACCCATCTGGAATACACCAGGGAAAGCATGCGGGGCAAGGCCAGCCTCAAACGAACACGGCTCGCAGTCATCAGACTCGAACTGAGGTAACGTGAGCAGCACGGCCCAAGCATGCTTATATATCAACGGATGGGTGGCACAAGCCTGGCACCACGACAGTAAACGGAGGTGCAGCTCGACGGAGCAGGCCGCGACGCCCCAACAAGCGAGGACATTAGTGTTCGAGAGCCTGTTCTAATGAAAAAGGCTCCACCACGCATAGAAACCCTGCCGACCTTGGCAATATGAGCGCCCATACGACTGCACTGGTGATCGAACAAGCCGAAGCACTCCATGGCCGACAGCATAGTTTCTGCATCCACGTCAAGAAAAGCGTGCGTGCGCATCGCCTGGGGGTCTGCAAGGACCAGACCCCGCCCAGCAAAAAGGAGGCCGAGCTCGTAATAATGATGCGCCTCTCCATCTCGCGTGATGTCGTCTGGGCAGGTGGGACCACGGGGCCCAGGTAGCGTGCGACGTCCTACACAGGTCCATGCACAAATCCTTGCTGGCCAAGCTATTCGTTGCAAGCCGTCGCCTCAAGACAATTCAAAATACAACATCGTCACCGGCTTCCCCCTGTTATGCCTCATGCCGTCTATGGAAAGGGCGGTGTCCAAGAGGTCATCCGACTAATTGAGCTGCCTCGCGATGTCGTAGCTGTGCACCTCAAAGCAAGGACGCACCCGACTTAGAGTCCATCGCAGCCGCCCAGTACGCTTCAGATCTGGTGAGATTCCCTAGGAAGGCGCTCACGATGAACGGGTCGCACATCAATCCTCCCATTCCAGGTCATACAGAACATACTTCCGTCGCCCATCATATCAATCAAGCTGTATCCGTAATGAACCTTGCACTAGTCCCAGCCATCTGGTTCAACCCATTCAATGCACAACCGTCGAAGGCCGGCCAAGAGACACTGCAGAAGGCATTGGAAAGGTCCTTCATCGTGTGGGCGACACTGATACTCGATTTTCGTAGCCGCCAGGATAAACAACGCGTGACACAGGATGGCCCCCTCCCATCTCTTGTGAGTGGCAAGCCCATACGCATGGGGTGCTACTCGAACCGAAAGGCGGTTGGCAAAGAAGCCCCTGCTGATATACGGCAACGAATGGATGACCATCTTGCCCAACGCTTCACGTTTTTATCTTCCCTCAGCAAGTCCATATCAAACGCTGCGAGACCAATAGAGGTGCCATATGCGTTTTCTCTGATCGTAAACCGGCCACCAGGGAAATCACCTTGGACTGGTCCATATTCACGTCCCCCTTCCCGAATCCAAGACCACGGTAGCCCATGCTAGTAGCCTTGTCTGCAGAAAAGCAAGGGTCCCAAAGCTAGGCGGGAGCAGTGCTAAGTGGGACGGCACGGCGATCCGTAGTTTCCTGAAGTAAGGGGTCGGCAGCAGTCGGGGAGGAGGGGTAGGAGGGAGGAAGGAAGGGAAGAGGGAGGAGGGAGCGAGGGGAGGGGGGGCAGGGAGAAGGGATGGCGATGAGGGAGGGGGGGTGGAGGGCGAGGAGGGAGGGGCAAAGAGGAGGCAGGGCGCGCGGGGGGGAAGAGGACTCTCCTCCTCGCCCTCCCCCCTGCTCCTGTGTCCCTCCTAACTACCACCTCCTCCCTCCTCCCTGCTCGTGCATCCTCCTCGATCACTAGTTTGGGCATCGTGAGGCCTGGCACACTGGCCGCGCCTTGTGCAAGGCCCCGCGGCGAACACACCCTCCCTCCTCCCCCTCCTTTCCCTCCTCCCTCCTCCCCCCTCCACCTCATCTCCTTCCCCCCCTCCTCCCTCCTGCGCCCTCACGCCCACGCCGATCCTCCTGAGAAGAGCGGCGGCGACAAGGGAGGCAGACAGAACCAGGAGGCCGACGGAGCCCTCGCCCGCGCTGATGGGCGAGGGCGGACCGACGAGAGCCCGTCGACTGCCGCGCGCGCCGGGCGGCGGGGGCGCCTGAAGCACGCGCGTGAGCTTCGAGTTCCGGTACGGGATGAACACCTGGGCGGCGACAGTCTGAGGGGCAACGGCACCCGTGGGTCGGAAGAGGTTTAGGAGGCAACTACTGGGAGGTCTTCGTCGGAAGGATTAATTCAGGAGGATCAAGCCCCATTGGGGGGCTGTTACGCCAGAAAGGGCCTCGGATTGAGCGAGACTGAGCCGGATTCAGCGGGATTAAGCGAGGTTGCTCCGGACGAAGCGGGAATAAGACGGATGAAACCAGATTTCGGACCAGGGCAAAATCTGAATGTGACCGCCCAGGGACATGCCTCCGAGAGAGGTGGGTCGACGCAGAAAGCAGGAAGGCGCCGAAGGGGAGAGCGGGCCTCCGCCGCGGCGCCCCAAGAGGGAGGGGCGAGGGAGCACCCCGCTCGGCTCCCAGAGCAGAGGAAGGCAGAGTGGGGATCGGGCGTCCAGAGCTGCCCACTCTCAACGGCAGGGACGGGCAGGGGGGGTTCGGGCTCAGGGGGGTCGGCGGCCGGGGGGGACGTGTGAAGGAGAAGGCCTCCTCAGGAGGCTCGGGAGTTCCCTTGGCCGTCGGAAGAGTTTCCCAAGCCTTCCCCGAAGACAGAAAACTCCTCAGAAGGCGCTGAGGGCCTCTGAGAAGTCCCGTCGCCCTTCTGAGGGGGCCTTCTCCTTCTCACTTCCCCCCCTCGCTCGCCGCCGAGAGGTGGGGTGGGGTGGGGGGGGGGGGGCGACATCGAACCGGAATCGGCGACACGTCGCCGAGAGATTGGCGACGCAGGCCCCCGTTGTACGCCCCCTGAGATCCTTCAGCTCAGCGATCTGGCCCCTGAGCGTCTCCATGGCGACTGGGGAGGCGAGGATTACTGAACTGATGGATCTGGGTTTCCTGGACTACCGAAATCCATATTTTCCCCATATGTTTCCCATATTTTCCCTGATGGATCTGGGTTTTCCAAAATACCGAAACAAATACACACAAAGAAAAAGATTCCCCATATGTTCCCATATTTTCTGCGTTTTTGTCTTCCCCCCCACTTCCCATATTTTCCCATATTTTCCTGGGGGTCGGCGATAAATTGTGTCTGTGTGTTTGTTCCCCTCCTGACATGTACCCATACGGCTGCGCTTCCCTCGGCTTCCTTTACTTCGACCTCCTGGGAGGCCCTCGTCGCCACCGCTGGATTCGCCTCGAAATCTTGGTCGGGTCGCACCCCCGGAGAGGTCCGGGGAGTGGCGGTATCGCTACCTTTCGGTTTCCTTACTCTCACTTCCCGCTCTCACTTCCCCTCTCGGCGCGACGCCGAAAGCACGGCGACCCCGATGATCTGCTGTGTGGGGCTCTCGGCCGAACCAAACCTTCGGGGCCCGACTCGGGGACCTACGACGGGAGAGGGGGTGCCCATCCTCAAGATGGATACGTCCGAACGAACAGCCCCCCTGGGGAGCATCCCCCAGTTCAAATAATTTTCTGAGCGGTCTGACTTTCCATAGGGACCTCCTCGGATTGGGGGCGAGGAATCGCCTGCGAACTGGGGCGGCGAGAACCCGGTCGGGTCGGGCGAAATCAATCCCGACGGCTTCCTCGAGTTCGACCTCCAGTCTGGCCCCAGGGCCATCAAGAACGAGTCCACGGCGAGAAGCGGGGCCCAAGGCCATCAAAAGTGGGTCCACGGCGAACAGCTACGCTCGGGCAAGGGGTCGGCCAGGCTGCCGGCACATCCCCGGGCCTTCTTTCCGTTCGCGCACTCCACAAGGGCGTTGATGACGTTCCCGAGGGCGCTCAAGCTTTTGTTGATGTTTGCCCCCTCCTGAGGCATGGAAGGAATCTCGAGAACAGGCAACAAGTTGATCAAGGAACGACTGTTCACTATACATCAAGCTTTCACGCCTGCACGTGTACGTGATCATGGGTACTGGGCTTCTGACACAATAAACCAAACAGTTCTGAATGTGTTGCAGCTTGCGCGAAGGAGTGGCGTCAAGAGACAAGATAGCCCACAATGCAGCCCCAATGCAGTCATCTCCGTCTCTGGTCAACAGCTACGCAGCGCAGGCACGCTTGCCCCCGCTGGCTCCGCCCATCGCCGCACGCGCCCGCGCCTGCTACCAGAAGGCTACGCGGTGCCACCCTCCGAGCTGCCGCCCAGCGTCGCACCCAAGCGTCTGCTCGCACCAGCACGACGACGACACGCTCCAGGATGCCGAGACGGATCCAGAACGTGGTGACGGGGGGTGCCCCAGAGGCCCAAGAAGGCAGGAAGACACCCAAACTCTCGCTTTCGTCCGCATCCTGGCCGTCCTCGTCGCCTGACAAAGGACGACGACGACGACGACGACGACGACGACGACGACGACGACGACGACAACGACGACGACGACGACGACGACGACGACGACCCCAGCGCTGCTTTCCGACACCGCGTGGGCCCGCGGTGGCAGTTCCGGGGCCGCTGGCCCTCGGAGGCCTCCGCAGGCCTCTCGGGGCCCTCCCTGCCATGCCGTGCCGGTGCACCCGTGGGGCCCCCGGCCACGGATCTCGGCGGCGAGCCCCCAGGGAGGGGGGGGAAGCGAGAAGGGCGCGGGCCTTCTCAGAAGGCTCGGAGGCCCCCGGCCTTCTCGACTGCAGGATTCAGTTGCCCCACAATGCTTCGTCGAGCCTGCGGAAAATGCGTGGCAGGTCCCCTGGATGTGGGAGCATTCCACGTATGTTGGGGGCCGAGCCCTCCCCGAAGACACACAGAGCACTTCTCGGAGGGCGCGCGAGGGCTCCTGAGAATTCCCGCCGCCTTCCGAGAAGGCGCCTGCGAAAAAAACGCACGGGCTCCGTGGAAAAACACACTCACCCACAAAAACAAAAACAACAAAAACACACAATACACATAAACAAACAAACAAACAAACAAACAAACACACACACACACCAAATACACACACACAAACACACACACACACGCATAACACACACACACACAAACATACACACAAGAGCACACACACAATAATACACACAAACAAGAGCACACACACAAGAACACACACACACACACACACGCACACACAAAAAACACCTCCCGTCCTCGCCCCCCCGCCGAGTGGAGGCGTGAGAGGCACCGTGGCCGCCACCCCCAAGCGGGGCACAGCCAGGAGAACGCTGGAGGGGCGCCGGGCGTCGGCCCGGGGACAGCCACGCGCCGACCCCAGGACACGCAGAGGACGACAACGACGAGGAGGAGGGCACGAGCACGGAGGCGGAGGCAGAAGACAAAAAAAAAAACAGAGGAGAGGGAAAGGCGCACGGGTCAGCACACCGGCGCTCGTGCCCGCGCGGCACCGCGGGGATCGGTCAGCCTCGAGCGATCTGCGACTTCTTTCCGATCGCCAGGTCGTTCCGCATTGGCCGACTCGGGGCCGAGGGCGGCGTTCCACCTTCAGCGCCCGCGGCGGGGTCGCGGGGATCATCGGCACGGCACGAGCCTGCCGCACGGAGCATCTTTGCCAACACGCTGCACTCGTCGCCCTCTCGCTGCAGCCTCTGCGCCATCACCGCCGCCACCGCCGCGGCCGTCGTGGTCGTCGCCGTCGCCGCCGCCGACGCTGTCGTTCAGGGGACAAGCACCGCTGTTCCCCAAACCTCTTCAGGGCTCATTTGTTTTGAAAGGCGCTTGGGTATTTGTCCTTCCGTTTTCCATGTTTCGCTTACAACTCGCTCGACCAGAACCTGTTGTAAAACGCACCCGCGCGAATTGGTGTCAAGCAGACGGCATTGTGATATCTACCACAAAGATTTGAAACGCAATGAAATCGGGAAGAGCACGGGCAATCTGACAAAAACCGGCGCTCACAACATATGGGAAACGGGCGGACCTGACAATCTGACAAAAACCGGCGCTCACAACATATGGGACCCGGGAAGAGCCGGGCGGACCTGACAATCTGACAAAAAACGGCGCTCACAACATATGGGAAACGTCGGTCTTCAAAACGGAAGAGAAACACACCCTCAGCGTAGTTGGTAGCATCTGAGCTCCAGGGTGCGATCTGGCCGTGGCGACGAGGGGGGCAGCGGTACCAGTATCTCTACCTCCTACGAGTCTCCGTTGGAGACAACTTTCTTCAAATCGGCGGCGAGCGAGGGGGAAGTGAGAAGAAGAAGGCCTTCTCAGAAGGTTCGGAAGTACGCCGCCTTCTGAGAAGTTGTTTGTCAAGCCTTCTCCGAAGACAGAAACAACTTCTCTGAAGGCGCGAGGGCTTCTGAGAAGTCACGCCGCCTTCTGAGAAGACCTTTTTCGTCTCACTTCCCCCCCTCGCTCGCCGCTGATCCTCCGAGTCTCCGTTGGAGAGACAACTTTCTTAAAATCTATAGCAGGCTTGCCTGCATGCATAGGGGGAGGGCGGCGTGGCGAGGCCGGAAAGCAAATCCGCACTTCGCGCAAGTCAGGACTCGCCTGCACGCCTCTTCGGACCAGCGCTGCACGGAACGGCAGCGGCGGGGGAGAGGGGAGGAAAGCCACGCTGGCCCAAGGTGCCCCCAGGCTTTCCAAGGAGGCCCCCACGGCCTTCAAGGCCCCCCTCACGAGGCCCCCAGAGGGACCCCAGGGGCTCCCAGGTGGAGCAGAATGCTGGGGGCACCTTGGGCCAGGGACACCTTGGGGGAAACGAACGATGACATGAACATCAAAACGCGGAGGTCCGAGCGGATTTCTCGGTTCCTTGCTGGACCCCCCTCCCTGGCGCGCGGAACGCGCCAGGGGCGGCGCCGGAGGCGCCGCCGGGGGGCCCAGCGCGGATCCGAGAGATCCGCGCGGAGCGCCATGAGTTTATGTTGATAGCGCTTTTCTTCTTCGACGTTGGCAGTACACGTCGGTCGGAAGAAGTAGGTAGAAACATGGAGTAGGAAGGCGGATTCAGTTGATTGGGTCCAGGCCCCCCCAGGGAATAACAAAACACAGCAGAAGCGTGTCGATTCTTGAAGCAGGAAGGCGCTTGAAGCAGATCGGGATCTGGACATCCAAACATGCCTACTGTCAACGACCGGCGTGTACACCCCCCCCCTTCGAGTCTCCGTTGCCGTCCCCGCCGTCACCGTCGCCGCCGGCGCTGCCGTCGTCGGGGCGGCCGCCGCCCCCGCCGTCGCCGACGAACCGCGAGGCCAGCCGGCGGCCCCCCCCCCCCGAGGGCGCACGGCCGCGGCGGCCGCGGCGGGTCCTTCAAGGTCTGGCCGGACGCGCCCGTGCCCTCGGGGCCGCTGTCTTCTCCGACGTTCGGACAGCGGTTGGGGGAACGAAGGATGACATGGGCATAGAAGCTCGAAGAGCGAAGAGCGCCATAAGAAGAACGGCATGAGAACGAAATGATCAGGGGAACGAAGACCGAAGAATGGCATGGGCATGAAAGCCCGGAAGTCCGCGCGGCTTTCTTGGATCCGCGCTGGACCCCCTTGGCGGCGCCTTCGGCGCCGCCCCTGGCGCGCTCCGCGCGGGGGGGGTGTCCAGCACGGCTCCACGAACTCCGCGCGGGCCTCCGAGTTTTTTGTGTGTGTATGTGTCAGTGTCCGTTTCCCGAGCTTGGGCGGCGATGGCTCGGACGGGGCCACGACGACTACGACAACGACGGGGACGGCATCGGCGACGGCGAGAAGGCAACGGCGAAGATGGCGACGACAACGGCGGCGATTGCATCGGCAACGGCGGCGACGATGATCACCTCAACCGGCCCGGTCACGACCTCGACCACGACGACGGCGACCACCGCCATGACAATGACGATAAAGACCACGACACCAACGGCGACGGCGGAGGCGACGGCGACAACGATGGAGGCGGCGACGGCGACAAAGATAGCGGAGGCGAAGACGACGACGATGGTGGCGGCGGCGACGACTACGGCGAGGGAGGAGGAGAAAGGGACGATAGAAGAGGAAAGGACGATGGAGGAGAAGGAGGGACTGTTCTGCTTGGACTTCTTGACTCAGGACCCAGCCTTCGAAGTCATTCACCAAGGCCTCACCGAGTGAATATGCTGGGACGCTCTCCCCCCCGCGAAGCCCTGCGTCTCTACGAGCCGTGGAAATGCCAGTGCACGCAACTGCGAGAAGCCTGCCATCAAGTGTGGCACGTGTGCGACGTACCGCTCCTCCTCCACCGCCACCCCTCCCGCCAAGGGAGGGGGAGAGAGAGAGAGAGAGAGACAAAGACCACCGTCCGTGATTGCTCCTCTGCAGAAGACTCCACATAGGGGCGAGATTTCACAAAAGAGAGAAGCAGTCCTCCCCGTCCTCCCCCTCCCCACCCCTGCCCCGGCCCCACCCGGCAGTACAACAAATAACGATCTCAAGGCTGCGCGGGATAGATCGTTTTCTCAGGCGCTATTGGTGCGCTTTCGGCGTTCACGTCGCCAATTCACTGGCCTGCGCTAAAATGGCGATGGCCCTCCCTCCTGCCAGTACGCTCGCGCACGAGCAAGGAAGGGGAAAGGAAGGTACTGCCCGACTGCGCCGGTCCACTTGGAGGAGCCAGCGCTGCACACAAGATAAGCTGGGACCGAAAAACATCTTCTGGCGAAGGACCCAACCATGTGCAATTGTGCGTTCCGTCGTGGTGGGTTTCGCCTTCGATCTCCTTATGTGGACACGAAGCGTGTGCAGGTTGCCGGAATGGGGCGGGGCCGCCATGCGGGCGCTGCCACCGAGGCCTGAGGTAAAGCCCCCTCATGGGGCCACGAAACGTGTAAGGTGCCGAAATAGGGGTGACGCCCACCTGCGGGCTGCGTCACCGAGGCCTGAGGTGGAGCTTCGTATCTGGGCACGAAGAAAGTGAGGGGTGTGCCGAAACGGGGGTGACGGCCACCTGCAGGCTGCGCCACTGGGACCTTCGGTGAAGCTCCCTATGGGGCCACGAAACGAATGAGGGGTGTGCCGAAACAGAAACATGTGGAGGGCACAATTTGATGGGATGAGGGAGGCAGGAGAGGAGGAGGAGGAGGAGGAGGAGGAGGAGGAGGAGGAGGAGGAGGAGAAGGAGGAGGAAGAGGAGGAGGAAGGACGCGGGGCGCTCTCTGTTCAAAACGAGGACCCAGCACCACAAGATGGCGGGGAGTACATGCTTGGGTCCCAAAACTTGCTCCATCCCTGCCCTGGCCCCACCCTCGGTGGTTCACAGATTGGGTCCTGAGGGATGGGGCCCTTGGGACAGGCAGGGATGCAAGGGTGGACTTACACCGTTTGAGGCACCCCGTCCTCAGGACACCATCCCTGAGGACCCCATCCTCGATCCACTGACGCCCGGCGGGGCGCACCCTCCCGGGGTGGGAACCCCGTCGGGGCCGACGCGCGCAAGACCTGCCAGCGGGACCCGCGCCCGCTGCCGGCCCGAGCATCATCGTTCGGATGCTGCTGGAAGTGCCCGTGGCCCGAAATGCCCCCAGGATTTCCAAGGGGGGTACCCTCGGCCTCCAGAGCACCCCTCCAAGAGGGTCCCAGGGGCTCCGAAATCGAGCCCACCCCCGAAAGGGGAGGGACAGGGGACAACCCTTCGACCTTTGAAGTAGGAAGGCCCCTGAAGCAGACTGGGATCCGGGAATCCAGGAATTTGTGATGTCCATAACCGAGATAGCGGAGCGACGGAAGCTGCCCGGAAGTCCTTCGAGGGAGCTCTGGCAGCTCTGGGAAGGAGATTCTGGAAAGCCTGACGGCACACTGATCGAGAAACACTCAGAAAAGGCCCTCGTGGACGCGTACACGCTGCGGCTTTCAGCCAACCCGCTGCGGGGATCCTGGAGCGAGGCGGGGAACGAGCTCTGGGGCTACCCTTCCTTGCCGGCCTCTGATCTGGAACCCTCCTAGCCCTCCAATAAGGCCAAAGAAGAATGACATAAACAGAAAAATTCAGAGGTCCGCGCGGACTTCTCGGATCGGCGCTGGACCCCCCTCCCTGGCGCGCGGAGCGCGCCAGGGGCGGCGCAGGAGGCACCGCCGGGGGGTCCAGCGCGGATCAAAGAAATCTGCGCGGACCTCCGAAATTTACTGATTATGCCACCCTTCGTGCCCCTACTCCTAGCTCTCCGAGGAGCTACCCGGCAATGCCTGAGTCGTGAGGACAGATGCCCGTGGGCACACCGTCGTGGGGGCGCGTGACGGCGGGGCCCCCCTCCTGGCGGGGCCGTCGTGAGGACAGCTGCCCGTCGTGAGGACAGCTGCCCGTCGTGAGGACAGCTGCCCGTGGGCGCACCGGCCCACGGGCTGCCCGTCGTGGGGGCGCGGGACGGCGGGCCCCCCCTCCTGGCGGGGCCGAGCCTCCCTCGCCGAATGGAGGCTCGGGAGGAGGGACAGGAGGAGGGGGAGGGGGAGGAGGAGGAGGAGGAGGAGGAGGAGGAGGAGGAGGAGGAGGAGGAGGAGGAGGAGGAGAGGAGGGAGGAGGAGGAGGAGGAGGAGGAGCAGGAAGGAGGAGGGAGGGAGGAGGAGGAGGAGGAGTGAGGGGAGGGAGAGGAGGAGGAGGGGAGGGGAGGAGGGGAAGGAGGAGGAGAGGAGGACGAGGACGAGGAGACAGGAGCAGGAGCAGAGGGAGGATGAGGAGGAGGAGTGGAGGAGGAGGAGTGAGGAGGAGGAGGAGAAGGAGGAGGAGGAGGAGGAGGAAGAGGAGGAGGAGGAGGAGGAGGAGGAGGAGGAGGAGGAACGTTTTTCGCCGTTTCAGGCTCCTGGGGGCCGTCCCTGGACCCCAGGGCCTTCAGAAAGCGAGTCCGGAGGAAGAGCTGGTCAGAGTCCCGAGGTCCAGGACGGGGAAGTAGGGGGGAGAGGCTCCTCTTACGATGTCAGCCTTCTTTGGGCCCCTCCTGCCGAGGCCCAAGGCGAGGGAAGACTGAGGGCAGGGATGGGGGGGGGAGAGCTCCTCCCCACCGATGCCAGACGGGCCCCTGGCGCAGCAGGGGATTGGCCACACGCCACGGGCGTTCTTCGTTCTCGAGTGCACCGCTGCCGCTTGCCAGTCCAGCTTCGGCCTCCAACGCACTGAGCCATAGCCTGCCCTCGCCTCCCGCGCTGAGCCTCAACCTTCCCCCTTCTCCAGTCTCCTCTGGAGAGCCGAGTCCGCACCCTCGCCGAGGGGAGGCTCGGGAGGAGGGACGGGGGAAGAGAGAGGGGAGGGAGGGAGGGAGGGAGGGAGGGAGGGAGGGAGGGAGGGAGGGAGGGAGGGAGGGGGGAGGGGAGGGAGGGAGGGAGGGAGGGAGGGAGGAGGGAGGGAGGGAGGGAGGAGGACGAGGACGAGGACGAGGGCGAGGAGGAGGAGGAGGAGGACGAGGAGGAAGAGGAGGAGGAGGAGGAGGAGGAGGAACAGGAGGAGGAGGAGGAGGAGGAGGAGGAGGAGGAGGAAGAAGAGGAGACCCGAGGCCGCGCCTTCGTCAGCGCACGGCACCCCATCGTGGATCCTCGACACACACACACAAACACACACACACACACACACCTGCCTCGAGGGATTGGCCCGCCTCTCCATGTACTCGATCAACCAGCTTTGCGCTGCACATAATTCGGGGGCGTCCAGGGGGGGGGCGTCAAGGAGGGGTGGCGCAAATCCTGAACGGCGGGATGTGCGCGGCCCAGGGGGGGGCGGGGACGTTATGAAATAAGAAAAGGCGTCATAAAATCGAAGGAGATAACATGGCCCCCGCCATGACATCCACCCCACCCTAGTCATCACCCCCTCTAGGCCGCCCCCAGTTGTCTGTTGCTACCTGTTTCGACTAACTTCCAGGATCCTGAGCGAACGTAACAAGCTTTCAGGCACACCAGTGGGTCGGGCATCGTCGACTGCATTTAGTCTCGAGGGCCTCGAGATCGGTCGCCAACTCGAGCTGTGAACGAAAACATAGGTCGACGCCCTGGCAGAGTCTGTTGACGGCACCAATGAACATCGTTAAAATGACCCGTATCCCCATGGGCGTGGCCTGGGCCCCACTGGCCGATTTACCCCCCGCAGATAGGGAACAAGGCCGGTTCCTTCGGGCTTCGAAGGGTGTATCGCCAACTGGGGTGGTAAAATGGTCGGGCTCGGGACGGGGGCGGGAATGGGGATAGGGGTCGGTTAAGCGATACTGAATGAAGGGCGAAACGAAAAGACGCCCGTCGCAAGCAACGCACAAGGAACGGCGTCGGAGGTCTGGGCTCTCCGTGCCGCCGTTCCCCATTGAGGTCCGACCTCCCCGCCGGGCGCAGCTCGGCCCAGCCTTCTGCCGCTCGGAGCCTGCCAGGTCCACGAGGTTGAGCTTGGCGAAGACGTTCTTGGACTTGTCCTCCTCGTCTTTCTGGTGCACCTCCGCGGCGAGGGCGTCTGCTTCTGGGGGCCTCGGGTCCTCTCTCGGGCCCCCAGGCGCCTCGCCTCTTGAGACCTCTGGGGGACACGGAGGAGGAGGAGCGGGAAAACCGGGCGTGCGCTGACATGGAAAACAATCAGCCCGTATAGTGAGGATGCGTGGCAAGGTTGCAAGGGCTTTGGAAGGCCATGCCGCCACTTTGCGAGCGGGGCGCGGCCAGCGAAAGCAGCCAAGGATAGGCCGAATGGGGAAGGACGCAACGGCAACCCTTGGAAGCTGCTCATCCTTACTATGCGGGCCGATTGTGCGAATCCGTGGATCAGGCGCGTGGGTGCCAGAGCAACAGATCGGGGAAACAAGTGGCACGCGTGCCATGGCTCTTGCACTGAAAGAAAAAGGGAGGAGGCGGAGGGGGCGCGCTGGCTGGTGGATGGGGTGATAGAAGGGGGCGCGCGGGATGGGGTGGCGGTGCCGTGCCGAAATTAAACGATCGGGGCGGGGGGGGGCGCGTTGGCTGGTGGGTGAGGTGATGCAGGGGGGGCGCGCAGGATGGGGGGGGCGGTGCCGTGCCGAAGCAAAAGGGTCACGACGGAGGGGGCGGTGCTGCGCCGAAACGGAAGGGTCGGGGCGGAGGGGGCGCGCTGGCTGGCGGGTGGGGGGGGCGGGGGGGGGCGCGAGCGGAGGGGTCGCGCTGGCTGGTGGGTGGGAGGATGCGGGGGCCTTTAGGAAAGGGTCGGGGGCGGGACGGGGCGGTGTGCCGTGCCGAAATAAAAGAGTCGGGGCGGAGGTGGGGTTATGGCTGGTGGGTGGGCGGCGTGGAAGATGCGCGCGGGATGCGCGGGGGGGGGGCGGTGCCATGCCGAAACAAAGGTGCCGGGGCGGAGGGGGCGATCTGGCTAGCGGGTGGGGGGGGTGCAGAGGGGGCGCGCGGGATGGGAGGGGGGGGGCGGTGCCGTGCCGAAATACATGGGTCGGGACGGAGGGGGCGCGCTGGCTGGCGGTTAGGGCGACGTGGAGGGGGGTGCGGCGCGGCATGGGAGGGGGCGGTGCCGTGCCGAAATGAAACGAGAGGGTCGGGCCGGGGGGGGGGGGGGGCGGGGCCGTGCCGAAAAAAAAATGTTCGCCGGCCCAACGGGCCAGGGCGTGCTAAGATCTCCGGTACCTGGTTAACAGTATTTCTAGTTCGCGCGCGCGGGGCGGCCCCTGGGGGTCCCCGGACGAAAAGTACCCCGGCAAGGTCCCGGCAAGTCCCCGGCAAGGTCCCGGCAAGGTCGGGTCAGAGATGCCGGAGCCCTGTTACAGGGCCCCAGGACGGGCCAAGAGGTCCCCAAGAAGCCTCCAAGACGGTCCAAGAGGGCCCCGAGACGGCCAAAGATCGCCCGAAGACGCCCAACAGGGCCCCAAGACAGCCCAAGAGGCCTCCAAGACGCCCCAAGGGCCTTCCAAGAGGCCTCCGAAGAGGGCCCCAAGAGGCCAAAATCGTTGATTTTCATTGTTTTTTTATGTTTTTTGCGTTCTGGCTTTTTCGGCTTCCGGACGCTCCAAGACGGCCCAAGAGGCCCCCAAGACCGCTCCAAGACGGCCCACGAGGCTCCCAAGACGGCCCCGGAACGGCCCAGGAGGGCCCCCAAGACGGCCCAAGTGCCGCCCAAGACGGACCAAGAGGCCCCAAGACGGGCCCAAGAGGGGCTCAAGAGGGGAACCGAGAACTGAAAAATCGAGCCCTCCGCCCCAGAAGGCGCCCAGGAGGCCCCAAAAAGGCCCCAAGAGGCCCCCAAGAGGCCCCCAAGACGCCCCAAGAGGCGCCCAAGAGGCCCAAAAGAGGCCCCAAGAGGCCCCAAAACGGCCCCCAAGAGGCCCCCAAACTCGGCTAGCCCACAACGGTGCGACAATATGGGCCGGCGGAATGATCGAAGCGATTAAATAAAAATGTTCGCGGCGGAGGGGGCGCGCTGGCTGGCGGATGCGGGGGCGCGGAGGGGGCGCGGGCCGGAGGGGGCGCGCTGGCTGGCAGGTGGGAGAGTGTGCGGGCCCCTACAATAAGGTGGGCGCGCGCTGGCCAGTTGGTTGGGAGGGTGCGGAAGATGCGCGTGGGGTGGGGGTGGCGGAGCCGTCCCGACATAAAATATCCCGGCAAAGCAACCTAACAGCGATGTGTAGAAGCATATCTGAAAGCATTCCCCTTAAGATTCAGATGAAAATCCCGTTGTCGAATTCTGCTGTTCTCGCAGTCGTAGTCGCATTCGCGATGACAGTCGCAGCGGCAACGGCAGTCGCAGTCACAGCCTCAGCCTCAGCCTGCCTCCTCCTCTCCTCCTCTTTCTCCTGCTCCTCCTCCTCCTCCTCCTCCTCCTCCTCCTCCTCCTCTTCTTCCTGCTCGTCCTCGTTCTCGTCCTCCTCGTCTTGCTCGTCCTCCTCCTCCTGGTGCTCTCTCCTCCTCCTCCTCCTCCTCCTCCTCCTCCTCCTGGTGGTCCTCGTTCTCCTCCTCCTCCTCCTCCTCCATGGTGGTCCTGCGTCCCGCTTGGGGTGGTGCTCTCGCCCCCCCTCCTCTCCCGTCCTCCTCCTCCTCCTCCTCCTCCTCCTCGTCCTCCTCCTCCCCTCTTCCTCCTCCTCCTCCTCCTCCTCCCTCCTCCTCCTCCTCCTGGTGGTCTCCCCCTCCCTCCTCTCCTCCTCCTCCTCTTCCTGTTCGTCTCGTTCTCGTCCTCCTCGTCTTGCTCGTCCTCCTCCGCCTGTGTTCTTTTTCCCTTTGTTCTCCTCCTCCTCCTTCCCCCCTCCTCCTCCTCCTCCTCTCCTCCTTGTGGTCCTCGTTTTCCTCCTCCTGTACTCTCCCCCCCCTCCTCCTCCTCCTCCTCCTCGTCCCTCGTCCTCGTCCTCCTCCTCCTCCTCCTCCTCCTCCTCCGCCTCTTCTCCGCTCATCCTCCTCCTCCTCCTCCTCCTCCTCCTGGTACCCCTCCCCCTCCCCTCCTCCTCTCCTCCTCCTCCTCCTCCTTCCCTGGTCGTCCCTCCTCCTCCCTGTCGTTCTCCTCCTCCGCTCGTCCTCCTCCTCTCCTGCTCGTCCTTCTTCTCCTGCTCCTCCTGCTCCTCGTCCTGCTCCTGCTCGTCCTCGTCCTCCTGGTCTTGCTCGTCCTCCTCCTCGTCGTGCTCTTGCCCCTGCTGAAAATGTGGCCCAGGAATGGGAGTTCTGGGAAGTCGAAGAGCACGAAGTGGCCTACAGTTGGCTACGGGCATTCAAAATGTGGCCCGGGAATGGAGTTCTGGGAACTCGAAGAGCACGAAGTGGCCTACAGTTGGCTCCGGGCATTCAAAATGTGGCCCGGGAATGGAGTTCTGGGAACTCGAAGACCAGGAAGTGGCCTACAGTTGGCTCCGGGCATCCAAAATGTGGCCCGGGAATGGAATTCTGGGAAGTCGAAGAGCACGAAGTGTGTGACTGTTGCATCCGGTTATCTAAATGTGGCCCGGGAATGGCGTTCTGGGATCTCGAAGAGCACGAAGTGTGTGACTGTTGCATCCGGTTATTCAGAATGAGCCTGGGAATGGAGTTCTGGGAACTCGAAGAGCACGAAGTGTGTGACTGTTGGTGAAAAACGAGGTGGACTCAACCCGCCCGGCAACTCCCAACACCTGCCCGGACCCCCCTGTGGAGTGATCTGTGAGCTGTTTTTAGCCCACTAGAAACCTATCAGTCTTCGCTGTTAGGTAAAAAAGTCGGGGCGGAAGGGGGCGCCCTGGCTGCGGGCGGGGGGGATGCAGAGGGGGCGCGCGGGATGGGGGGGGTCCTCGTCGAAAAAAAGGATCGAGGCGGAGGGGGCGCGCGGGAGGGGGGCAGTGCCGTGCCGAAATAAAGGGGTCGGGGCGGAGGGGGCGCGCTGGCTCGTGGACGGGGCGATGGAGGTGGCGCTCGGGAGGGGGGGGGGGCGGCGCCGTGCCGAAATAATAAGAAGTCGGGGCGGAGGAGGCGCGCTGGCTGGGGGGCGGGTTGGCGCAGAAGGGGCGCCCGGGATGGGGGGGGCGGTGCCGCGCCGAGGGGCCGGGGCGGAGGGGGCGCGCTGGCCAGCGGGAGGGGCGACGCAGAGGGAGCGCGCGGGAGGGGGGAGGGGCGGGGCCGTGCCGAAATACAAAAGGCGTGGGGGGCGCGCTGGCTGTGGGCCGGGGCGATGCGGAGGTGGGGCGCGGGATGGGGGAGGGCGGCGCCGCGCCGACAACAGAAAAAATTATCCCGGCAAAGCAACCTAACAGCGATGTGTAGAAGCATATCTGAAAGCATTCCCCTTAAGATTCAGATGGAAATCCAGTTGTCGAATTCTGCTGTTCTCGCAGTCGTAGTCGCATTCGCGATGACAGTCGCAGCGGCAACGGCAGTCGCAGTCACAGCCTCAGCCTCAGCCTGCCTCCTCCTCCTCCTCCTCTTTCTCCTGCTCCTCCTCCTCCTCCTCCTCCTCCTCTTCCTCCTGCTCGTCCTCGTTCTCGTCCTCCTCGTCTTGCTCGTCCTCCTCCTCCTGGTGCTCTCTCCTCCTCCTCCTCCTCCTCCTCCTCCTCCTCCTCCTCCTGGTGGTCCTCGTTCTCCTCCTCCTGGTGCTCTCCCCCCCCCTCCTCCTCCTCGTCCTCCTCCTCCTCCTCCTCCTCGTCCTCCTCCTCCTCTTCCTCCTCCTCCTCCTCCTCCTCCTCCTCCTCCTCCTGGTAGTCCTCCCCCTCCCCTCCTCCTCCTCCTCCTCCTCTTCCTGGTCGTCCTCGTTCTCGTCCTCCTCGTCTTGCTCGTCCTCCTCCTCCTGGTGTTCTCGCCTCCTCCTCCTCCTCCTCCTCCTCCTCCTCCTCCTCCTGGTGGTCCTCGTTCTCCTCCTCCCTTCCTCCTCCTCCGCCTCCTCCTCCTGCTGGGTGGTCCTCGTTTCTCCTCCTCCTGTACTCTCCCCCACCCTTCAGCCTCCTCCTCCTCCTCGTCCTCGGCCTCGTCCCTCCTCCTCCTCCTCCTCCTCCTCCTCCTCCTCCTCCTCCTCCTCCTCCTCCTCCTCCTCCTCCTCCTCCTCCTGGTAACTCGACCCCCTCCCTCCTCCTCCTCCTCATCCTCTTCTTGTCGTCCCTCCTCCTCCTGGTCGTCCTTCCTCTCCTGCTCGTCCTCCTCCTCCTCCTCCTGCTCGCCTTCTTTTCCTGCTCCTCTGCTCCTCTCTGCTCCTGCTAGTCCCTCGTCCTCCTGGTCTTGCTCGCCTCCTCTCGTCGTGCTCTTGCTCCTGCTCAAAAAACGTGGCCCAGGATGAGTTCTTGGGAAAGTCGAAAAAAAAAACAATAAAAGACCACGAAGTGGCCTACAGTTGGCTACGGGCATTCAAAATGTGGCCCGGGAATGGAGTTCTGGGAACTCGAAGAGCACGAAGTTGCCTACAGTTGGCTACGGGCATTCAAAATGTGGCCCGGGAATGGAGTTCTGGGAACTCGAAGAGTACGAAGTGGCCTAGAGTTGGCTCCGGGCATTCAAAATGTGGCCCGGGAATGGAGTTCTGGGAACTCGAAGAGCACGAAGTGGCCACAGTTGGCTCCGGGCATTCAAAATGTGGCCCGGGAATGGAGTTCTGGGAACTCGAAGAGCACGAAGTGGCCTACAGTTGGCTCCGGGCATTCAAAATGTGGCCCGGGAATGGAGTTCTGGGAAATAGAAAAGCACGAAGTGGCCTACAGTTGGCTCCGGGCATCCAAAATGTGGCCCGGGAATGGAGTTCTGGGAAATCGAAGAGCACGAAGTGGGCACGAAGTGTGTGACGGTATGCGAAAAACGATCCCCGCCGGCAAACCCCAACATCCCCCCAACTGCCCCCCAACTGCCCCCAACGGCTGCCCAGACCCCCCTGTGGAGTAATGTTGAAGTAATGTTGAAGTAATGTGCTGCTCTCTTTTTAGACCACTAGAAACCTATCAGTCTTCGCTGTTAGGTAAAAACGACGCGGAAGACACCCCGTGCAAGAAAATAACAAGGTTGGGGCGGAGTGGGTGCACTGGCTGGGGGGGCGCGCAGGGGGCGCGCGGAAAAGAGAGATGCCGCGCCGACATAAAATTATCCCGGCAAAGCAACCTAACAGCGATGTGTAGGAGCATATCTGGAAGCATTCCCCTTAAGATTCAGATGAGAATCCAGTTGTAGAATTCTGCTGTTCTCGCAGTCGTAGTCGCATTCGCGATGACAGTCGCAGTGGCGACGGCAGTCACAGTCACAGCCTCAGCCTCAGCCTGCCTCAGCCTCAGCCTCAGCCTGCCTCAGCCACAGCCTGCCTCAGCCTCAGCCTCAGCCTGCTTCAGCCTCAGCCTCAGTCTGCCTTCAGCCTCGGCCTCAGCCTCAGCCTGCCTCAGCCTCAGCCTGCATCAGCCTCAGCCTCAGCCTCAGCCTGCATCAGCATCAGCCTGCCTCAGCCTCAGCCTCAGCCTGCCTCAGCCAAAGCCTCAGCCTGCTTCAGCCTCAGCCTCAAGTCTGCCTTCAGCCTCGGCCTCAGCCTCAGCCTGCCTCATCCTCAGCCTGCCTCAGCCTCAGCATCAGCCTGCCTCAGCATTCAAAATGTGGCCCGGAAATGGAGTTCTGGGAACTCGAAGAACACGAAGTGGCCTACAGTTGGCTCCGGGCATTCAAAATCATGCCCAGGAATGTACTTCTGGGAACTCGAAGACCACGAAGTGGCCTACAGTTGGCTCCGGGCATCCAAAATGTGGCCCGGGAATGGAGTTCTGGGAACTCGAAGACCACGAAGTGGCCTATAGTTGGCTCCGGGCATCCAAAATGTGGCCCGGGAATGGAGTTCTGGGAAGTCGAAGAGCACGAAATGGCCTACAGTTGGCTCCGGGCATTCCGAATGTGGCCCGGGAATGGCGTTCTGGGGGGTCAAGGAGCACCAAGTGTGTGACTGTTGCATCCGGTTATTCAGAATGTGGCCTGGGAATGGGGTTCTGAAAGGTCGACGAGCACGAAGTGTGTGACTGTTGGTGAAAAACGAGCCCGGCACAGGCCTGGCCGGCAACTCCCAACGCCTGCCCGGACCCCCCTGTGGAGTGATCTGTGAGCTCTTTTGAGTCAACTACTTTGTAGGACTGGGTGGCTTATAGTGTTATAATAAAGTTACCAGAAGTTATATGATAACCGTTTATACATGGTTTGTGAGGTGTTTATAATCAACTATAATTGTATAAAAATAACGTGTAAGTGGCCATAACTATTCATAACTGTTTCGTAACTGTTCCAAGGGTTTCAATTTTGCTTCAGACAGGAACCCAAAACAATAACGATAACACCCAAATCATGCGCTACCCCAGAAACATGGGTAGCGATTTACACGACACGCGACATTCGGTAGCAACTGATAGCGCAAGACGGAAATTCCACCGAATTCACAACAAATGTTTGTAAACCGCGTTTTCCGCACGAATTCGCTGCAAACGTTTGACAGACGCTTGAACGCCAAATTGTCCACGCGCGTGAATTCCCGACAAACGCTTGCACGCGTTTGTAGGCGGCGACCTTGCCTATATCGAGGGATCCTCCTCCTCCTCCTCCTCCTCCTCCTCCTCCTCCTCCTCCTATTCCTCCGTATCATCATCATTCCTCCTCTTCCTTGTCCTATCCTTCGTCTTGTCCCTTTTAAGGAGCGCCACAGGCGCCACGGCAAACATCCTAGAGGCCCCGAATCAGATCTCGTCCTCTAGATTCCAGTCATGACCAATTTCACGTAGCATCATCTTGACCGACCTCGCCACGATCTTGAAGTAGACGCTAGTCATTCCCAAACGAGTCAGCTCCTGGCTACGAAAACATATAAGGAGGAGGGACGAGGAGGAGAAGGAGGAGCTGGAGGAGGAGGCGAAAGAGGAAAAAAGATGAGCGAGGAGAAGAAAGACAGAGGAGGGAGTGTGGGTTTGTTGTTTTGCATCGTGGGTCTTTCGGTGTGTTGAAGAACAGCATTCTGACATGGACGTCGGGGTAGAAGTTCTGGAGCAGATCGTCTAAGGTACCCTCGGGAGAAAAAACACGCACGGGCCTCCCCCGCTCTCGATTGCTTCACCCAGGAAGGGAAGAGTGTGCTGACTTCGGCCCGGGGCCCGACGATTTTATTCACCCCCCACCCTCTTGCAAAGTCCAGGGAAAAACTGGGGGTGGAGGCGCGCGTGTTCTTTCCTGTGGGCCTTCAGCTTCAAGAACGGCTCCTCTGTCCACCAGATTTTCTCCATGTCGCGCAACGCTGTTGCGCGCCAACAATTAGGCAAAGGAGGCAGGTTGCCAACGCGCGAGGGGGGGAGGGGGAGGGGGTCCTCGAAGCCCCAGGAACCATCGAAGTTAGGCCTTCCGAAAAGCCCATGGCCACCACCCTTGGCCCTTCCCCTCAAATCCCCCTCTCCTGGCGGTGACCCGCATCGACCTTCCCTAAAATACTTGAGACGGTCTTCGTGAACGACCTCCAAATCTCGGGACATCTCGGGCTGGGTCGCGGGCGCAGGGAATCCTCGAAACCTTTGAGCATCCAAAAATGGCGACGATGTTTGCGATGATGCTTGATGTTGACGGTCCCTCCTCTTCCTCCTCCTCCTCCTTTTTCTCCTCCTCCTCCTTTTCTCCTCCTCCTCTTCCTCCTCCTTTTCCTCCTCCTTTTCCTCCTCCTCCTTTTCCTCCTCCTCCTCCTCCTCCTTCTCCTTCTCCTCCACCTCCACCTCCACCTCCTTCTCCTCCTCCTCCACCTCCGCCGCCTCCTCTTCCTCCTCCTCATCATTCTCATCACCCTCATCCTCCTCCTCCTTCTCCTCCTCCCCCTCCTCCACCTCCGCCTCCTCCTCATCATCTTCCTCCTCCTCCTCCTAGTTCTCCTCCTCCTCCACCTCCTCCTCCTCCTCCTCCTCCTCCTCCTCCCAGTCCTGTGCGCCGATTCGGACTCGATACCTAGCTATTTATCGGGCGGAATGGCCAACCCGCACCGGGCGTCACCAGACCCTGTCCCTCTCCTAGGGAGGGTTCCGCGAGATGCTAGAGAGGTCTTGGAGCTGCAGAGGCCCCAATCACATCATCTACGGGATTCGCCCACCTACTTCTCGGTTATCCGTTATTTTCTGTTCTCTGGGATTTGTGTTGCATTGGTGTTGCATTGCATGTGTTGTACAACTCGCTAGGTGATTGATTTGGGATGGGCTGTTAGGCTGCGCGAGGCCTCCACATGAATATCCAACTCCCATTTTTCCATGTCGCACATCTGTCGAAGAGGCGCCGCCCGACCTCCCCTAGCCAGGAGCGGCGTAAGTGGCGTGGGCGGCGAGTCTGCCCATGCCGAGGGATCGAACTCAAAAGCTGCTCACGTACTCAAGCATGTTGTCCCACGCCTTCTTGGCCGAGTGCGCCCAGTTGAACTGGCGGTCACTGCGGCTGAGGGGGCCCAACCACGCGCCACGACTGCTTCTTGAGGTCCGTATAGACCCTGCACTCCCCCAGGGAGAACGCAGCGGCGCGCACACTTGGGGCCCCTGGAAACTTGATCTTCCCACCGCCCGTCGTGGACACCTCTGCTGCAGGTTTCTTGACTGAGGAGGCTGCTGGGCGTTTCAACGTCACGGCCTTCTTGGCTTTAGCCGTGGCGGTCCCTGCCTTGGGCGCTGCTTTAGCCTTGGGGGCGCGGTCCACGGGCTTCTTCGTCCTGCGAGGTGTTCAAGCAGCCACCGCCTGTTCAAACGAGGGGCGGACGCAAGGGGGCGTCTGATGCTCGCTCGGCGAGGCATCGCGGACCATAGTGTTTAGGTAAGTCAGTCACCCATCGCATCGCAAAAAATAGCGACTCGAACACTCACCCTTGGACATAGCCCCCAGGCGTTGAGGGTTGTAGGGGGCTAGCGCTTGTGATTTAAAAATTTCGCTGGGCTTTGGGTCCTGCTGGCGAGATCCAGGAGCATCTCCTCTGCGGTCTTCGTGGGCACGCCCTTGATCTTCTTGGGCGGCGGTGGCAACGGCGGCTCCCCCGCGGCCGCAGCCTCGCCATCAGACACCTCGACTGCGGCCGCGGCCTCGCCAGCAGACGTCTGGCCTGAGGCAGCGGCATCGCCAGCAGCAGACGGCGCGCCCATCATTGCCAGCGGTGGGGGCGAGGCTGCCGGTCGCGGCGCTGGCGGCAAGGCAAGCGCCGTCGGTTGGTGCTGGCGGCACTGCTGGTACTGCGGCTGGCCCTGGTGGAACTGCTGCTGGAATTGCTGCTCGATGGCATCAATCTGCAAGGCCTGCGGCGCGTAGCCAAGCGGCGCGCGCCTCTGTGGGGCGGCTGGCCCAACGAGTCGCAGTCCGATACCCACGCCGTCGACACGGCGCGCGCCTCCGCCGCCAGCCCCACCGATGCCGCGCGGGGTGAAGGCAGCGACGGCGGTGTGGGTCTTGCGGCACGGAGAGCGGCTCCTTGGGCACGCGGCAAATAACCAAAATATCACCTGCCCTCTGCATGGGCGTGGGGCCCCCATCGGACCCCCCTTGGGAACCCCAGAGGGGGGTCCACGAGGGCCCCCCCCCCAAAAAAAAAAAAAACTGGCCCCGAACCGCGCGCACTTGATGCGCTTCCTGGGCCTGGCAGAGGGCCCCCCAAGCACATGCGCCATGGCGCACTCTCAGACCACCCTGGGGCCCTTTAGAGCCCCAGGAGGGCTCCAGCCCTCATGGGGCTCGTTCCAGGATGGGCTGGTGGGGATACGCGCAGCGTCAAGAATTCAATGCCATACGCATTATGATCTCCCGCACTTGCAGTAAAGTTGTGCTTCCGCAGGCTGCTGGGGATATTAAACCCACTTGCAAAAAGTTTTGCTTCCGCAGGCTGCAGTAAAGCTTTGCTTCCGCAGGCTACTCTGGGGTCTCTGGCAAGAGGTCGTGGTTCACGAAAGGGATGCACTTAGGAGGAAGGCCATGTGTTCCTGCTAGTGTACGATCACAGATGAGTATGTATGGGGAGCTTGAAGAACTCTCGACTGACTTCACAACCTCGGTCATGCTTACATTTGCCATTGGCATTAGCCTAGGAAGCTCCACAATGGGCACCGCGTTGCAAGTGCCGCAAACGCGCGACGCGCGTCTGCTCGTGCCGAAATTGGCGGCCGCGGACGCATGTGGACACCGCCGCTGGGGCCTTCGGTGGAGCTCCCTAGCCACGCACGAAACGTGTGAGGGCGTGTTAGCTTGCATGGTGGCCGCGGATGCATGTGGAAACCGTCGCTTGGGCTTTCGGTGGGGCCCCTTGCCGCGGAACGCGTGAGGGGTGTTGCCGCGAAAGCATGTGGACACCGCCACTGGTGCCATCGGCGGGGCCCCCTCAGGGCCACGAAACGTGTGAGGGGCGTGCCGAAATATGGGTGCCGCTGACGCATGTGGACACCTTCGGTGGAACTCCCTCAGGGCCAAGAAACGCGCGATGGGTATGCTGAATTGGGTGCCGCGGGCGCACGGGGACACCGGGCTGGTGGAACTCCCTGGCAGGGTGCACTGGCATTGGCGCCCATGCGACATCGTCAACATCATCATCATCATCACCATCATCATCATCATCATCATCATCATCAATCATCAATCATCATCATCATCGGGACACCTTCATCATCACCACCATCATCATCAGCATCATCGACATCATCATTCTTATCATCATCACCATCACCATCACCATCACCATCATCAGGGCACAGGAGTGAGGAAGGAGGAGACATCACCATCACTATCACCATTACCATTACCTTCACCATCACCATCACCACCATCACCATCACCATCACCATCACCATCACCATCATCAGTCACATGGCGGAGTGATGCCGAGGGCACAGGAGTGAGGAAGGAGGAAAGGGGGGGCAGGGCACCGCTTCTCAAAAACAAGGACCTAACACCACATGATAACTCGGGAAATCATGTTTCCCTCCATGAGGAGGCTCGCCCCGATATCTCCCTTCCAAACCCCCATCTGCCGACAACCCTTTTCATGCCCCAACCGCGCCCTACCCCAGCCGACCCCCTCATGCCCACCCCTTTCAAGAGATTCGGAGGCTAGCCCCGATATCTCCCCTCAAATCCCATCTGCCGCCAAACCTTTCTATTCCCCAACCGCGTCCTACCCCAACCCTGTCCCTCCTGCCCATCCCCACACCCCGCAGAGGTATAGGAACGCGGATATAAGCGGGAGGAGCGAGGGTGGATGATGTTGGGGGCGGGGGAGGAGGAGGAGGAGGAGGAGGAGGAAGGGGGGGGGAAGGAGGGAGGCAGAAAGGAGGAGGGGGGGGGGAGGAAGAAAGGGGGGGAAGGGAGGGAGTAGGAGGATGACTGTAGTAGTAGTAGTAGTATGTAAAGTAGTAGTAGTAGTAGTAGTAGTAGTAGTACTAGTAGTAGTAGTAGTAAGTAGTAGCAGTAGTAGCAGTAGTAGTAAGTAAAGTTGCAGTGGTATATATGTTATAGTAGTAGGAGGAGGAGGCAGGAGGAGGAGGAGGAGGAGGGGGAGGAGGAGGAGGAGGAGGAGGAAGGACTCCCTAGCAAGGTTGGTGCCCGCCATATTTGTTATTTTTCCCGCCTGAGCTGTATCAAGAGATTCTCGTCCACCTTGCTTGCCACGGGGGGGTCGGCATCAGTGTAGGCCTTGTTCCAGATCTCGGGGTGCTGACTCTTCAGGAGATCAGGCGTCAAAGACGTGAAGTCGGAAATAGCTCCGTAGTGATTGAGCCGAATCCTACTCCGCACGCTTCCAACAGCAGTCTTCAGGAGGCACTTCAGGTTGTACGCCGCCAGCGGGTCCGCGTTGATGGTGCCCTGTGGCCCAGGGTTGGCGAGAATCAAGATGCATGCCATGTGAAGGAGAGTGTATTCCTGAATGTAGACGCACCCCAATCGCTCCAGTCGGTTGGCCAGCACCTGTAGTTTGAGATTCACCGAGTTGTCTGGTAGTTGGATCTGGGCCCAGTCCTTCTCCGTCAAGAAGTGCTGGACACTGAAGAACTCGGCAAGCGTCGCGCGAGCCGTATGCCCGCCCAATCCCACTGCTGTGTTGATGGCCCCGATGATCTCGTTGCGATCATCGCTGTTGAATGGACTGTCCTGGAGCGCCTTTCGGCGGCCTCATGCTCTTCCAGCCCTGGGCGCGCGTAAGCAGCCTCCAGACAGGACGCGCGAGCCCCCTGAGAAAAGAAAACAAAAGCACCGAATCCAATTTCGGCTGCGCAACGCCTTGTGCAGATGCTAGCCTACGCGCGCCCTGGGTTGGATGGTGCTTGAA
>CAUYUJ010020406.1:0-55000 GCA_963575745.1 Prorocentrum cordatum
CCTCCTCCTCCTCCTCCTCCTCCTCCTCCTCCTCCTCCTCCTCCTCCCCCTCCTAATCAATCAGTGCAGCCATTCGTTCTCACTGCGCGAGGGGTCCACCCCCTGGAGAGGCAGGCGCCCCAGGTGCCCGCGAGCAGGGCGGGAGCTCCCCGCTGTGAGCAGGAGCCGTCCTTCATCCTTCGAGGCAGAAGGTGTGCCACGAAACCAACCCTGAGACCCCAGGGCGTCCATCGATTTTTGGTGTGGGAGCGTCACGCGTTCCATGGCCAAGCCACAGAAGGAACCGTCGATTTTGGTGTGGGAACCGTCCTTCATCCTTGGAGGCAGAAGGAGTGCCACGAGGTGGGCCACATAGTGGGGACCCTTCTACAAGAAACCTTCCACAGCAAACCCAACCCTGAGACCCCATGGCGTCCATCGACTTTTGGTGTGGGAGCTCCGCTGTGAGCAGGAGCCGTCCTTCATCCTTCGAGGCAGAAGGAGTGCCACGAAACCAACCCTGAGACCCCAGGGCGTCCATCGATTTTTGGTGTGGGAGCGTCACGCGTTCCATGGCCAAGCCACAGAAGGAACCGTCGATTTTGGTGTGGGAACCGTCCTTCATCCTTGGAGGCAGAAGGAGTGCCACGAGGTGGGCCACATAGTGGGGACCCTTCTACAAGAAACCTTCCACAGGAAACCCAACCCTGAGACCCCATGGCGTCCATCGACTTTTGGTGTGGGAGCTCCGCTGTGAGCAGGAACCGTCCTTCATCCTTCGGGGTAGAAGGAATGCCACGAGGTGGGCCACACAACGAGGACCCTTCCTGAGATTTGGACGCCCGAAATGGGTACGGAAAGAATGGGTACAATGCCCAACAACAACTGTTGTCCCAAACCAACAGCGGCCGCTGTTGGGCAAGCGGCCTTCTGTCTCAAATGGACACAAGCCGCGGCGGCGCGGACGGCGAGTCCTGTGCAAAATGAACAGGAAGTGCGATTGGGCGTCGTACCCATTCTTTCCGTACCCATTCCGTTCGTGCCGATAAGAAACCGAAGTCTACACACTGACACCTTTTCCGGCCCCGTACTGAAGCTCGCACAGGAAAGCGGATCCTGGTGTATACGGGATCCTGGTGTATACACTCTTTCTTGTGTTTCCTCCGGAAAACGAAGAAACAAGTATACACCAGACCACTCCGACGTCGTCCCCGACCCTCCAAAAGTTCTGGGATTGGAAAACAGCCCGCCACTGGTAATGTATATGTTCCAGTTTACGACTTCCACAAGAAACCTTCCACAAGAAACCCAACCCTGAGACCCCAGGGCGTCCAGCGACTTTTGGTGTGGGAGCGTCACGCTCTCCATGGCAAAACCACCGGCACCCAAGAAACCCAGGGCACTCTGGAGGCGAGCGGGGTGCTCCTCGGCATGGGCCTCCACGGTACGGTGAAAAGGGCATGTCTGACGATGATTATCCCCGCTCTGAGGAGGCACCGCCCTCCACCCGCGCGCAACTGTTGCACGACTCCGTGTATGCTTCCCGGATGCACCGGTCCGCGGCGCCCGAGAGCCTCATGGTGAGCCAGGCGCCCGGCCTCCGCCCGTGGACCTTCTGCACCGGCCTGGGCGCCTGGTGGTCGCATTCTGGGAACTGCCGGGCGACAGCCCCAGACGGAAAAGAATCGCCATCCATCCATGTGGGCGTTTTGTCTGTAAGTCGACTGTGCTGTGCGCGAAAAGAACCGTCATCCATCCATGTGGTATCAGGGGGCAACCGAGCCTACCCCGCTTTTGACCACCCTCGCTTCCAAGAGATACCAAGCGATGCCAAACTACGGCCTGTACTGGTCAGGCCGCTTGACGAGGAGGCTCGTGGTATGACTTGGTCTTGCCTGGAAGCGAAAGCGGGGTAGGTAATTCACGCTCTGAAGTATCTGTTTGTAAGTCGACTGTGCGCGACGGCAAGGCAACCAACCCATTCTGAAAACCACCCGTCCTGCATCTGTGCAGCTGCCGGAAACGTTCGAGACGAGTGGGCGCGGAGCTAGTGCGAGAACCGCTTGCTGAAAACAGCCCGACCGCCATCCGTGTAGTTACCTGTTGGGAGCGTCAAGCTTCAACATCGTAAACGGTGTCGATGTCTCAGAGGAAACGCCCAGCCCACCCTAATGGCACGTCTGGTAGTCCAGGGATTTAAAAGGAGGAGGGGCAAAAGGAGGAGGAGAAGGAGGAGGATGATTAGAAGGGAAAGGAGGATGGAAGAGGATGCTGATGATGATGAGGAGGAGGAGGAGGAAGAGGAGGAGGAAGAGGAGCAGGAGGAGGAGGAGGGGGCACGAGAGAGGATGGTGGCGAAAGAAGTGGTGGTGGGTGGGATGCGGATGCGGATGTGGATTATGGTGATGGTGATGATGATGATGATGATGATGATGATGATGATGATGATGATGATGATGATGATGATGATGATGGTGATGGTGATGGTGATGGTGATGATGATGATGATGATGAGGAGGAGGAGGAGGAGGCGAGGAGGAGGAGGAGGAGGAGGAGGAGGAGGAGGAGGAGGAGGAGGAGGAGCAGCAGGAGGCGTCATGCGGGGCCGGTATCGGCGGACACTTTTGCTGCCGCCTCCCCGGCACGGCCGCGGGAGGGCGCTGCGGCGGGCGTGCGTGGCGGGCCCCCCCTCTGAAGGCATCCGGGCCTGGCGCGGCCCAGCGCAGCCCGCCGACCACCCGGCGCCCCCCCCCCCCGAGACGCGAGGGCTCGGCGCGGCCGGGTCGGCGCGCGCGGGGCCCGCGCAGGCCTCGCGCAGGCCTCGGCCCGGGCTCAGTCGACCGCCTCGTACTCGGGCGAGGGCGGCCTGCGCGCGGGCTCGGGGGCCGCGGCGGCCGCCGCGCGCCCGAGGGCGGCCAGCAGCGCCTCCGGGTCGCCGACGCGCGCGTTGGCCCGAGACCAGACCTCTCTCGGCGGGGGCGGCGCTACGTCGCCTGTATGCCCGCGCACAGGCCCCTGCCGGGCTGGCCCTGGGCCCCAGGATGCGCAGAAGGCACCCGCAGACCACCACCGTGCCTGGCCAGGGCCACCCTGGGCCCTGGCATGGCCACGGGGGGTGGCGCGAGAGGGAGGGCCCTCTGAGGAGGCGTGGGGGGCCTTGTGAGAGCCCTCCTGCGGAAGCTCGGGGGGCTGCCGAGGAGGCCCCCGAAGCCCCCCCGCCTTCTTCCAAGGCCGCCCCTCGCGCGCCACCCCTGGTGCGCGTCGCCAACTCCTGGTCGGAGCCAGGAGGGTCTACTATGCACCGTCCTGGGGCCCAGGGCTGGCCCTGGCCAGGACCAGCGGTGGTGTGATGGTGCCGTTTGCGGGCAGGACTGCCAGGTCCGCCGTCCTTGCCTGAAGCCAGGGCGGCGGCGCGCACCGACCCGGGGCCCAATCGGTTGGCCCGGCCGGGATCCGTGTGGGGTGGACAGCCAGGCCCTACCCCGTCCTAACCCTCGGTTCGCATGCTTGCAGCAATTGCTGCCTTGGGCAGTGGCCCTCGGGCGGATTGCAGTGCGCTCTCTGCCTCCAGAGGTGCTGATTTGCTCTGATGATCACAGGCGCCGGAGTGGCGCGGTGCGTGGCAGCGGCGGCTGCAGTCACACAGGCGACGGGCCCTACGCCTTCCCGCCCCCCCCCCACCTCGTTCTCCGCCGTCCACCTCCGCTTCTCCTCCACCCCGTGGAGCGGCCACCACCAGAAGTTGACCGACGTCGCCAAGGGCCCGTCGCCAGCGCCGCCCGCCAGTGTCGGCGGGGCCTCGGAGGCGACGAAGTGCCAGTGGTGCGCGGGGATGTACAGCGTGTCGCCCTTCCGGAGCCGCGCCCGCAGCACGGGGGCCACCACGTCGTCGGGCCACTGGCCCCCAGAGGCGAGCCTGTTCTCGCGCGCGGGCCGCAGGGGGTGCACGGCGCTCTGGTCGCTGGCGCACTCCGTCTGCGCAGTCCGCAGCAGCGCCGGCCCAAGGTAGGGCTCCCCCCCAGCGCTGGCGGGCACGGGGGCAACGACCCACTGCTTCTGCTGGGCGAAGCGGGTCCCCTTCAGCACGTGCGCGTCCCGGTGCGCCACGAGGAGGGCCTCCTTCTCCCCGGCGAGCAGGCTGTGCAGGTTCTCCATCCGGTCGAAGTGGAAGCAGCTGTAGATGCGCGGGTCCTCCCCCGGCGTCGGGCACGCCGCCTCCGACCGGGGCGGGCCAACGCAGCGGCACCTCAGAGTCGGCCCCCGGGCCCAGGGCCCTCCCTGGGCCCCGACACACCAGCTCGCCGAGCTGCGCCCCGCCGTGGCGGCGAGGGCCTCCCCCGAAGGCTACCTGCCGTTGCCTCACCTCGCCCTCCTCCGAGAGGTCACCCGCCTCCGACCAGGGCGGCGAGGCTGCGCGGAAGGGCCCGCCCGGCGTGGCCCAGCACCGCTCCATGGCCGGCGGGCCCCAGGCCGGCAGCAGCTTCGCGTGCTGCGGGGCCACGTCGCCCCGCAGCGCCTCGGGCAGCGGCCCCGCGGCGTAGAAGGCGAGGGGCACGAGGTCGCGGACGCGGCACCGCAGGGGCTCGAGGAGCCGCGCGGGCACCTGCGACGGGTCGGGCGGTACGTTCTGCACCACCAGGGGCGCCTGCAACCGCTGCCGCAGCCGCGGGTGGGCACCGAGGTCCACGGGCGCGCCGGGGCTCGCCCGCCGCAGCCGCGCGATCTCGGCCCGCACCTCGGCGACCTCCCGGAAGGCGGCGTAGGTGAGCCTCAGGCGGCCGGGGCTGAGCAGCACCGAGGGGTTGCCGTCCTCGAAGCGGTACATGCGGTTGTCCGCGGGCTCGAAGTTGCACTCGAAGACGCCGTCCGCGAGCACCTCCGCCACGCGGCGGCCCCGCCAGCACCTCGGGCCCTCCTGGTGGGCTGGCCAGTCGTCGACCAGCCCCTCGATGACCACCGGCTGCCCGCGGGACGCGAACTCCGCCTCGAAGCGCTCCGCGCCCAGCTCCTCCGGGTAGCGCAGCCTCGGGATCTCCTCGACGGGGACCCCCAGCTCGGGGTCCATTCGCTCGGCTGCCGGGGCGCCGGCCCGCGATGCGCGGGACCCCCCTGCCTCCGGCAGGGGGAAGCGACTCGGCCAGGCGAAACTCGGCCAGGCTGAACTCGGCCAGCTGAGCTCGTTGGCGGCGCGCAGAAGTGGGCAGGGGGAGGGGGGAAGGCTTCCTGGAAGGAGGCTACTTCTTGGAAGGCGCCAGCCCTTCCGTCTATAGACGAGGCCCGCGCCTTCTAAGAAGCAGGGTGCTTCTAAGAAGCCTTCCCCCCCGCGCCCTACCCCCCCTTCTGCGCGTGGGTGAGCTGAACTCGGCCAGCTGAACTCGGCCAGGCTGAGCTCGGCCCTGGCCGAATTTTCAGCCCCTAGCCGAGCCCAGCCTGGCGGAGACCGGCCGGCCAAGCTCGGCCTGGTCGGACTCCGCTGGCCGAGCTTCCCTGAGGTCCGACGCTGCAGAAGAAACACTGCAGCCTCGCAGAACATGACGCCTGGAGCCCTGGACCCCACCGCTCTGCGGCATCTTTCGAGCCCCATCGATCTGTGAGGGTCCTGGGGCCCGAAGCCGGGCGAAGCCGCCCGGGGCGACAGAGCTGCCACGCCAGGACCTCCTGGGGCGTGCAGCCTGGCCGCGCCTAGTCCTGGCCGAGCTCGCTCGCTGCCCCTCGGGGCCCTGCCCTGCGCGCCGGGGACGACGACGACGACGACGAGGACGAGGACGCGGACGAGGAAGAGGAGGAGGAGGAGGATGAGGAGGAGCAGGAGCAGGAGCAGGAGCAGGAGCAGGAGCAGGAGGAGGAGGAGGAGGAGGAGGAGGAGGAGGAGGAGGAGGCGGAGGAGGAGGAGGAGGAGGCGGAGGAGGAGGAGGAGGAGGAGGAGGAGGAAGGAGGAGGAGGAGGAGGAGAAGGAGGAGGAGGAGGAGTAGGAGGAGTTGGGCCTCGGCCAGGCCGCTGCTGGCGCAAGAAGAAGCCCATCCGCAGACGTGGCTTCGACGGTGTGCCACGCCCGGAGCCCCGCACTTCCGTGCTGCGTTCGCGGCCGCTGCCCGCACCACAAACAGGAAGACGCCTCACACTCCCAGGGCCGAGGCAGCCCCGTTGTCGGCATCGAAATTGGGGGGCCAGGGGGGGGGTTCTGAGCACAGCAGCTTTGTCCAGTTGCTCCCGGCGGGCGCTTCTGTACGCCAGCGGCGGGGAGAACACCCCTCGAGAACATGAGGCCCTCCGTCGGCCCAAACCAGCAGAACATCCGAGGGTATCCTTCCCCAGGATGCACAAGCACATCCAACAAACACGGAGAGCACCAGGACACGTGAGCGTTTTTTATTCGGCGTTTCAACATTGGGCGGCAAAGGGGGGGAAAGGGGGGGTCTGGCTCTGGACCCCTGCTTAATGCGACTGTTTGGAACCGTGCGGCCTCTGGGGGAGACCCCACCCGCTCGAAAAAGGCGCCAAAAACAGCCAAGATCTACTCCATGGGGGGGGGGGGAGGGGGGGGGCGGTTTGGGGGCCCGCGCCGATCGGCAAAACAATTCATTTAAGAACGACCACCACCCTCCCCGAGCCGACCTCGAGGGGGGGAGGGGGGGGGCGGCGGTTTGGGGGCGGAGAGGGGGGGGGAGGGAGGTGGGCGGTCTTGGGGCCCGCGCCGATCGGCAAAACAAGTCACAACAAGAACGACCACCGCCCTCCCCGAGCCGACCGCGATCTGATGCCTCGGCCCGACTGCAGGGGAATGCAGAGGCCCTCGCGCCCCGCGGCGGGCCCCTGCCCCGCGGCAGAGCGCTCCGGGCCAGAGGCTGGGAGAGAGAGAGAGAGAGAGAGAGAGAGAGAGCGGGGCCCGGCACACCCGACGTGGCGTTTTTGTTTTTGTTTTTGTTGTTGTTTTTGTTGTTTTTGTTGTTGTTGTTGTTGTTGTTGTTGTTGTTGTTGTTCTTGTTGTTGTGTTGTTGTCGTCGTCGTCGTTATTGTTGCTGCTGCTGCTGTTGTTGAACATTATTTATTCTAAAGAATAATTATTGTTGGGCCCCCTGGTGCGCGCCCCCCCTGCGCCGCCTAGGCCGCAGCTACATTTTCATCATTTTCGTGAGGAAGCCTCAGAAAAGAGGGTGTGTACAGGATCCGGTTGTTTTGTTGTAATCCGCTTTCCCTTGCAAAAAACAATAGAAAATGACATTTCTTGTTCTAATATAATCAAATTTCAAGAATCCCTTGCAAAAAATAAGGTAAAGTGGACATTCGCGCGCGCAAGACGAAATCCTTCCAAAACCTTAGTGTTCGCAGCGATTTTAACATAAAAACATCAAAAAACCAATGGTTTTTCAACAAAAAATTGTCAAAATCTCATCCCGCGCGCTCTTGCGGATTCGTAGGAAACCCAACACTTTTTAAACATTTCTGTCAAACGGGCTTTTGCGAGCAACTTTTTCGAACTTCTGCGACAACGGTTGCGCACCTGCCAGGGCCATCATCCCTGTCAAATAATACCATGCGGGACACATTCGTTTTTTCTTCGCGCGCGCACGCCGAAATCTCCAAAAACCATTGGGCTTCTTAAGAATTTTAGCACCGCGCATCATAAAATCACACGAATCGCACCGTAGGTCCTCGAAAAACACCTGCACGACTTTTCAAAATTTCTACCCGCGCGCGCTGTCCGAATCCTAAAAAACAATTTCTATCCGCGCGCGCGGACAACGATCGGGACAACCACAACCATCAGGACAACCATCGGGACAACCATCGAGACAACCATCGGGACAACCATATCCTCTCTCTTGTGTATTCCCACATCCCTCAGGAATTTGCCCTAAAGATGTGATCAACTATCTTGTGAGTACGTATCATGTGTATCATGTGTATCATGTACCATATGCATCATATGCAACAGATGTTCTGTGGAAGGCTTAACAACTTCTGTGGGTTAACAAGGCTTAACAACTTCTGTGGGTGTACGAACGTAGGCTTAACAACTTCTGTGGGTGTGTACTCCACGCCAGTGTAGTAGCCACGGTCGTCCGCAGGCCACGAAGTGAAGTGTCCGAACGTCATAGGGCGGGAAGCTGGGTGTGGGTGGTGGCGAAGAGTCGTGTGGATATTTGGTAGAGCTTGCACTGCCCCCCCACAAAGTGGGGGTATTGGCTGGCGTCGCATGAAAACCCTGGCACTGGTGAGAACACTGAGCGTTCGGGTAAAGTGATTGTTGTTGTTGTTGTTGGGTGTTCATTACTAAGCATTTATTATTGTTGGACCCCTTACAGGCGCCCTGGCGCTCTCGCCGAGGCGCCTGCTACGTTTTCATTGAATATGAGGCTCACGCTCGAACGGTTTGGGGGACCGCCCAAACCAGCCCCACAACAACAACGCTCCCGCTCGAGACTTCCTCCTTTTCTACTCAGGGCTGGTGTTCTTGCTCGCCGCCGAAAGCCGCCGTCCTAAGAAAACCAGCGCTCCCGCTCGAGACTCCCTCCCGTTTTACCTTGGACTGGCGCGCTTAGTCTTTCTCTCATCGGCGCCGCCCCCAGCAAAAGCGCTGCTCCCGCTCGAGGCTTCCTCTCTTTTTTACTCAAGGCGGTGTTCCTCCTCGCCGCCGAAAGCCGCCGCCCCGACAAAACCAGCGCTGACGCCTGAGACTTCCTTCCGTTTTACGCTGGGCTGGCGCCATACTCTCTTTTGAATTGGCGCCGCTCCAACAATAACAACGCTCCCGCTCGAGATTTCACCCTGTTTCATGACGCCGGTGCTGTTCCTCGCCGCCGACAACCCCCGTCCCGACATAAACACGGCTCCCGCTCGATGCTTCCTCCCTTCTTACTCAAGGCGGCGCTCCTCCTCGCCCCCGAAAACCGCCGCCCCGACAAAACCAGCGCTCCCGCCCGAGACTTCCTTCCGTTTTACGCTGGACTGGCGCCATACTCTCTTTTGAATTGGCGCCGCTCCAACAGTAACAACGCTCCCGCTCGAGATTTCCTTTCTTTTTCCCTCGGGACGGTGCTATTCCTCGCCGCCGACAGCCCCCGTCCCGACAAAAACACGGCTCCCGCTCGATGCTTCCTCCTTTCTTACTCAAGGCGGTGTTCCTCCTCGCCGCCGAAAGCCGCCGTCCCAACAAAACGAGCGTTCCCGCTCGAGACTTCGTTTGTTTTACGCTGGGCTAGCGCCCTACTCTCTTCAGCATTGGCGCCGCTCCCAGCAACAACAGCAGCCCTGCTCGAGACTTCCTCCCTTTCTATTCAGGGCCAGGTCCTTGCCTCACCGCCGACAGTGACAGCCCCCATCCCCACCAAGGCAATCCTGTCGTTCGATACTTCCTTGTGCTTTACCCTTCGCTGGTTTTTCCTCTGGCGGTCTCGCATCGGAGCAGCAAGGCGCGGGCATCGGTTTTCGAGGCGGGATATGTTGAAATTCCTCGGAGGAGGTGTTTGCAAGACCTCATTGGGCGGGATATCTGGGAATGGGAGTAACGGACCCCGCTATAGAACAATACTCCCCTATGATGTGGATAGTTATCATGCTGGTCGCATGTTTCGTGTGGGAACATCGCGCATGAGGGTAATCCGATTTTTGTTGTTGTTGCTGCTGTTGTTGTGGTTGTGGTTGTGGTTGTGGTTGTGGTTGTGGTTGTGGTTGTGGTTGTGGTTGTGGTTGTTGTTGATGTTGTTGATGTTGTTGTTGTTGTTGTTGTTGTTGTTGTTGTTGTTGATTTTCGCCCCCCCAAGCCCCCCCCAAAGCGCGCCCCGCACCTTGGACCTCTCGACCCCATCTGGGGGGGCAAGTTCTGAGGGGGCCCAGGGGCACACACAAATACATGCACACAGATCCCAGGGCTCCCCATATGTGTGTGTCCGTGTTTTATGGGTTTTCGTCCTCCCCCCACTTCCCATATGTTCCCGAGTCTTCTGGGGGATCGACGATTAGTTGTGTCTGTGTGTTGTTTGCCCTCCTGAGTTTTCTTCACCCCGATCATGCTGGTGATGGTCTAAGACCTCGAAAGAGGGCCCCCCTGGAAGTCAAAAGGAAGCCACGGTCTTTTGGGGCTCCCACTTTCTTGGGGCTTTGCGTATGGCCTGCGGCTCCTGCACCTTCCGTGCAAGATGGTGGTTGGCGATGGCTGTCCCTCCCGCTGGGTCCCAAGGGATTGCCAGGCGGCGTCCTAGGGTTGCTCGGTGGTTCCCCGTGGTTCCCCAGCGGATGCCTGGGGTTCCTCAAATTTGCTTTGCTCTGTGCTGCCTGTGTTTGCCTTGCTGTGCCCCTTGCTCAGCGACGCAGGGCCGTGCTGTGCAGCGCCACACTTTGCCGTGCTGCGCTATGCGATAATGCTATGCCACGCTTTGCGAATCGGCGCCCAGTTTTGCAATGCCATTGGAGGCCTGGAAATGGGCACCAACACCAACACAGGGGTTTGCCTCCACAGGGGGAAGATGATCCTAGATTTCGGTCTTGGTGGTAATAATTCGCCCACCTTGGAAGCCAGAATCTTACCACCATCGCCGAGATCGGGATCGTCTCCCCTCGATGGAGGCACACCGCCGATATTGGTGTTGGTGTCAATCTCTAGGCCGGCGATGCTATTCGATGCGCTGCTTTTTTTGTCTGCCACACTTTCCTACGCAATGCAGCGCTGTGCCATGTCGTGCCGTGCTGTGCGATCAGTACTGCGTGGCCGGGACGGCGCGGGCCGCGAGAGGGCGGCTTTTCGCGGCCTGCAGCAGGATGAAGGTGCCGCTGTGGAAGCGCTCGTGCGGCATCTTGCCCTGCGGAGCTGGCCACGGCAACGGGGTATGTATCACACGATCGAAGCTCGCAGCGCCACCTGCAAAATAATGCACTCCCCGCCGCCGTCATGCCCATCGCCACCGTCAAGGTCGTCCCCGTCGCCGTCGTGGTCGCCTCCCCATTGCCGTCGCCGTCGGCGTCACCGTCGTCGTTTACGATGAGGGGTGCGGGTTCAGTCTTTCTTCATCTGTCAGGGGGGCAAGAGGGACAAAGCCCATTCCTGCTGCGCCCACGTCACCAGCATCGGCTTCAGGGCGTCGAGTATGACGAAACATACCTCGGGGGACGGCGAGAAGCCACACGCGGATCCATGGCCTTCTCCCCTGTCGCCATCTCCGCTGCTGCCAGTGTCGTCTCCCACCTCGCACTTGACCCTCGTCGACTGTGCAAATGGCCCGAGCCAGGCTGCAGCGCAGAGGGCGGACCCCAAAGGATCAAGATTCGTTTGTTCGATGTGTAGCAGCCGCCGTGGGGCCGACCCCCCGCGAAATCGCCCATGACCAATCAACATCGAAGCACGAAACCGGATCCAATCGGATACGTTTCGGCGCATAGTCGGAATGCAATCGGATCGGTCCTGTGAGATACAATAACGCCATGTAAGCATCGGGCCGCATGGGATCGTCGAAAGAATCCGAATCGAATCGGGGTCGGCCGGCCGGAACCGATGTTGAATCAGATCGATGGGATCGAGACGGACACCGTGTTCTCGTTTCATATGTTGTTTCGTACGCGACGCGCGCGTGCAAGCCTGCGCGCGAGTGCCAAACGGACCATTGCCCGTCTGGACAAAGAACGGTGGCATGAAACAGACGGGTCCTGCGACAAATGGCTCCTGGACCCCGGGCCCTTCCCCCCAGGACCAGCTCGACCGCGAATCTTTTTATCCCACATCCTAGGTGGATTTCTTGTTTCCTCTGGACACCCCCCGCGCAGGAACCTCACCCCCCTCCCCTTCTCCGCCTCACTCATGCATTCAACCCGTCTCATCATCACCACCATCGACCATCGTCACCATTTGTCACCGATCATCATCATCATCATCATCATCACCATCATCATCATCATCATCATCATCATCATCATCATCATCATCATCATCATCATCATCATTATCATCATCATCATCATCATCATCATCATCGTGTCGTCGTCGTCGTCGTCATCGGCATCATCGCCATTACTCATTATTGTAATCCTCATCATCATTATCACCCTCATCCTCCTCCTCATCATCATCACTCACTCACTCATCATCGGACACTCATTCATAATCATCATTCACTTCCTCATCATTTCGTCATCACCCATTCCCTAGCTTGATTATGGAGGACGCATCAAGCGGGAGCCTCGTCTGTGAGTGACTTGCGAGGGAGTCTCAAGCGGGAGCCCCCTCCCCCATGGGGCCCGCGCTTCATGTTGGAAATCCGTGGCGGGTCGTCCTCAAACCTGTAGCTGTCGTCACGTTTGGGCTCCTCATTACCAGCCTCGAACGTATCCCTATCCTTAAGATTGACACGCCAAAAGGCGATGACAATCTCAGGGATTCGCCCTCAAAAAATAAGGGAATCCCTAAGATTGACATCGTGATGAGGAGGTGCCCAGCATAGGGATAGGGATATGTTCCAGGCTGGTAACCTCAGGCTTGAATGTGGAGGAAGTATGCAGCGGGAACCTCGTCAATGAGTGAACTGCAAGAAAGTCTGAAGCGGGAACCCCCTCCCAATGAGGCCCGCGCAAGATGTGCGAATCCGAGACGGGGCATCCTCAAACCTGTAGCTGTCGTCACTTTTGGGTTCCTCGGGATTGAATATGGAGGAAATCTCAAGCGGGAGCATCGTCCGTGAGTGGATTTCGAGGAAGTCTCAGGCGGGAACCCCCTCCCTATGGGGCCCGTATTTTATGTTGGTAACCCGAGCGGGTCATCGGAAACTTGTACCTGTCATCACTTTTGGGCTCCCCAAGCTTGAATATGATGGAAGTCTCAGGCGGGAACTTCGTGTGTGAGTGAAGTGCGAGGAAGTCTCAGGCGGGAGCGCCCTACCTATGGGGCCCGCGATTCATGTTCGAATCCGAGGCGGGTCATCCTCAAACCTGTACCTCTCATCACTTTTGGGCTCCTCAGTCTTGGAGGAAGTCTCAGGCGGGAGCCTCGCCTGCGAATGAACTGCAATGAAGTCTCAGGCGGGGGCCCCTCCATATGGGGCCCGCACTTCATGTTGAAAATCCGAGCGGGTCATCGGAAAATTGTACCTGCCATCCACTTTGGGCTCCTCATGCTTGATAGTGGAGGAAATTTCAAGCGGGAGCCTCGTCTGTCAATGAATTGTGAGAAAATCAAAGGCGGGAGCCCCCTCCCTACGATGCCGTCGTTCACGTTGGTAATCCGAGCGGGTCATCGGGAACTTGTAACTGTCGTCACTCTGGGGCTCCCCAGGCTTACTCTTCTGAAGGCGGGAACCTCGTCGGGGCGGGATCCTTGTCGTGAGTGAGGCGGGGGCCTCGTTTTGCGGGGCCCGCAGCTCCATGTTCGAATCCGACCGAGTCTCTACGTTGTCGTAACCGTCGTCGTTGTTGGGCTCGAACGGGTAGCTGTCGTCACTGTTGGGCTCCCCGATGGGGATGCGAGCTCTTGCGGGCGATTTACAGGCACGGAAGCACAGAGGACATGAAAATCCCTGCGGTCAAAAATGGGCTTTCGGACCCATCCAGGGGAGCGTCTGGGGCAGAATCTGGTCGTCGTCGTCGTCGTCGTCGTCGTCGTCGTCGTCGTCGTCGTCGTCAACCTTTGCGTCGTCGCAGCCGCCGTCGTCATCGTCTGCAACCCCCCCCCTCGGTCGGGGGCCTCACGAGAACCCCGACAGGCCCGAACATCCCTTGGAGGAGGAGGAGGAGGAAGAGGAGGACGAGGAGGAGGACGAGGAGGAGGAGGAGGGGGAGGACCAGGAGGAGGACGAGGAGGATTACGAGGACGACGACGACGACCACGACGACGACGACGCCGCCGACGGCGGCGGCGGCGGCGGGGTCGCCAGGCCGGCCGGGGCCGGCGGTCGATCGTTCATGTTCAAACCCAGCGAACAAGAGCTCGCGTGGCAGGAGCACGGGGCCGCGCGTCATGCGCTGCTCGGGATTCTCCCTGATGCGCGCGTCCTACCTGACCTCCACGCTGTCGCAGGGTCAGACGCTGCGCAAGGGCGCCACCATCGACTGCGCCAGGGATGAGGACGCTGGTCGCGCGGGCATGTCGGACGAGCAATGGTGGCTGCACCTCTACGTCATGTTCTCCCGCGCCACGTGCATGCGGAACATGCTGATCCTGCGGCCGCCCGCGCGAGAATTCCTGGAACGCGGGCCGCCGGCGTCCCTGCGGAAAACGCTCGCGGAGTTCGACAGGAGAGCGGTGGATTCCAGGGCTGAGGCGGAGCAGTTCGCGGCAGACCTGGACTTCGTGCTGCCCCCCGCCTGAGCGCGGCCGAAACTAGCTCGGTGCCTGCGGGGTTGTCCCAACGGCATGCTCTCGCGCCCCAGCGGCTCGCGGGGTTGCCCCAACGTGCTGGCTCGAAAGGTTGCCCCAACGGCTTCGCGACCCGGCCGGCCGCCGGAAAACGCGCCCGTGCCGGCCGCGGCGGCGACGGCGCCGAGGAACATCGATTTGCCCTGGCCACGAGGCAGCGGGTGTGCATGCGGACAACAGGCGGGAGGAGGATATGAGACAGAGAGAGAGAGAGAGAGAGAGAGAGAGAGAGAGAGAGAGAGAGAGAGAGAGAGAACAAGAAGAGAAAGCGAAAAAAAAGAAAGAGAGAAAGAGGAGAGAGGAGAGAGAGAAGGAGAGATAGAGAGAGAGGAGAAAGAGAGAGAGAGAGAGAAGAGAGAGAAACAGAGAGAAAAAGAGTAAGGAGTGGGAGGATACACATATATATATATATATTTAATATTATATAATACATATTAATATCATATATATGTAGAGAGAGAGAGAGAGAGAGAGAGAGAGAGAGAGAGAGAGAGAGAGAGAGAAAGAGAGATAATAACGAGGGTTGCGAGGAGAAGGAGGTGGACGAGGAGGAGGAGGACGAGGAGAAGGAGGAGGCGGGGGAGGAGGGGGAGGAGGAGGAGAAGGAAGAAAAGGGAAAGGGGGAGGCGGGGGAGGAGGGGGGGGAGGGGGAGGAGGAGCAGGAGGAGGAGGAGGAGGAGGAGGAGGAGGAGGAGGATAAGAAGGAGGAGGTTGAGGAGGAGGAGGAGGAACATAGGGACGAGGAGACGGAAGAGGAGGAGGAGGAGGGGAAGGAGGTGGACGAAAAGGACGAGGAGACGGAGGGCGAAGATGGCGAGGAGGAGGGGCAGGCGAAGCATGGGCCGATAGAAACCCCTCCGCCAAGGCGACAAGAACAACTCGAGGGGGAAACGGAACAGATTCTCATGTGGGCTCCTACCGTCGGAATAATTGACACTTCTGGGGCCCGTGGATGAAACGGGGGGCCCCGGAAACGTGCGCAACGCCTTTGCGCGGACGCTAAACGGCTTGGCGCGTCGCGCCGCGACGACGGGTGCAGCGCTCGACCCCGGCCGCGCGGTGAAGTGCCCCGAGCCGACCGTGGCGCTGGCACTTGCCTGCGTCGCTGGCCTAACCGAAAGCCCACTGCGAACGCGCTGAGACGAATGGCCCCCCAAACTAGCGGCGGGCGGGCAAAAGCCGCGCCGCAGGTGCCCTTCGCCGAGCGTGGGGGGGGGGGGCCCCGCCCTGCCTAGCGTGCGCGGCGCCCATCCCAACCCTGGGCGGCGCGCGCGCCCCCTCGCGCGCGCGCGCCCGCGTAAGCGGGGCGGACTGCGCGACGCCTCGCGCCCATCGCTTGGGCGTGCGTCGCCCCGCGCCGCCGCGCATCGCGCGGCGCCCCCCTCGCTCTCGCCCGAGCGCAGGGGCTGGGGTGAGGGCGCCTGCCCCGCCGTTGCGTGCCCGCGACCGACGTTGCGCGAGGATCGCCCGCCACAGAACCTTGGCGCGCCTGCTAGAAAGCTCGGCGCGTCGCGCCGCGACGACGGGTGCGGCGTCCGATCCTGGCTGCGCGCAGCAGTGCCCCGAGCCGACCGCGGTTCTGGCACGGAGAGCGGGGCATTCGGCGGGAGGCCCAGCCGCGCGCGCCACGCGCGCGCAGGCGCAGACCCAATGCGCACTGCGCCGCTGGAGCGCCAGCGCCCGCGCTCCACCTGGCACGAGGCCCGGCCCCTTTTCCTCGCGCATCGCTGTGGGGAGAGCCGGCATCTCTGGCATCGGGAGCAGCGTCCCGCTCAAGGGACGGGCAAATGCTTAACAAAGGCAACACTCCGCCACCCGCCCGCGCGAAATATGTCAATCAGGCCAGCGCCGCGCTCGACTCAGTCGAGCGCGTTCCTGCGTCGAAGCGCTTTGGCGTCGAATTCCCCCAAGCGCTTTGCGCCAACCGCCCAAACCGCAATCCAGATGGCGGCCGCGGTGTCAGCGGGGGAGAAGCTCGAAGGCCTGCATGCCTACGCCAGCTTTCTCGAAGAATGCGCCGAGGACGCGCGCTGGGCACGTGCCTTTGCCGCCCTCAATGCGACGCCAGCACGTGCACCAAATTGTAGCGGGCCGTTCCGATTTATTGCGCCGCTGCAGACGCAAACCTAACGCCTCTGCTGAGAGGCGCGCCGATACCTGGTGCTGCTCGTTGAACGCCGAGCCATCGAATCGAAGACAGCGGGCAAGCTCTCGCTTGAGAGGCGCAGCAGAAACGCGTGCCCGAAACATGTGAGCAATACCGCGTCCCTCCTGACTACGCAGCAGCCGCGCCCGAGATGCTCGGCCCGAATGCTGTACGAATCGCTCGACTCTTGGGGGCGCCAGGCACCTCTTCGCGACGCCCACGCGGGCGATTCACAAAGCGTTCGTCGAATGGAACCGTCGACACCGACAACGGCTCGGATGCGGTTCGCCAATGCCCACAATACTTTGAAAACGTGCCGCTCACGCGGGACACCGCACTGGCAATCTGGAGGTCCTCCGCGCTGATGGGAAAGGGGGTCCCGACCTGGGGCGCTCTTTGAGAAGCGCAACCACCAACGCACTGCGGATCCCCCTCCTCCTCTCCTCCTCCTCCTCCTCCTCCTCGTCCGCCTCCCCCACCCCCTCCTTCTCCCCCTCCACTTCCCCCTCCTTCTCCCCCGCCTTCTCCCACTCCCCCTCCTTCTCCTCTTCCTCTTCCTCCTCCTCCTCCTCCTCCTCCTCCTCCTCCTCCTCTTCCTCTTCCTCTTCCTCTTCCTCCTCCTCCTCCTCCTCTTCCTCCTCTCCCCGCTCACCTCCTCCTCCACCTCCTCCTCCTCCCCCTCCTCCTCCTCCCCCCTCACTCCTCCTCCTCCTCCTCCTCCTCCTCCTCTTCTCCCTCCTCCTCCTCCCCCTCTCCTCCTCCCCCCCTCCTTCCTCCTCCTCCTCCTCCTCCTCCTCCTCCTCTTCCTCCTCCTCCTCCTCCTCATCCCTCCGCCTCCTCCTCCTCCTCCCTCCTCCTCCTCCTCCTCCAACCCCCTCCCTCTCTCCTCCTCGGCGGCGGGTAGGCCTGGCCCCCCCCCCCCTCTCCCCCGCCCGCGGCCCGCACCGCGAGCAGGCCGACGGAGATCGTGCACGACAGCCCGCGCCCGCCGGGCGCCTCGGGGCGCGCGGGGGCACGGAGGGCCGAGGGGCGGCAGGTGCCCTGGGAGGCGGAGAGCGCCCCAAAGGCCTCCCGTCGTGGCTCTCCCTGGCGGCGCACACAAAGGGGGTCAGGGGGAGGGAGGAAAGCTTCTTAGAAGGAAGCTGCTTCTTAGAAGGCGCCGGCCTTGCATCTCTCTCTCTATGTATATATATGTATATATATACACATACCGCTCGTGCTTCAGCGCAATCTACATATATATATAGAGAGAGAGAGAGAGAGAGAGAAACAAGAGAGAGAGAGAGAGAGAGAGAGAAGGCCCGCGCCTTCTGAGAAGCAGGGGTGCCTTTCAGAAGCCTTCCCCCCTCCCCCTAAATACCCCCCTTCTGCGCGTGGCCGATCTTCCACGGCGCCAGGCGGTGTGGGTCCTGGCGTCGGAAGGAGGCCCTCGGACCTCCCGTGGGGAACGTCCTGGCCAGCACTTGAGCGGTGACTCCCAGGAAGGCGTCCCAGGACGCACCTACACGCCCCCCTAAATGTTCCCAGATGTACGACGTCCTGACTGTTTCAGCGCGGGGTCTCCCAGAGTCCCAAGCCCCTCCCCAAGGCCGGCTTCTCATCCTGCTTTTGGACGCTCCCGGGGCCCGGCGAGGGCCCCTGAAGGCACGGAGGAGCCGGAGCTGGAGTACAGTTGGAACCAGTCCACAAGAAACCTTCCACAAGAAACCTAACCCTGAGACCCCAGGACGTCCATGGATATTTTGCGTGCGGATGTCACGCCTTCCACAGCAGAGCCCTCGAAACCCAAGAAACCCAGGGCACCCTGGAGGCAAGCAGGGCGTTTCTTGGCATGGGCCTCCACTGTACACTACATAGAGGGAGACATGTGTTTTTTCCCCACATGCTTCGTGGGGTTCTGGTTTTCTTCCCTGCCGCGCCGCACCCGCGTCTCACACCTCCCCCCTCCCCTTCTTCTTCTCAGCTCAACTCAGCTCAGCTCAGCTCAACTCAGATCAGCTCAGCACGGCACAGCTGAGCACAGCTCAGCTCAGCTCAGCTCAGCTCAGCTCAGCACAGCACAGCACAGCATGGCACAGCACAGCACAGCTCACCGCACAGCAGCACAGCACAGCACAGCACAGCACAGCACAGCACAGCACAGCATAGCACACAGGGCATTCCTTCGACGCCACAGGGGGTGCGCTGGGGGTGGGGGCCCTATGCGTTGTAGGCTCCCAAGGCGTGGCAGGCGTGGCATTTCCTCGACGCCACAGGGGGTGCGCTGGGGGATGGGGGCCCTATGCGTTGTAGGCTCCCAGGGCGTGGCAGGCGTGGCATTTCCTGGACGCCACAGGGGGTGCGCTGGGGGTGGGTGCCCTATGCGTTGTAGGCTCCCAGGGCGTGGCAGGCGTTGCATTTCCTCGACGCCACAGGGGGTGCGCTGGGGGTGGGGGCCCTGTGCGTTTGCAGGCTCCCAGGGCGTGGCAAGGCGTGGCATTTTCATCGACGCCACAGGGGGTGCGTCTGGGAGGTGTGATTTCCTCGACGCCACAGGGGGTGCGCTGGTGTGGGGGCCCTAGGGTTGTTAGGCTCCAGGGTCGTGTCAGCGTGTCATTTCCTGGACGCCACAGGGGGTGCGATGTGGTGGTGGCCCTAGCGTTGTAGGCTCCAGGGCGTGGCAGGCTTGGTATTTCCTCGACGCCACAGGGGGTGCGCTGGGAGGTATGGAGGAGGAGGTAGAAGGAGGAGGAGGAGGAGGAGGAGGAGAGGAGGAGGAGAGGAGGAGAGGAGGGTAGTAGGAGGAGGCGGGGAGAGGAGGAGAGGAAGAGGAGGAGGAGGAGGAGGAGGAGTAGGGGAGGAGGAGGAGAGAGGAAGGAAGGAGGAGGAGGAGGAGGAGGTAGGAGGAGGAGGAGGAGGGGAGGAGGAGGAGGAGGAGGAGGAGGAGGAGGAGGAGGAGAGGGAGGAGAGGGAGGAGGGGGAGGGGGAGGAGGGGCAGGACCCTGCCTGAGCACCGTGCGTCCCTTGTTTTGCGCACTGGGTGCTTCCCGGATTTCGGGTCCTGGGGCCAGCACGGATCGATGCGGCTCGAAGAAGACAGCGGGCAGATGGTGCGTGGGGCGCCGGCGTCTCGGGGAATCATTGGGAATCTCTAGGCTAAAAACTGGGAGTCTCTAGGCTAAAAATTCACAGCAAAAACTGGGAATCTCTAGGCTAAAAACTGGGAACCTCTAGGCTAAAAACTGCAGATAACACGATTTTGCATTGGGAATCTCTAGGCTCAAAGCTCACAGCAAACCGCGCGACGTCGGATCTCGGGTCTCGGTGCAGCCCTCGTGAGCCGAGGTGTGGCGTCTCCGAAACAGGGCAGGACACGCGACGCCAAACGCTGCTGCTCGTCCACACGACACCAGCCAGGAGCCAGGAGTCAGGAGCTGCCCTTCCTGAGGTTCACCCCCGGTCCGTGCCGGCTCTCCCGCGGGAGGCTTTCCTCGCGGGGGGGCCCCCCCCAGACCTCCTCGCGTCGTGCGAGGGTGTCACAGCAGGCCTTCTCGCAGCTTCCAGCCTCTGGGAGCCTTCGCCCGGCCCCGGGGCCGTCCACACACAACTCAGGCCGAGAAGCCGGTCCCGGGAAGGGGTCCAGAGACCTCCGGGGGTCCACCTTGCGAACGAAATCACGACGCCGGGGTTTTGGGGAGGGCTCAGCCTCAACCCTTACGTCGGGATCTTTCCCCAGATATCTCGACCCATTCCCTAAGACACACTTTTCATTCGGAATCTTTTTTTGACGGCTCCAGGGCTCGGCGAGGGCCCCTGGAGGCCGAAAAGAACACCAAACCTAGCGCCATGATTTTCTCGCGACGCGAAGAGGTCTCGGAAATTATGGGAACGGCTTGTTTCCAGGCGAAAAAACCCAAAGCTGACAACTGGAGCCCTAGACCCCATCTGTCTGTGGCATCTTTCGAGCCGGATCGACCTGTGATGGTCCCTGGTCCCGAAACTGGGCGACAACGCCAGTTGTGAGAAAATTGCAAAGCCCAGATCTCAGGGTCTGGCAAGGACTCAACGGCTTGTCCGCGCCGAACTTGTAGATCTTAGACCTCGTGGCTGCCTGTCTTGGCTGCCTGTCTGTCTGTGGCTGTCTGTCGCGGCTGCCTGTCGCGGCTGTCTGGCTATCGTGTCGTGGCTGTCTGGCTTGGCTGCCTGTTGTGGCTGTCTGTCTGCGGTTTGGTGGGGACACGCGTCGAATGCCACCCTCGACCCCAGCGATCCACGGGCGGCCTTGCAGCAGATGCGGGGCTCCTGCGAGCTGCGGCGGGACTGCGGGAACAGCTGCCAGAGCCGACGCCCGACCAGATGTCGTGGCCAACTCCCCCCCCCCCCCCGCCGTAGTCGCTCCTCACTCGCTCCTCTTCCTCCTCCTCCTCCTCCTCCTCCTCCTCCTCCTCCTCCTACTCTTCCACCCACCTCTCCTCCCCCCCTCTCCTCCTCGTTCTCGTCCGATGTCTCCTCCTCCTCCCATTCCTCCTTCTCCCCCCCTCCTCCCCCTCCTCCACTCCTCCTCCTCCTCCTCCTCCTCATGCCTTCTCCTCCTCCTCCTCCTCCTCTCCCCCTCCTCCTCCCTCCCCCTCCTCCTCCCCCTCCTCCCGTCCTTCCGCCTCCTCCTCCTCTGCTCCGCTCTGCTGCTGCTCCTTCCCCGTCTCCTCCTCTTCTTCTTCTTCTTCCTCCTCCTCCGCCTCTTCCTCCTCCCCGTCCCGGCGTCCTCACCTAGGACGTGCATCTGCCGACATTCGGCCCGCCTCCTCCTCCTCCCCCTATCCTTGCCCCTTATTGGTATCTGCTCTCGTTCTGCCACATATCTGGCCGATATCAGGCCAATCCAAGACCCTGTGCTTCGTAATGTGGAAACAATGTAAGGTCTACGTTTTTTTTCTTCTGCACATGCCGTTATGTCGTCCACGCTGCAGACTTCGTGGCACGAGTGGGACGAAGTGAACATCCCGCGCGAAACGCGGACACATCGCTTTTGCCCTGGCGCCGCGCGTATATTTTTCCACAGAGTTGGGCTCCCGCCAGGGGCGCTGCGAACATCTGTCGCGCGTCACTTCGACGTGCGAGCGGACGAACATTTCGCTCTTGCTTCGGCGCCGCGCATACTTCGCCTGAAAGTGGCACTCCCGCATCAGCGCGGCGCATATTTCTCACTCGCCAATGGTGGGGTCCCGCGCGAGCGGGCAACATGTCACCCTTGCCCAAGCTCCATGTCGGTAAAGTTGAGCCGTGGCCGACCGTCCTGGCATTCCTATAAACCAAACCCGACATGTTCTCAGAACCCCAAAAGTTTTCATAACAACAGACATGCTCGCACTACCTGAACCCAATGTGTTGAAACAGAACGGTCTCAGCCAGAACTGTTCTAAGACCATCTCGTGCAAACTACACAAGGTTCTTACAACATGCTTTGGTGGGCCTATAGCCGAGTCAGGACGCTTCGCCACTGCTTGATAAAGACCTTTGGCGTGCGGCTTTCGGGCACCGCGGTTCGCGCTCGGCGAACTTCGGGGAATAGGGGCCTCACTGGGCCCGCACCATATGTCAGTCGGCGAAGGGCCACTCTTACAGTCGGACCTAAGCCAGAAGAGCATCCTACAAGAATGTCCAACACACATGAAGAACATCAGGGTACCCTCCCCGAACCGACCTCGATCTTATACCTAGGTCCGACTGTACGCCTGTAGCCGGCTCCCTCCAAGGTCCGGGGGCGATCAGGGCACCCGCGCAACGCTCTCAGCGAGGGCGCTGCTGGAGCGCATCCCGAGGCAGGGCAACCCGCAAGAGCCAAGGAGCACGCCCGACAACCGTTCTAGGGAACGCCCCCCGAACGAAAGCCGCGCACCCAAGGGTCACCCTGGCGAGGGGGCACTCTTACGTGTAATTGCGGCAAGTTCGTGCCGTGACGACTGCGGCGTGTGCGCTCTGACACCGCGTGGATCGCCCAACGTTGAACGAGCGGAGGCCTTCTGATCGCCGCGTCGTCCCACATGGGACGATGCTGGGTCAATGGCGGTGGCGGCGTTCAACCTTGAACTCGAGCGCCCGCGCTGGGCCGTCGCCCCGCCGACACGCCGCGAACCTACCGCAGGCCGAGATCCAGGCACCCGACTGCCTGGACTTTTTCCGATGCGGGATCCCCGGAAGCCCCGACCAATTGCCGGGGGCCTTGCTTCTCACCTCGCACTGTTAGCTCCCGCTCCCTTCCCTCCTCTTTTTCGTTGGCGAGGCACCACAACTTCGAGCCCGCTCCCGGCACCCTTGTTTTCTGACAGGCCCGGGGCCCGGCGTGGGCTCCCTGGAGGCCACAGCCAACAAAAAACGACCGTCGTGATTTTTCACGGCGCGACCATGCGGGCACTCACTAATTAACCAAGGTCAGCCCACATCCAGGTCGGCAAAGACCCAAGGTCAGCCCAGACCCAGGTCGGCAAGGACCCCCTGTCACAACGCCCGGCCGGCCGCTTGCCCACCTCCCAAATCTGAGTCGGCGGAGGGCGGGAAGGGGGGAATCGGCACCCCGTGGCTCCCAAACCTGCGTCGGCCAGAGGGAACCGGCGGACCCCGTGAGCGCTGACCCGCGTTGCGTGAGCCCTGAACCGTGTCTGGGCGGGGAGGCCACTGCTTGCGTGCATAGACAAAGAAAAGCCCATAAATATAAATTTGTGGCGCTCCGCGCGGATTTCTTGGATCGGCGCTGGATCCCCCTCCCTGGCGCGAAGCGCGCCAGGGGGCGGCGCAGGAGGCGCGGGGGCCCAGGCGCGGATCCGAGAAATCCGCGTGGAGCGCCAACAGTTTATGTTTGTGTCGTTTTCTCTTCTTCGAGTGCTCCTTGGGTTCCGGTGTCATGTTTTTTTTGTTTTCAGTGCGGGGTCCCCGCAAATCTCGACCGCTTCCCCAGGACCGGTTTCCCATCCCGAGTCGCTCTTTGACGGTCCCGAGGCCCGGCGAGGGCCCCTACAAGCCTCGTCAAAAATATCCAGAAATGGAAGTTGAAATCCTGGAGCACGATGCTGTCGGGCACTTGTCAGAAAGCGCGCTCTTCAATGCTGAGAGCGTTGGGTCGGCTTTTGGACAGCGCCGCGCCCGAGTCATCAGGAGTCCGTCAGCACTGGAGTAGCGCTGACCCCACAAGCACTGACTTCGGACGTCCTCCGCTTCCTTTTTTTCGACGAGGCTTGTGGGAGCCGAGCTCTGCCGAGAAACCTGCGCCTCGACTTCCTGCCCCTACGTTGGCCCTCGTTCCATGTCGTCTTTCCATCCCGAGTTCTTCTCTGACGGCCCCGAAGCCCGGCGAGGGCCCCTGGGAGCCGAACTCTGCCGAGAAGCCTCCGTCTCGAGGAGGAGGAGGAGGAGGAGGAGGAGGAGGAGGAGGAGGAGGAGGAGGAGGAGGAGGAGGGAGGAGGAGGAAGGAGGAGATGAGGAGGAGGAGGATGGGGAGGAGGAGGTGGAGGAGGAGGAGGAGGAGGAAACGCCCCTGCGTTGGCCCTCCGGGCACGCCGGGAGGCGGCGGGGCCTCCTGCGGCTGCGGCTTCGCCGGCGACCGCGCCGGCGACGGCGCCGCCTCGAGGCGGAGCTCGGCGGGCGCGTGCGGCCGCGGGCCCTCCTCGGGCTGCGCGGGTGCGCGGCGGGCCACCTGGGGGGGGGGGGGGGTCGGGTGCCCAAACACGTCCCTCCCTCTCCCCCTCCTCCCTACCTCCTCGTCCCCTCCCTCCCTCCTTGCCTCCCTCATTCCCTCCAGGCCTCCCTTTTCCTCCCTCTCATCGTCCCTCGCCCCTCCTTCTCCTCCCCCTCCCCCCTCCCTTCCTCCCCTCCTCGTGACTTCCTCCTCCTCCCCCTCCTCCTCCTCCTCCTCCTTCTCCTCCTCCTCCTCCTCCTCCTCCTCCTCCTCCTCCTCCTCCTCCTCCTCCTCCCCCTTCCATTTCTCCCCCTCTTTCCTCCTCCTCCTCCTCCTCCTGCTGCCCCCTCCGGCAACAACTGCTTCTTCTTCTTCTTCTTCTTCGTATTCTTCTTCTTCTTCTCATCTTCCTCCTCCTCCTCTTCTTCCTCCTCCTCCTCCTCCTCCTCCTCCCTCCTCCTTCCCGGCCTTCTGCTTCCTCCTCCTCCTCCTCCGGGACGAGTTGAACCGAGATATGCGACGGCACGGCGAAGCCCTGTTCGACCACGGCAGGGATTAGACCCTGAGGGAGTGGCGTAGCAAGCAACGCTCTCTGTGGGAGTCTGTGTTTACCGATTTAGAAGTTTGATGGAGGCGGGGCGGCGTGGTCGGAGCAGGCTTGAGCCAAATTTGGACGGACCAGACGTCAGTGCCAATGCCAGGCCACTTTCGACAACTGTCCTGCCCAACCACCCCAGGACCTCGATCTAATTATCCAAACCTGTCATTTCGCGAGGATGCGCATGAAACGGCGATTGGGCCCTGTGCAGACGCCGGGGCCTCGGGACCACGCCGCGCGCCCCAGGTCGTTTCGCACAATGTTATCGTGGTCGCCGCTCTGTTTGGGGACCCCCACTTTTGGGACCCTCTTGGGGGCCGTCTTTTTGGAGGAGAGCCGCTTGAGACAACGGTGGCTTCCCCGCCACGCCCCACGCCTCCCCCCAGTGGTAGCTTTTCGCCCAGGATCTGTTATTCTGCTGGGACGTCTGAGGGCCGTCTGGGAAGCTCTACGAGTCATCACTCTTAGCTTCGCTGCTTCGCTGGGGAACTAACGAGTCACTTGTGCAGTCCACTTGCGCCGTCCGAAACCCGGAGAGCGACGCAGACTGCGCGTAAAAGCTTCTGGGGCGCGCTGGCGAGAGCGCTGAGAAGCAGACTTGGGGAGCTGGCAAGCTGGGCGCCTTGGGGAGGCGCTTACCAAAAGGCGCTGGACAGCATGCCTGGGGAGCTTGCAAGCTCGCCCTGGGGCTCGAAAGCTGCCCCGGGATGCCGCCCGCCTCGCCCATGCCGCCCATGTCGTCCATGTCGCGAGCGCCCACAGCTTCTGCGCGGCGTTGAACGCGCAGCTTTTGCGGCCGCGACCGCGTGGCCAGGGTGTCCCGCTGCAGGGGTCGTTCGGCCGTCAGCGCCAGGGCGCCCAACGCCGCAAAAGAACATGAAGTCGGGGGAATAAAAACGCTGGGACGGCACAACTCATGCCCTCGGAGACCTGGGCCCCCGGTGGTTCTCGGGCCAGAAACTCGAGACTCTGGCGGCCGCTCGCGACGACTCGGGGCACTCTCAGACCACTCTCGACAAGGCGCAGCCGCTGAAACGCATCCCGAGGGCAGCAAGCCTTAGGGAACCTGTGAACACTTCACAACACATCAGCAGTTCGAAACAATCTCATCGTCGGAGATGTGGGGCCATCGAGGAAAGCCTCGAGGGACCGTCTTGGGGCCCTTCTCGGCGAAGGCGGCAGTCTCGGTGGCCGCGGCCGCGCCGCTGCGGCCGCGGCAGCCGCCTGCGCCGCCGCCGCCGCCGTCGCTGTCGCCGCCGCCGATACACTCGTCGTCGTCGGCGGCGTCGTCGTCGTCGTCGTCGTCGTGGTCGTGGTCGTGGTCGTCGTCGTCGTCGTCGTCGTCGTCGTCGGCGGCGGCGGCGGCGGCGGCGACGGCGGCGGCGGCGGCGGCCGCGGCGCCGCGCCGCGGCGGCCGCCTGCGCCTCGCTTGCGCTCGGCCGGAGCAGGGGCACCAAGCGCCGGGAGCTGCGGGGCTCGGGGCGCCGGGGTCTGGGAGCTGTGCCTCGGGGCCGGCGGGGGCGGCCGCTGATCGTCGTCGTCGTCGTCGTCGGCGGCGGCGGCGGCGGCGGCGGGCGGCGGCGGCGATGTTTTCTTCTTCTTCTCCTCCTCCTCCTCCTCCTCCTCCTGCTCCTCCTCCTCCTGCTCCTCCTCCTGCTCCTTCTCCTGCTCCTCCTCCTATCTCCCTCCTTCCTCCTCCTCCTCTCCTCCCTCATTCCTCTCCTCCTCCTTCCTCCTTCCTCCTCCTCCTCCTCTCCTCCTCTCTCCTCTCTCCTCTCCTCTTCCCTCCTCCCCTCCTCCTCCTCCTCTCCTCCTCCCTCCCCTCTCCTCCCTCTCCTGCTCCTGCTCCTGCTCCTGATCCTCCTCCTCCTCCTCCTCCCTCTCCTGCTCCTCCTCCTCCTCCTGCTCCTCCTCCTCCTCCCTCTCCTCCTGCCGGGCTGCGCGGTTGACCCACCTCGTCACGGACAGCTCGCGCGTGGAGCGGGGCTTCTGGCGAGCCGTGCGGCGGGGGGCGCGTGCTGCCCGCGGAGCCCGCCGCGCCCTGCGAGCCCAGTCCAGTGTGAACCTTTGGACGCTCGTGGATGCTGAGGTCGCCAGGCCTGGACGCGAGCTGCACGTGCCGAAGGTCGAGGGCCACCGTGACCGCCAGAGGGTCCGTCAGGAGGGAGGGCGAGGCCCAGCTCCCTTTTCCTCGGCAGCGCGGGCGCACGGGCACCCTCGCCGGTGGCGCGCGGCAGTGCACGGCGCAGCTCCCCGACCACGCCGTGCGGTCCTTCTTGGGGCCGAGGACGCGGGCCGCCCTCGTGCAGAGGCGGCTGGGCGCCGTCACGCCGGATGCTGCCGCTGCCCAGTGGGGCCCGCAGCGCGCGCCGGCCGACGTGCCGCAGCGCCGCCGCTCGGCTCGGACTGCCTGGTCGGTCCGCTTCGGCCGCCCGCAGGCGGCCCCCGCCACTCGAATGCACGTCGGTCCGACCAGGTGGAGTGCACCCCCGCCATCGCGCACTGGCCTGGATGGCATTGGCCGTCTTCGTCGTCGTCCTCCTTCTCCTCCTCCGCATCCACGTCGTTCTCCTTCTCGCCCTCGCCCACCTCCTTCCACTACACATCTTCCTCATCATCCCCCTCATATCTTCCTCCCACTCCTCCACGTCCTCCTCGTCCTCCTCCTCCTCATCCTGATCGTCCTGTTACTCCACCTCGTCCTCCTCCTCCTCCTCCTCCTCCTCCTCCTCTGATATCTCCTCACATCAATCCTCCTTCGCCCCCCTCCTCATACGAATCCTCCTCATCCTCCTGGTGTTATTCCCCCTGGCACTTTCCTCCTCCTCCTCCTGCTCCTCCTCCTCCTCCTTTACCTCCTTATCGCGCTCCTCCTTTTCTTGTTCCTTCCTCTGCTCCTCCTCCTGCTCGCCGTGCTCCTCCTTGTTTTCCTCGTACTCATCCTCGTGTTTCGCGTCCTTCTCCTCTTCGCAGTGCTCATCTTCCTTCTCATGCTCCTGCTCCTGTTCTTCCTCCTCCCTCTCCTCCTCCTCCTCCTCCTCCTCCTCCTCCTCCTCCTCCTCCTCCTCCTCCTCCTCGCGCGTGGCTGCTCTCACGGCAACATGTCGTAAAAGGCGAAATATTGGTACGAGCTGAAATGAACGCTGTGAATCTCCTCCTGCTCCTCCTCCTCGTCCTCCTCCTCCTCTGGGTGCTGGGTGGCTGTCCCGTCTCTGGGGTGCCGCAGGCAACCAACGACAATGTAGCTGCAATCCACAGCGATTCCAGATACGTGATCGGAGCCCTCACTGACAAGTTTCACCCGAAAGGGAGCGTCACTTTGGCCAACTTTGCAAAGCACTTGTGGAAGCAAATGCAGGAACAGCAGCTAGTGAACTCGGGATGGGTGAAGGGTCACAGCGGGAACTACGAACCCTAGAAGACCAAGAACATACACGAGGCGGCGAATGGTCGACACCAGGCGAAGACCCAGAAGAGACCCGCCCAATGACTCAGAAGAAGAGACGTTTGGTGAGCGACAGCCCCCGAATGCCAGGACCGCTTGGGGAAAATCCTCGACCCTCAATTCTCCTCCTGCCCTTTCTCGACGACGACGATCCCTTCGACGACGATCCCTTGGACGACGATCCTCCTCCTCGTCCCCCTTGACGACGACCCCTTCGACGACGGCATCCTCGACGACCCGGCGGCGACGAGCCGGCGGCGGCGCCGAAGACGAGCACCGCCGCCAGCACCAGCAGCGCCGACAGCGTCACGGGCCAGCGGTGCGCCCTCTCGAGGCCCAGCACCACCGGCAGCGAATCCGCTCCGCCGCCGGCGGCGGGGGCCCGGCGCCGTGGTCCTCCTCCTCCTCCCTCCTCCTCCTCCTCCTCCTCCTCCTCCCCCTCCTCCTCCCCTCCTCCTCATCCTCCCCCTCCTCCTCTTCCTTCCTTTCTTCCTTTTCCTCCTGCTCCTTACTCCTTCTCCATGTCGTCCTCCTCTTCCCGATTCCTTGTTCGTTCATGATCTTCTTTCGTCACCCAGCCGGCCGACAGGGGTCACATCTGGGACCGCCCATCCTACGAGTGAAAAGCAAAACGAAGTCGCTGCTTCTCGCTCTCAACACGGACGTTTCGGCGTCAGCGTTGCAAAATGCGTGGCGGGAGTGGGACGGTGCGCCCATAGCGTGCGAAAGGGCGACACGTCGTTCTCGCCTCGGCACCACGTGCACCTCCTCCTCCTCCTCCTCCTCCTCCTCCTCCTCCTCCTCCTCCTCCTCGTTCCTCGATCTTCGATCCTCGATCCTCGATCCTCGATCCTCGATCCTCGATCCTCGATGCTCGATGCTCGATGCTCGATCCTCCTCCTCCTCCTCCTCCTCCTTCTCCTCTTCCTCCTCCTCCTCCTCCTCCTCCTCCTCCGCTCGGCGACATGTCGTTCTCGCCAGGCGCGGAACACATTTTTCACAGGCCAAGTCGTCGACGTGCGAGGGGACCAAAAGGTCGCTCTCGCCTGGGCGCCGCGCAGATTTTCGCTCGAAAGTGGCGCTCCCTGCCTTCCTTCCCGTCCCTCTCTTCCCCCCTGCCTTTTACCTCGCTCGTCGCTGCGTGCCAGCCTGCCTCCTACCTGGTCAGCGATCTGTGAAACTGTCGCCACTTTCGAGGCCTGCTGGGGGGCCCAGCACAGTGGGTACACACGCAGATTCAAATTAGACCTCGCCATCCCTGCGGGGCTGCGATCTGTGAAAATGTCGCCACTTTCGAGGCCTGCTGGGGGGCCCAGCACAATGGGTACTCACGCATATTCAAATTAGACCTCGCCATCCCTGGGGGGCTGCGATCTGTGAAACCGTCGCCACTTTCGAGGCCTGCTGGGGGGCCCAGCACAGTGGGTACACACGTAGATTCAAATTAGACCTCGCCATCCTTGCGGGGCTGCGATCTGTGAAACTGTCGCCACTTTCGAGGCCTGCTGGGGGGCCCAGCACAGTGGGTACCACCGCAGACTCAAATGGGACCTCGCCATCCCTGGGGGGCTGCGATCTGTGAAACTGTCGCCACTTTCGAGGCCTGCTGGGGGGCCCAGCACAGTGGGTACACACGCATATTCAAATTAGACCTCGCCATCCCTGGGGGGCTGCGATCTGTGAAACTGTCGCCACTTTCGAGGCCTGCTGGGGGGCCCAGCACAGTGGGTACACACGCAGATTCAAATTAGACCTCGCCATCCCTGGGGGGCTGCGATCTGTGAAACTGTCGCCACTTTCGAGGCCTGCTGGGGGGCCCAGCACAGTGGGTACACACGCAGATTCACACCCTCGCCATCCCTGGGGGGCTGCGGGGCCACTTTCGAGGCCTGCGGGGGGCCAGCACAGTGGGTACACACGCAGATTCAAATTAGACCTCGCCATCCCTGGGGGGCTGCGATCTGTGAAACTGTCGCCACTTTCGAGGCCTGCTGGGGGGCCCAGCACAGTGGGTACACACGCAGATTCAAATTAGACCTCGCCATCCCTGGGGGGCTGCGATCTGTGAAACTGTCGCCACTTTCGAGGCCTGCTGGGGGGCCCAGCACAGTGGCCCACGCGGATTCAAATTAGACCTCGCCATCCCTGGGGGGCTGCGATCTGTGAAACTGTCGCCACTTTCGAGGCCTGCTGGGGGGCCCAGCACAGTGAGTACACACGCAGATTCAAATTAGACCTCGCCATCTTTGCGGGGCTGCGATCTTGGAAAATATCGCCACTTTCGAGGCCTGCTGGGGGGCCCAACACAATGGGTACACACGCAAATTCAAATTAGACCTCGCCATCCCGGGGGGGCTGCGATCTGTGAAACTGTCACCACTTTCGAGGCCTGCTGGGGGGCCCAGCACAATGGGTACACACGCAGATTCAAATTAGACCTCGCCATCCCGGGGGGGCTGCGATCTGTGAAACTGTCGCCACTTTCGAGGCCTGCTGGGGGGCCCAGCACAGTGGGTACACACGCAGATTCAAACTAGACCTCGCCATCCCTGGGGGGCTGCGATCTGTGAAACTGTCACCACTTTCGAGGCCTGCTGGGGGGCCCAGCACAGTGGGTACTCACCGCAAACTCAGATTACACCTCGCCATCCCTGGGGGGCTGCGGTCTGTGAAACTGTCGCCACTTTCGAGGCCTGCTGAGGGGCCGAGCGCAGTGGGTACTCACCGCAGACTCAAATTAGACCTCGCCATCCTTGGGGGGCTGCGATCTGTGAAACTGTCGCCACTTTCGAGGCCTGCTGGGGGGCCCAGCACAGTAGGTACTCACCGCAGACTCATATTAGACCTCGCCATCCTTGGGGGGCTGCGATCTGTGAAACTGTCGCCACTTTCGGGGGCTGCTGAGGGGCCCAGCACAGTTGGTACTCACCGCAGACTCAGATTAGACCTCGCCATCCCTGGGGGGCTGCGATGTGTGAAACTGTCGCCACTTTCGAGACCTGCTGAGGGGCCCAGCACGCTGGTACTCACCGCAGACTCAGATTAGACCTCGCCATCGTTGGGGGGCTGCGATCAGTGAAACCGTCGCCACTTTCGAAGCCTGCTGAGGGGCCCAGCACAGTGGGTACCCACCGCAGACTCAAACTAGACCTCGCCATCCCTGGGGGGCTGCGATCTGTGAAACTGTCGTTACTTTCGAGGGCCGCTGAGGGGCCCAGCACAGTGGGTACTTACCGCAAACTCATGTTAGACCTCGCCATCCCTGGGGGGCTGCGATCTGTGAAACTGTCGCCACTTTCGAGGGCTGCTGGGGGGGCCAGCACAGTGGGCTTCCCGCACGTCTTTCTCCTGCTCTTCGTTCCCGACTCCCCATGTCCTCTTCGAGCCTGTCGCTGTCGCCCCTCTTTCTTGTATGGTTCTCCTGCGCATCATGCCATAGGCGCGTGTCCCAAGCTTACATACCAAACAACGGATCCTGCAATTTGATTGTCCATGCAAGTTTCGGCCAACTCCTCGTTTCCCATGATACAAATGGGTTGGATACGTCACAGGGTATTTTTTTGCCGCGGCGCGCTCTCACTCGCAGCATGTGTGGGCCCTTCGCGAGCGGGCGCCTCGTCGCCTCGCCTCGGCTCCAGGCGCAGGTTTCGGTTGGCAACGGCGTGCCCCCGCGTGGGGGCCGCGCATGCTTCTCGGTGGTTCGAAGATGGGGTCCCGAGGGATGGGGGTCTCGAGATAGGCTTAGGAGGGGATCCAACTGCGGATTTACATTGGTTGAAGCACCTGTTCCTGAGGACCCCCCCTCCAGGCCTCGGAAAAAATCCCACTGGCCCTTTGGGCGGCAGGTGGTCCAACGTTGACTTTCTTTCCTCTTCCAAGAGCCCCTCCTCCCCCTCGGGGAGGGGTTTACCCCTCCTCCTACACCCTTCCCTGGACCTGGACGGGGGGGGCCGCGATCCGTTGGAGCGTCCAAAATCGGCCCCTGGGAGGGCCAATGATTGACACCCTTCACGAGGATCGTGACCCCCGAGGAGGGGGCGCCGATCGGGGACCCTCCCTCCTGTGATCTATAGCGTCGAAGATGGCCCCAAGAGGCGCTCGGCGCTCCAGGGCTCCCAGGAGAGCCCCAAGAGAGCCCCAAGAGGGCTCCAAGAGGGTCCCAAGAAGGCCCCAAGAGGCACCCGAGGAGGCCCCCAAGAGGCCCCCGAACGGTCTCAGAAAGCCCACGATGACCTCCAAGATGGCTCAGATAGCCCAAGCTGGCTCAAGATGGCTCCCAAGATGCTCCAAACGGCCCCAAGACCGCTCCAAGAGCGCTCCAAGAGAGCCCCAAGACGCGGTTGTTGGCTCGTGAGAGGGGGGGGTGAGTTGGGGACCCCCATATCCTGTAATCAATGGCCTCCAAGATGATCCCTAGAAGCCTTCCAAGGTTGCCAAGAAGGTTCCAATAGGGCCCCCAACACTCCCAGAGAGCAGCAGCAGCGCCAGCCGCAATAATACCTCTAGATGGTTCCATGAATCCTCGTCCGCGTCGTCCTCATCCTAGTCCTTGTCCTCCGTCCTCCTCGTCTTCGTCCTCATCCGCGTCCTCTTCGTCCTCCTCGCCCTCCTCCTCCTCCTCCTCCTCCTCCTCTTCCCCTCGCCCCCGCGCGGCGCCCAGGGATGTCCCGAAGAGACCTTTCAAGGCCACCCCCTTGCTCGCTTTGTTTCCCTAGGTGTGTCTCTTCGTCCCTTTTTCCGTCAACTCTCAAGGGCAGGGTTTCTGAATGGGCTGGCGGGGGTATTTTTTTTGGTCGGCGGCTCCAAGGCAACGGTCAGGGGGCGAAAGCGGCGTCCGGGATGCGGAACGGTGCGAACTTGCGAACAAGCCGCCAGTGTCGGCGGGCAGGCTGGCGGGGGTACTTTTTGTTCGGCGGCCCGCAAAGAAAAGTCCAGAGGGCGTGTCAATCAACGGCAAAGGGGCGCGATGCCAGATAATTCGAGAGGACCAGGCCACAGAAGGAGGAGGCCGCCAAGAGGGCGCCAACCCACGCACGTGCAACATGCAGAGCAGGGCGACAGCGGCACCATGCCAGAATATTAGACCGACCGTCCTAACAACAGCCGACCGGGCCAGCAGGCGGACACAAACCCTGCACGGGGCAAATCTAGAGAGCGGACCGTCCTGGCGACAGCCGGCCGCGCCGGCAGGAAGGCGCGCAACCAAACCTGCGCGCAGCAAGTTCCCGCAGGCCCAGCGGCGATAGAAGGAAGGCAGCCGAGAGGGCGCCAACCCGCGCGCGCGCAGCATGCAAACCGGGGCGACGGAGGCGCCCAGCCGGAGTATTAGACGGGCTGCCCTAACAACAGTCGAACGCATGGACGCGCAGGCGCACGCCCCGCGGGACATGGCCGGGAAGCAAGCGTGCTGAGGGAGAAGGCCGCGAAGCTGGCCGGCCACAAAAGGGCGGCGACATGGGGCGGCGCGAGCGTGGTGCATTGGGGGGGCCCACAGCCCGCCGCCAGAGCGCGCCAAAGAGAGAGCCCAGGCAGACGATGCGGGCCCAAGTGAATGGGCCCACGGCCAAGGTGAGCCGCGGGCTGGATTAATTCAGCCAGGCCTACGGGCTAAGCCCACGACAGCGGGGGCCTAAGGAGTGAAACTGAGCACCTGGCTCCCAGGTAAGCCAAGGCGTAGAAGAAGGCGGCAGAAGAAGGAAGGGGGGTGGGAAAGCAGGAAGCCTCACTCACTGAGCGCAAAGTGCTCGCTGGCAAGTCGACAAGGCCCAGTCACGGACATCACATCACCGTGCCCGAGTCAGACAGGTCGGCAACGCCGGGGGGGCAACGTCGGCCAGGAGAGGCGTGATCCAGGCACAATGTGCACCGCGTGAACTGGATGTCGTACTCCAGAGCGACGGCGCCGAAGAGCGGGGCGGCCGAGGCGAGGAAGGCCAGGCCAGCAAGGCGCCGCTGGCCGAAAGCCCACGTCACCCGAGCAAGCACAGCATCATCCCGCAATGTGAGAGGGGAGCACCTCATCCCCAGGAGGTGTCCCAAGGTATCGGCCGGAGCCACACTGCGGGTGTCGTCACCCCTCAGAAGTCGCCGGCGGCGCCAGGAGGGGAGGGGAGGGGGCGCAGCCGATAGCCGCAGAACATTTGAATAAATGGAGAGGAGGCGTCGGGTGCAAACGCTCCCAGACGAGGACCCAACGCGTGAAGTCGGTAAGTCGTGGCGCGTGGCGCCGTCGTGTGGGGGGGGGGGGAGCCGCGTGGGCAAGGCCGTCGGACTTCAGGGGTGTGGAGCGCATGGGGGGGGGGGGGGGGGGGGCCTTTGGCCTGCCGCCCCGGCCATCCAAAGAGAGCGCCCCAGCGGGCGACGCGGGCCCATAACAGTGGGGCCAAAGAGAGCCGTGGGCAGGGTTATTGCAGCCAGACCGCACGGACTAAGAGCCCCCGGAGTACCGAGGGGGCCAGAAGCAATGTGAGTGTGCACCTCGCTCCCAGGAGGTAGCGCGTGCATTAAGGCCGAGGCCTGTCACTGCGGTGAAACGAGCCCCCTTCATGAAGGGGACATCCCACTGCCGTTGCGGCCCGTGGGGGGCCACCTGTCCCCGGCGTCGCCCCCTCGCCCGAGGCTTGCCTGTGGGCGGCCAAGGGACTTACTATGACCATGGTGGCCCCTGCCTATGCGGAGCAGGTCTGTGCGCGTCGCGCGTCGTCAGTCAGTCACCACAGTCGACGAGGGCGTCAGGAGGGGGGGAGGGAAGCGCAGCCGATAGCCGCAGAGCACGTGAATAAATGGGGGGAGAGGAGCCGGAGGCTCACACCGTTATTGAGGACCCAACACGCGTGGTCGGTATGTTGCCGGCGCGCGGCGCCGCCTGGCGGGGGAGAGCCAACAGCGCGGGGCAGTCGGGCGTCGAGGGCGCGGAAGGCATGGGTGTGTGTGCCTTAGGCCTGTCGCCCAGCCGTCCGAGGGGCGCGCCCTGTCGGGCGAATCGGGCTCGCGTCCTCGTGGGCAAGGCCAGAGCGAGCCGCGGCAGGATTATTGTAGCCTTGCCCCACGAGCGAAGGGCCCAGGAGGACCTGTGGGAGTCTATGCGCAGTGTGCGTTGTGCACCTCACTCCCAGGAGGTGACGCGGGCATTAAGGCTGCTGCCTGTCGCTGCGGTGAAACGGGCCCCCCTTGGTCACGGGGCAGCCCTTCGGCGGTGTGGCCCGGGAGGGTCTTTCGTGCGCGCCATCTCGCCCTCCCCGGTTGCGAGTCTGCGTGCCGCAAGGGGGGCGCTCGAGGACCGCGGGGCGGCCGGCCCATTGGGCCCCGCATGGCACGTCGGGGGCCCATAGGGCCCACAGGGTCAGCGCGGTGGATGCCACTCTGTATAGTTGGGTGGACGCTGCGCCCAGCTGACCGAGGCCGTTGTCTACAAGAACGCATGCTTTGCGCTCCGAGACAGGCTGAGTGGCAACACGGAATATCGCCCTCAACGGGGGGGAGGTGGCCAAAGTCGCGCTCTGGGGTTCCGCGGGTGTGGACTGAGGCTCGGGCCGTAGATGTGCGCTGAGGAAAGCCTGGCGGGGGGCCAAGGAAGTGGGGCAGGGGCCGGGAGAGTGGCCCTTGGCCGCGTGGCCCTCGATGTCGGGGCCAGCCATTCCTGGGCCTGAAGCCAAGACCTTGCGTCTTGGCCATACCCTGCGGCGTCACTTGCGGCCGAAGTCCCGTCCTCGCTGTCGCTTGTCGGCGTAGAGTGCGTCGCCTCTGGGGGCGGTCCTTTTCTCCCTGGTTCTCCAGTCTGTGCCGGCCCATGTGCTTTGCTGGTGGTCCCATGCCTCCCAGGACTGCCGTGGGCGCCATGGGGCAGCTGAGCTGAATGCACCCGTCTGCGCGGCAACCCTGTGATCGGTGTATGCCGGCGGGGCAGCTGTGGCTTCTCTATCTAGGCTTGCTCCATGGGCGCCGCTGGCCATCTCCCCCGGGCTCGCCCGGGGGGGATGCACGCGTGGCGTCGCCGTCCCTGTCGGGCACTGAAGGGGGCATTGGCGCGACATTGCTGCTGGCGGCCCATGGGTGCGGGCGGCCGTCGCCACTGCGTCCCTTGGGGGCTCGCGTCCTCGTGTCGCGCTGTAACAGAAGGCGATGCTTCTCCATAACTGTTGGCCACTCCACGTGGAGCTGGTGCTCGACGTCCATCTTGTAGGCATCGTAGCCAGCTTCTTCCCATGCCCGAAGAAAGCCTTCGCATAGTTGAACCGTGTTTTTCTTGGGGTCGGATTTGATGTTGACCCACGGGGCCCCGTGCCTGCTGCCTTCCTTGCGAGCCCAGGCAGTCCAGATCCCATTGAATGCGCCTCCCAGCGCCTTCTGTAGCCTGATGATCTTGTCTGAGGCTGGTTCGTCTACTTTGGCGTCAGCCTCGTAGATGGGCTTCATGTGCATGGGGGGTCCGCCCAAGGGATCGTCTGGGCGCGCGGGTGGGAGGGGTGCTGCCTGGGGGTCGGGCCGTCGGTCTGAGCTGCGGTTCTGCCGCGGCGAGCTAAGTGGCGGGCGGTCAACGCGATCAAGTGTGGCGTCCTCGGGCATGGAGCGCTGACGGCGCTCTGTCTTGCCCCCCGCCCCCCTTAGATTTCTGCCGTCTCCGATCTCTTCCTGGAGTGAGCGGGGGCGGGCTGTAGCGAACGGCGTCCAGGCTGCTGACTCGTCCCTTGGCGGGGGCTAGGTCCACCGGGCTGGCGGACTGCGGGAAGCGTCGCTGTCGCTTGGGCCGGGGGCGTCAGCCCCATCTGCCTGTTGTGTGGGACTGGCGACCATGGGGGCGGTCCTGTCTGGTGGGGTTCCCAGAGCCTGTCCTTCTGTATTCGGCCCTTTGTTGTCCTCGTCCCACTCGACTTCGTATTCGCCGCTGCCGCTCCCGCATCTGTCCGGGGATGGCACTTCCCCTGCCTCTCCGTCCGACTGTGATGGCGCAGCGGGTTGCTGGAGGGGGGCATGGTCGGGGGGGCACTCAGATGAAGCTGCCAGGGGCTTGCTGCGCCAGATCGCAGCGGGGGATCCGTCGCCCTCCTCGCTGCTGGCCCCCCCGACATTCCGCTCGCCGGCAAGGACCTCTATTGTCCCTGCTGAGAGGTCGTCCTTCATTTGAGCTAGGAAGTGTGTTAGCGTGCCCAACGGTTGGCACCGGGGGCGCTGTCCTTTCCGGTTGTCGAGTTTGTCTGCAAAGGGCCGCCGTGCCTCCTGGTATTTCTGGTTCCTCTCCACCAGGTGCGTAACGACATTGGCCGCTGCAGCCCTCTGTCCGTCCCGGGGGATGAGGGGGGGTGACCATTCCTGGGGATCTCGTCCCCGTAGATGGAGTCCAGGAAGCGCACCGGGTGCTCGAATGACCATCCTGATTCGTCGGTCACATCGCCCACTACTTCCCTGCCCCAGCGCTGCGTGTGGGCCGCCCATAGGGTGTAGACCATGTGGTTCCACTCAACAAGAAACTGGACCAGCTCGCGGACGGGGCCACTCGACTGATCCCCAGCGAGACGGTGGGTGGAGTATGTGGGCAGTAGGGGCGCCTTGGGTGGTGGGAGAGCAGGTAGAGTGTACCTGTGGGTACCTCCGCCGTCGGGGTCTCCCTCCGGGCGCGTGGCGCGCCCTGGGTAGTCGGGTAGTGTCGTCGGTGGGTTGGGGCCGGTGGCTGTCGCTGGGCTGATTGGGGAGAGATGAGCTGACATGTCGTAGATGCCCCACTCCTCCGAGTTCTCGCTAATGGCGGGCCTCTTGGTGGGAGAGGCAGGGTATACCTCGTTCGAGCATAGATCAAGCACGCGGTCGAGGACACTGGGAGCGAGGTCCCAGATGTGTACCAGGCACCTCCTGCAGGCCCAACTGGCGTTCCACTGCCTTCTGATCCACAACGATGGCATTGCGTCCCACGGTGGGGGACCTGTCTGGTCATTGCAGTCTGCGTCCTCCTCTGGACGCCATATGAAGCACCCCAATGCGGGTGCGCCCGGCGACCATTCGAGCAGGGGGGAGTAGGGGGGACAGAAGTCGCACGTGGCCGAGTAGCAATTGGTGCGGTGCACTTCGGTGCCGAACCTGCTGTCTGTAAGCCTGTGAGGCGGTAGCGTGGTGCCTGCGCTGACTGGGCGGAAATGGCGTGGCGTACGAAGGGTGATCCCCCTGAGGGAGGTCAGGGCTGCCGTGTCCGTTGGCTCTCCGTACCCCAGCGGCAGCCTGGACAGAGAGGGAAGGGTCCTAGCCCTTTTCTGCGCACGGTTGTCGTCTAACCTGCGTTTATGCTCTTGTCATAGCCACTGCATGGACTTCTTGCCGATGCGCTCCGAGGGGTCGGGTTCGGGGAGGGGAGTACCTTTCTTCTCCAGCGAGATGGCCCAACAGTGCTCGCAGAGCCATCTGCAATTCTTTCCCTCCGTATACGCCTGCGCACGGTTCTGCGCGAGTAGTTCCCGGGTGTAGTCGTCTCCCCAGGTGCCCGCTGTACCGTGCAGACCCACGTTGAAGCACCCGTCGCAGTTGTAGGTGGCGTGCTTCTGCAGTCTGCGGAAGCGCTCATCGCGCGCGACGGGGGGGACCAATGATGTACCTGGGGCCGGGGAGGCAGGGATGTCCTCGTCGAGTCGGTGGTTGGAGATGGCCTTCCCGCCCCCTATGTACCGGAGATCGTCCATGGCCTGCGGGCAGCCTAGTCCCACCTCTGATCCCGCCAGGGCAGTGTGCAGCAGGCAGATGGAGCACTCTCCAACGTTCAGCTGTGTGACGTCCGCGGGTCGGACAATGGCCTCCAGCACGCGTAGGGGGGCCTCCAGGGTGAAATTGTGCGTCTGCATCCCAGCCCACGTCTTCGGACAACCGTACTTGACTGCCACTCCGTGGTGGTGGGCATATGTGGTCAAGGTGCTTGCGTGATGTATGACTTCGTCGAGCTTGATGTGGGGAGTGGCAAGGTCTGCCAGCTGGTAGCCCCACGTCTCTGCAAACTGCGTGCTGAACTCTTTGTGAGCTTCCTGCCACGGGAGGCACAACCCCATCATGGCCTCGAGGATGTCGCCTGTGGCCTCTGGGTTCGGGAAGGGCCAGAGTGTGGCACGAGGCTCACGTAACTGAAGCATCATCACAACCAGCAGTACTCTGAGTGTGCGGGGGTTGAGTGGCCGCCCGTCAACTCTGACTAGGGATTGCGTGAAATCGGTGTCGACCGCATCAGGCTTGAGTAGGGCATGCAGGTTCTCCATTCCTGGGTGCACCCTGTGCCGTCGGCACCTGCAGGTGGTACTGCTCCAGGCTGCTGGAAACTGAGGGAGCGTGTCCTTGGGGGTACATCGGCTCGAGGCCTTGGGGCGTCGGTTGGTCCCCACCATGTGGGGTTGTGGTGGAAGCGAGTCGTACGAGACGCCCAACTGCTTGTCGTTCCACGGCGTGCCCAGTCCGAGGAACCAGACAATGGCTGCCCACGTGAGGTTGTACACAAGGTTGCTTGCGTCGATTCCCACTTCCACGTCTAGGCAGTAGCCAAGGTGGCTCCGGGCCTTCCTGTCTAAGCTGCCTGCTGGCGGGGATACGCGAAGCGTGAAGAATAGCGAACGCTCGTGCCACATTCATCTGTCAACGCCTCCCCCTGCCCCAACGTTCAAAGTTGGCGGTGGGTCTGATGAATTGCACCTCGACCGCAGTCTCCCCCGCGCGTGCCATCTTTGAGTTTGGGGAGGGAGGGGGAATGTTCAATAATTGTTTCCCTCAACCGCCCCCCAGGACCCCGTCTTTGGACCGCCGCGTTTCGCGCTCGCCGCATCGCGCGAAAGCGGCACCCGCAGCGGGGCCGCGCGAGAGCGGGCGACGTGCGGGCGACGCGCAACTGGAGCGCGAAGGCTGGGAAGGGGCAACACGCACACGCTCTGGCGACGATGATTTTTTGTATGCTCGGGCAAGACGCTGCAACCTTGGCTGTACATAGGGGAACGAACAATGACATAAACATAAAAATTCGGAGATCCGCGCGGATTTCTCGGATCGGCGCTGGACACCCCTCCCTGGCGCGCGGAGCGCGCCAGGGGCGGCGTTGGAGGCGCCGCCACCGAGAGACTCGGCGGCCCGCGAGAGGACTAAATTGCGCTCCCACCGCAACGCTGCGCAAAGAGAGCTGACGTTCCGCTCGCAGCTCTGCGCGGCTCGCGTATCTGTCCCTTTGCCAAGTCGTAGGACACCGGACCGCGCGAGAACTGTTTCCGTCCGCAAGGTGGGCGTGCGATCCAATGCTAATACAAATATACACCAGAAATATTAGAATGGAGGGGGAGTGGTCAGGGCCCGCTAATTTGCCAAGCCTGGCAAACTCGGCTCCTCCTCATGCTCCTGCCTGCTCCCCCTCCTCCCGCCCCTCCTGCCTCTCCTGCCCCTCCTGCCCCTCCCCCCCTCCCCTTCCTCCTCCCGGTCCTCCACCTGTGCGCATGGGACGGTCCCTGGTGTCTCCCCCTTGGGGTGCCCAGCTGCCACGGGTGCTCCATCGTGGTGATTGTGGGGCTCTCAAGAGAAAATGGCCTGGCCTGCAGAGTCCGAAAACCCGCCAAGGCCGTGAGGAACGTGAGGGCCAGAGTGAGGACTGCCTTAAAACATGTGGGGGCCGTGAAGGCTGTTAGAAAAGAAGAACCCCCCTCCTCTTTCTTTCTTCCTGGTCCTCACATGACTTACGGCATCACTCTGGCCCCCACGGTCCTCACATTTTATGCAGCTGCGAGGCCGACAGGGACGGTGAGAGACAAAAAAGCAGAAACTCTTCGTGTTCGACCCCGAGTTCGTCCCCCTCCCTTCCCCCAGATTCAAACTTGGGTCGGGCCTAGCGGAGGCCATGGGGGTTCCATTTTTTTTGTCCTTTCACGCCTGTGCTGCCGAATGCATGGGACCAACTGTGAATCTGGGAGAAGGGGGGGGACGGAGTGAGGGGTTCCACTTTTTCTTGCCCATCTACGGAAGCGCGGTTAGTCGTCGCTGTCGTCGATGTCGTCGTCGTCGTCGCCCCCTCCCGCTGACGCCGTCGTCGCCGTCGCCGTTGTCGAGGCCATTGCGGTCTCTCGTCGTCGTCTTGTGTCTACTCGTCGACCTCGCTCACCTCATCCTCGCTTACCTCGCTCGCCTCATCCTCGTCCTCATCGTTGGCTTCGTCGTCATCATTCCATTCTCGTCATCCTGGGAAGATGGAGGAGGGGATGAAGGAGGAAAAGGAGGATGTTGACACGGATTGTTGTGGTGATGAGGAGGGTTGAGTAGGGGGCGGGATAGGATAGGACCGATCGCGAAGCGAATATACATCACCTAAGCAGTAGGCACGAGCATTCGTTTCGGCGATTGTTAAAGCTACTTAAATTTGGGCCACTTGCCCTCGTACATCCTGGTGAAAGAATTGGTACCTGTGGGTGCGGGTGCATACACACGTGTGTGACCGATCTCATATGTTGACTCTCAAAGGGCCCAGAGGATTTGCACAACCAGACTTTCAAACAATTGTGGAGAAGCATGTAGTGGGAGGTATGAATTGTCCTCTCGCCAAATTGAATGCCCCAGGCATTCCGCAATCTTGGCTACATCGCATCCTGAGGGATTAATTGCACATGCGGGCTGATCAACCAGTTGGTCTGCTGAGCCTGAGACGTGCTCCCGCGAAACGTCTGGCAGCTTTTTCCATTGGCGGCCATGGTATACAATTTAGACGTCACGCTGTGGACGGCGCTGCTGACATTGAAGATACACCTTGTGCCATGCACGACCGAACCTCGCGACTGGCAAGCTGAGGACGTCAACCTGGACCTGCATGATGAGGCCCTTGACGTCGGTGATCGCCGCAAACACCGCCTCCCGGCCGAGGTGCTGCTCCTCGTGGTGCGTGCTCGATTCGGTCCCCTGCCCGCTTGAGAGGAACAGAAAGAACACATAAACATAGACTTTCGACGGTCCGCGCGGACTTCAAGGGTTTGCGCTGGGCCCCTCTCCCTGGCGCGCGACGCGCGCCAGGGGCGGCGCCGGAGGCGCCGCCCGGGGGCCCCAACGCAGATCCAGGAAATCCGCGTGGAGCGTCGACTGCTTGTGTTTCTGTGTTTTGTTCTTCTTCCACGCTTGCTGCTTCGCTCTCGAATTGCCTGGGGCTGCACGCGCCCCCCCGCCCATTTCGGCGCACCCCTCACAAGGATCGTGGCCCCATCGGGAGCTCAACCGAAGGCCCCAGCGTCAGGGTATGCGCGCGCCCCCCCGCCCATTTCGGCACACCCCTCACGAGGATCGTGGCCCCCATAGGGAGCTCCACCGAGAGCAATACCCACAACGCGGTACTCACAGCTGCATATGGTTGGGTCCTTCGCCAGGATAATTTGGCGATCTCGTGCCGGGTGCGCTCGCAGACGTCCCGTGCCTCGCCGCAGCCCGTGCGTGCTGGGCGGGCGACGGCAGCAGCTGCCGCCCCGTGGCCCACAGCGTGCCGCCGCATGTCGCGCTTGCCTCCCATCGAGGAGGGACGGCTTGCAGACCTCTGTGAGCCCAACTGGCTACGGGGAGTATCGAGGAGGATGATTATGTAGGACGAGGGAGGGAGGGATGATGATGATGATGATGCTTGTGATGATGCTTGTGATGATGCTGATGCTGATGCGGATGCTGATTTTTTTTTGTTCCCCCCCTCTGCCGCAGCATCGATTCACAATCCATCCAGGGTGGGGCCCAGGGCATCTCCCCTGCGCTCGGTCACGCTGACGATGAAGACGACCCAGGCCGAGGACGACAAAGAGGGAGAGGCAGGCGAACGGGAAGCCCTTGGTGCGACGAAGGCATAGGCACCTAGGAAGCACAGGAGGCGCATGATGTACATGGCCCTGCTGCCGATCGGGCACTATCGGAAGCGACGTCGGTGCATCTCCCGCGCCGCCAGAATAAACGACATGAGCACGGCGTTGAAGGAGATCCTGAAGCGCGGGCAAAGGGACCCATACAGCAGGAACGCCGACAGGCCAGGACAAGCGACCAGGACTGTGTTCCTGACCGTCAGCATCGAGAGAACGCTCATCGGCAGCAAAGCCAGGAGCACGAACGGCAGGCCCATGTCGCCGAGGTACTTTGGGCTCTGGGCCGGCGTCGCCGCCGCCAGGCACGGATGCCCATGGGTCGCACCCTCCAGGGCCATGCCAGGGGTCCTGCGAGGCAGCGTCACGACCACGACGTCCTGGACTATGCGAGCTATCGTGCCCTCCATCGAGATCATCAGCATGACCACCAGGACCGCCGCCGGCGCCACCGAAGCGAGGACGGTCGCGACCCGCTCGGTTGACCCAGAACTGCACGACCGAACACCCGTCGGAATGCCGGTGCCCCCGATCAGTGGTAACCGAGGCTTCCACAAGCTGCCGAAGTAGGTCAAGGGGAGGACCCAGCGCAGCAAGAAGAGCGGCAGGCGGAGGTGCATCCGCAGCGGCAGGCGCCACCACGACCTTCACCTTGGCCTTCGAGGCGTCCGCAGCAAGGCCGAAGGCGATGTGCACTGCCCTTCCAGACCCGAGCTGCCTCCGAATCCAGTCGACGCGCGCCAGGCAGGGCATGGCAGCGCGACCTGCAGGTGCAGGATGGAAGCCACCGCGCCAGCAAATGCTAGAGCCAAAGTGGCTATGATGATGATGATGGTGATGGTGATGGTGATGGTGATGATGATGATGATGATGATGATGATGATGATGATGATGATGATGATGATGATGATGATGGTGATTATACTGATGATACTGATGATGATGAGGAGGAGGAGGAGGAGGAGGGGGAGGAGGAGAAGGAGGAGGAGGAGCAGGAGGAGCAGGAGGAGGAGGAGGAGGAGGAGAAGGAATGATAGTGAGGAGGGTGAGGGCGAGGTGGGAGGAGAAGGAGGAAGAGGATAATTAGGGGGAGGAGGAATAGGAGACGGGGGGGGGACAGGAGATGGAGGAGGAGATTAAGGAGGAGAAGGAAGATGAGTAGGAGGAGGAGGAGGAGGAGGAGGAGGAGGAGGAGGAGGAGGAGGAGGAGGAGGAGCAGCAGGTTAGGCTAGGAGAGCCCCGAGAGGAGGAGACTCGCAACTCTGAAACTGGGGTCAAGGCACCCATCCGAGATGGATTCGTTACCCTGGGGGACAGAGCTCCCAACACTCTGACCAAGGCCGCGACAGGGTGCCAAGACCAACGCTATTCCTCCGCCTTCGGAGCCAATCTGGCTCGCACACGCTCCGTGAGTGCCGCCAGACGTATCTTATACTCGGGAACGGAAGGGCCACTGGAGTGGGCGGAGGGAACAGACGTGCGGGCGAGAGTCTTACATCGCGACTTGGGCTGCACATGCAACGCTGGAACCGCGAGGAGGAGGATGAGACTGAGGAGGAGGCGGAGGAGGAGGATCTGATCTGGAAGAGCGGGGGGAGGAGGGTGGACATGCGGAAAGGGGAAACAACAGTGCACACAAAGAGAATCGCAATGAAGGAAGGGGAAGGACCCATAACTCAGCCGACCAGCCCACACGCATCGGCGTATGACTGGTTCGCCCGCGCAGAGCAATTGTACCTCTTGTTGTACCTGGGTGCCTGGCCCCAGAACCGCCAACACAACGATCCAAGATGAACAGTCGGTCCGCGAGGACGGGGCCGAGAGGTTCGGGGGTCCATATCTCGAACAGGTCGAGCCGCCAGAGGTCTGGGAGGATGCGGGGAATGGCCGATGGGGTACACGCGGCGACAGCGATGGCCTCACGGATAGGTTACCACCGCCGAGAGGATGTGCGACACATTCTTCACCAAGCACGAGCACCTCTTCACCTGCCGGCAGATCACTTCGGCATCCTGCCTCCTTCTGCCGCCGCTGCTGCTGCTCCTCCTCCTCTACCCTCAAGGCGCAGCCTCGCATGCACTTCTCCCAAGCCCACATGAGCGACGACCTCCTCCTCCTCCTCCTCGTGCTCCTCCTCGTTGTCCTCCCGCTGCTGATCGAGAGGCGCCCCAATCACCAACAGCATGGCGATCCAGCCGTGGGTGAACCAGATCAGGACGACGGCCAGTTGGTGGCAGGTCCAGTCCTCAAGAGTCCACAGGAGGCGGAGGAAGAGGGGGAAGGGAGAAGAAGAGGATCTAATCCTCCCGCTTCACGAACACCATCGCAACGTTTTTTTGTTGTTTGTCTGTTATCAGCGTGGGTCTCTGGAGGTTCGTTCGGCTCCAGGACGCTCCAAACATGAATCTCATATTGTTCTGGAACATGCGCTGCCATATGTAGTGGTCGACAACTGCATGTCTGACAACAATCGCCCACGAGGTGTCGCAGAGCCGCGATAAGTACACTCAACGCAATCCCCAACATGGGGTCTAATGGCCCACGGGCTCACGCAACACTTAAAGCCGTGACGCCGGATGTCTGGGGAGGAGGAACGGGGGAGGGACTGGTGAAAAACGGGAGTGAGCGAGCGAGGGCTGGCAGATACAACGCCGCTCCTTCGAAGGGACGCTGGGCACTGACCAAATCGCCACGTCCACAGGCCACCGAGCTGCAGCTTGTGAGGCTACCACCAGCCCTGCCTACATCCTCGCAGATACGCGCTGCCTGCAACGCAAGGTTTGATGGCATGTGAACCCGAGGAGGAGGAGGAGGAGGAGGAGGAGGAGGAGGAGGAGGAGGAGGAGGAGGAGGAGGAGGACGTGGAGATCCCGTCCACAGGAAGAGCACGGGACGCGGGAGAGAACCGGTGCCGCGGGAGGGCGCCACCGGGGGGATCACGAAGGAGAGAACAAGACGCGGGGGAAGGGAGGGGCGCAGGCCCCCCGACATCGTGACTTGTTTGGGAATCTCGGCCACTTCTCTAATCTTGTTTTTTTTTCTCACCCCGAACTCGGTCCTGAGACCCGGCAAGACACCCTGCAGCGTCGAGACTTGCCCACACCACGCAGTCGCTTTTCGAAACGAAGTCAGGGGGTCCGTGGGAGGAGGAGGCGGGGAAGAGGGGGGAGAATGAACGACTGTCCTGAGGGGCACACCTCTCTGTGCTGCATCGCAACTAAGCCCTGTGAACGATCAACGAAGACAATTCATACATCTCATCTGCCGTGCACTGGGGGCGTCCAAGCTCTTCGGCGTGGGTGCCCATCTGCGCGAGAGTTGCGAGCCTTACTTGCGAAATTCTATCCTAGAAAAGACGGCCCACTCGCAGACTGAAGGCGCGACAAGAGGAGGAATGTTGAGCCTGTTGGGGTGCTTGAGGCCTCCTAGATGGGGTCCGATTAGATGGGGTCGGAGGATCGCGCCGCATCGGCGATGCATCGGCGCCGTCGCTGTGGAGAAAATCGTGCTCCACATCGAGCCGCATCGGCGATGCATCGGCGATGCGGCGCGATCCTCCGAACCCCATCTACTCGGACCCCATCTGGGAGGCCCAGAGGTCAGGGGGCCTGCTCCCATGAGCGGGCGCCCTGGCCGGCGATCTCTGGGTGGGTCTCGAACGCCGATCTGCCCACCTCGAAGTAGGGCACCATGCCTCGGCCGGCGCGCCCACGCTTGGGCGAGCGGGGGCAAGGAAAGAACATCAGGCGGGGACTGGATGGGGGGGCAAGGGGTGTGAGGAGAAAGGCGTATGAGGGGGAGGAGGGGGAGGAGGAGGAGGAGGACGAGGAGGAGGAGGAGGAGGAGGAGGAGGAGGAGGAGGACGAGGAGGAGGAGGAGGAGGGCGGGGAAAGGGAGAAGGACGAGGAGGCCACAAGAAGGCCTTGGGGCAGCGGAGCGTGGCCGCAGAAAGCGGCCTTTCGGCGGAGGGCCTCGGAACCGTTGGCAGGAACGGTCAGGCTTGGCAGAAAGTCGCTCGGCAATGAGATCGGTCCGCTCAACAACCGAATCGGGCACGCTACGTGCAATCGCACATATGGGAGCGATGGAGTGGGGCGTCGTCTGAGCTCCCGCGCCCAGCACACCTGCTGCTCGCCAGCGAACAGTGCCCTGCGGCCACCGGGCGCTGCTCGGTCAAGAAGCCAGCAGCAGTGATGACATTCCGGAGGGTACCCGACGACTCCTGCTCCTCATCCTCTTTCAACTTGTTGAGCACCCACTCCATCACCGTGAAATCCACTCCTCCTTCCAGCCCCCTTCCCATGTAATGCAAGGGGGCCTGCCGCAAAGACAGAAAGGAGCAGGTTTCGACCAACTGCTTCCACAGGGCAGAAGTAAAATGCTCGCCAGTAACTCAGGGGGTAATGTCCAGAGCACCCCTTTCTTACGGGAGAAATCGGATCCCAGGACAAGTTGAGCAAGACGGCGATCTTGGCAGCAATGACGCTCCGAACCACCTGCCATCTACATTTGGCACTACCAAACTTAGCTTTTGTCTTGGCCCAAATGCAACCAGCCGTCTTACGTTGCTTATGGCGCAGGGTATTCCACACCCCCGCAAAATCCATGAACTTCCCAGTGCGAAGCCTAAACTGGGGGTCAGTTTTGGCAGCTCCAAACGACCCGAAAACCGAGGTCGTGCAGGCCCCTGGAGACCACCGGCCAAAACAAGTGGCCGCTCGGGCCCGAACGGCTTGAATCTGGGATGGGGGCAAGCCCGAGCACCTCGTGGCCCAAAGAACCAACCGCAACCAGCTGCAGCAGGCTTTTATAGAGCCGCCTAGCCCTGCCCGCGAACTTAAGCAAACAACGGCATCAGTTCGGCCCTCCTCTGGGCCGCTCGCTGCCTCTGTCTAACCTTACACTTGCAGCGCCCCTTACCTGCCGTGGCCATGGCCACAACAGCACCAGCCTCACCAGCTGGTCGGATGCGAAGACCAACCCTAGCAATCAGGAGGCGAACATCGCGCCTCGAAGCCATCTCAGGACAGACGTTGGAGCTGTCAACACATAGGATCGTGCCGGCCTGCCCGCTCCAGCCGATGGGCCAACCAGACCGCTTCCGGCAGGACCCGGGAGACTTCGGCCTCGCGGGGCCCCTGCGTAATGTGAGTGATATACCACCCCCTTGCCTTGGCACTCATCGGCAAGACATGCTCACGAGCAAACTCCAGCAACTCATGCAGGGTCAATCTTGACCCCAAACGTGGACTGGGTGCAGCCTCGGAGAACTCCGATCCCCGTGGGGGTTGTGTCCAGCACGACGCCTCCAACCTCCAAGATCCGAGTGGGGCCTCGTGAACCAGGAGCCCCAGGTACAACACATACACTGGGTAATGCGTCTTCAAGGCGAATCCAGCCAGACGAAAAGGATCCACTGTTTTTTATGGGACAGTCGATGACCAGCATCGCACCTGTCTCTTCACGATGCAGTGCCGAGGCCCTGGCACAAACGCGCACTCTGCGCGCAGAAACAAAACGCACAAGCTGGAATGCACAGCTCTGGAGAAAACGAGCGAGACTGGAGTGTAGATGCTTACGCCCGCACGGTGGAACACCGACCTGAACACGGCGGTACAGCGCCACTTGAAGAAAGCTCGCACGTGCGTGCCCCGACATGGTGATGACAGCGGGACCCGCACAAGTGCCCAACGGGAGTACGCGAGGGAAGCAGAGGGGGAGGAGGCCAGGGGGTGGCCCTGGCGGCCTCTTGCGCATCTCTGGCAGCCTCCCTCCAGCGCCTGTCGAGATCTCGGTCGACAAAACTCTCCAAAACTCTCCATGCCGTCCAGCTGCCTCGTGCGCGCCTCAACCTTCGCCTTCTCTGCCAGGAGCAGCCCCGCCTTCTGGAGGCTCGCCTGCACCTTCTTCCACTGGCGGTCCAGGTCACATTGCATGTCAGCGTCCGCCACCGCAGCGCAGCATTCGCCCTCCTCAACCAGGCCGCCGGGGACAACTGCACGCCAGCACCGAGCGTCTCCGAACATGCCCTTCGCGGACTCGTCGTCCGCACGGTCGGCACCAACACAGCATCGCCACGGTACCCGAGCGAGGAAGGAGTGCGAACAACTCGCGTGAGCGCAGACCAGCCTTCAGCTGGAGACCGCACGAAGACCCCCACAAGCATCGGGAATCTGAGTTTAGGTCGGGCATGTCCTCCTACAGGCGGATTTTGGAAGAAGGATTAACGAATAGTCCAGACATAATCAAACATACTCAAAAAGGAGCACGAGCAATCGTCCCAGGACAATTTTTGTACTCTTCTCGAATACTCCTCCTGTAAAGGGACGTGCCCGACTTAAATCTAAGTGGTTCAGTTCTGGTCGTGCCAGTGCACGGTTTCCCCCCAGGGCCGTAGGCGACCCGAGTAGGAGGAGGAGGACGAGGACGATGAGGAGGAGGAGGAAGAGGAGGAAGGTGAGGAGGAGGAGGAGAAGGAGGAGGAAGAGGAGGAGGAAGAGGGAGGAGGAGGAGGAGGAGGAGGAGGAGGAGGAGGAGGAGGAGGAGGAGGAGGAGGAGGAAGAGAGGGAGAGGAGGAGAGGAGGAAGGAGGAGAGGAGGAGGAGGAGGAGGAGGAGGAGGAGGAGGGAGGAGGAGGAGGATAATGAGGAGGAGAGGAGGAGGAAGGAGGAGGAGGAGGAGGAGGGGGAGGAGGAGGAGAAGGCGGAGGAAGAGGAGGAGGAAGAGGGAGGAGGGATGGGGGAGGATGGGGAGCAGGGGTCGCCCAAGCCCTTCGGAGACACCCTCCACGTGGCAGGGGGCGCGCGGCGATGCCTGCCCGAGCCCTGCCATGCAGGGGCGGGGCGGGGTCAGGGCGGCCGAACAAGACACTGCTGCAGGAAGGGAGGCGGGGACGGGTAGGAGGAGGAGGAGAAGGAGGAGGAGAAGGAGGAGGTTGGAGGAGGAGGAGGAGGAGTAGGAGGAGGAGGAGGGCGGAGGGCGGAGGGCGGAGGAAGAGGAGGAGGAGGAGGTGAAGGGAGGAGGAGGAGGAAAAATGATAGTGAGGAGGGTGAGGGCGAGGTGAGAAGAGGAGGAGGAGGAGGCGAAGGAGGAGGAGGAAGAGGAGGAGGAACATGAGGAGGAGGAGGAGGAGGAGGTGGAGGAGGAGGAGGAGGAGGAGGAGGATGAGGAGGAAGAGGAAGAGGAGGAAGGAGGCGGCTGGGGCCCAGGCAACACGCGGCCACGAACTCTCCCAACATGAGGTTCGTCTTCTGCACGTAAAACGGGCCCTGCCGGGGGGAGGATGGGGGAGGAGGAAAAGGAGGGGGAGGAGGAGAAGAAGGAGGGGGTGGCGTAATATCCGTGGTGTGATCGCTTATGCTATCATGCCAATTTTTCATACAGTACCTGCAGTTCGGGTGTCTTACTTCTCCTGTATGGAACTGGGCCTGTCTGTCGGTCAGGCGGATCTGATGCCGCCGTCGCCGCCCCGTCACCGCGTCGTCGTCGCCCGCCGTCGCCGTCCCATCGCCGCCTCGTCGTCGCCCGTCGTCTGGGCCTGTTTGTCGGTCTGGCGGCTATGTTGCCGTCGTCGCCGCCCCATCGCACCCTCGTCGTCGCCCGTCGTGTGGGCCTGTCTGTCGATCTGGCAGCTGTTGTCGCCGTCGCCGCTCCAAAAATGCTGCGCTCCATAGATTACACCAGAAGGATTACTCCGCATAGATTCTCTTGTCCATAGAAATATCAAGATCGACACCCCCCCAGACTTAACGACTCTCCTTCGCGTATTGTAATTTACAACTGATTATGCCCCATCGTTTGTCTGAGATATGAGCTCATACCACGCCAGCAAGGCCAAGGTCGCGCCACATTGACCACCCGCAACAAAAAAAACACTATGCGCGCGCAGTCGTTTACCAAAAAAACATCAGTTTGCAAAAGTCCTTTGCGACAAATGGGACGACATGCGCACGCGCGCGTCGTCGCGCGCGCATGCCACATTCCTTCAAAAACAAATTCGGCTTCGTAGAAATCAACATCGAACGGCCCGGCAACACATAACAACAACTGGCTTCCCAACCCGGGTTTTCAAAAACAACTTGCGCTCGCGTTGTTGCGGACTCTTAGAAAATCATTCGTTTACGAGCTGTTCATAACATGCTACCCAGCGGGCCTCTCGCGCATGCCGGAATCACACAAAAACGCCCTTGCGCGCGTGTTGTCGCAAGAACCCCCTACAACAGATGATCGAAATGCCGCATTCGGAAGCCCTTCGAGAACTTTATGTTTCGCAGAGCTTTCAAAATCGAGTGTCCTAAAAACACATAAAACATATTGTTTGCAAATCTCAGTTTCAAATAAGCTTGCGCTCGCGGTCTTGCGACTTCTTAAGGATACCATCGGTGTTTCAACATTTTCATTACGTTCGGTCACAAGGGCCTCCCGCGCCGCATGTCAAAATCATTCGCGCGCCTTTGCGCGCGAGCTGGGGGAGGGGGGGGGCGCGATCCGTGTCAAATAACGCCATGCGGGCCACTCTCGCGCGTCGGCCGCGCGCGCGTCGAACTCCTTCCAAAACCTTCATCCCCGACGCGAGGGCGCCGTCATCGTCGTCGGCGCAATCAGCATCGGCGCCGTCACTGGTCGCGCCGTCGCCGTTGTCATCGTCGTCATTAGCATCGATACTATCATCGTCGTGTCTACGGTTGTCAACGTTGCCATTGTACCGCGCCCGCCCAAATCGCCAACTTGCAGTGAAGTGCCCGCTGGGAGTTGCCCGGCTGTCAGCGCCGCCGCGGCGGCGTCGGTCGCGCCGAACTAGCTGGCCGCTGCGCGCGCGAGCGTGCGCGGCCTAGCGCGGCAGCGCAGATGCACCAGCCAACGCCAAGCACTCGTCGCAACCGCCGCTGCGTGGGTTCTTCAAACCACGATGCGGGTGGGCGCGTGGGGTGCTTGCGCGCGCAGTGGAGTTGACAACTGCGAGCCCCACAGGTGAGTTCTATCCCCTCATAACTAACGACCCGCATTTTCGTGTTGCCATTTGCAAATGACTCTGCCCCATCGTCCATCGTAAAACAAGGAATACATGCCATCCCGGCCCAGCCGGAACCGACGCCCCCCATCGCCCCCTGCAACGACCATGCGCGCGCTCCCGTCCATCAAAGATCAGCAGCTTCCAAGCATCCCTTGCAACGTATGAAACGAAGTGCACGCGCGCGCGTCTTCGCGCGCGCATGCCTAGATCCTTGAAGCAGCCTTGTTTTTTCGCGGGGATTTCAGAATCGAGCGTCGCGAAAATATACAAACGCATGCGGTTTTGCAGCGTGATTTTCCGACATGGGCTTGCGCGCGCCCTCTTGCGAATTCTTAGGAAAACCAAATTCTTGTGTGGGCGTATTCGTGGCGTGCCTCCAAATTGGCCTCTCGCGCGCGCGCGCGTCAAAATCGTTCGAATGCCCCTGCGCGCGCGCTGTCGCGAGAACCCCTTGCGACGAAAAGGGCGAAGTGCACGCGCGCGCGTCGTCGCGCGCGCGTGTCGGAATCCTTGGGGGACCTCCGGCTTCGCCAGGGTTTCAAAATCGAGCGCGCCGAGAACACTTACAACGCGCGGGCGGTTTGGCGGCGCCAGTTTTCAACGCCCCCAGAAACACTTGCGCTCGCGCGCTTGCGAATCCTTGAGAAGACCTACGATTTCTGTATATTTCAATGAATCAGCCAAACTGGCCTCTCGCGCCGCATGTCGAAATCATTCGAGCGCCCCTGCGCGCGTGCTTGGGGGGGCTGATCCGCGTCCAATAATACCGCGCGGGCCAATCGCGCGCGTCGGCCACGCGCGCATGTCGAACTCCTGCAGTGACTTTCATCGCCGACGCGAGGATATTCGCATCGTTGTCGGCAGGCGTGATCAAAGTCGGCGCCGTCATTGGCCCTGCCGTCGTTGTCGCCGCCTTCGCCGCCATCGCTACTCTCGTAATCGCGTCTACCGCTGTCGGCGTCGCCATGCTGCCGCGCCCGCCCAAGTCGCCGACTTGTGCTGAAGTGCCCGCTGAGAAGCGCCCGGCGGCCAGCGCCGCCGCGGTTGCGTCGGCGGCGCCAAACTAGGCGGCCACTGCGCGCGCGAGCATGCGCGAACAAGCGCGGCCGCAGAGATGAACCAGCCAACGCCGAGGGCGCGTCGCAATCGCCGCCGCGTGGGTTTAGCAGACCAAGTTGCGGGTGGGTGGGTGGGATGCGCGCGAAAGCATGGAATTGTCCCACCACGTAGATGATCCTTCCTAAAAGAATGTGCGTTTGGACCCCCCTTCATCGAACAAATGACGGGCCCCTTGTCGCGCAACAAATTGCATGTGATTCTGCCCCGTCGCCCATCTGAATATGCATTCTACCGTCCCAGGCAGGCTGGCCCCCCACCCCCCCTCCATCCTCTGTCAGAGAATGATTTCCGCGCGCGCTCGTTTATGACGAATCACCCGTCTTCAAGAGTCCCACGCAGAAAGCAAGGCGACGTGCGCGCGCGCGTCGTCGCGCGCGCGCCCGAGCCTGTCGAACACCCTCAGTTAAGCAGGGATTTCAAAACCGAGCGCCCCGAAAATATTGAACGCGCGCATGGTTTCGCCGAGGAGATCTTCAAGACAGGAACAAGTCCGCTGGCGTTCTTGCCAATTTGTGTTTACATATATACGTTGTTCAACGTCTTCATAGCGCGCTGCCGCGCGGGCCCCTCGCGCGCGAATTTCGGATGCGCGGGCCCAGGGGGCGTCGCGCGCCAGAATGTAGTGCGCGTTGTTGACTATATTGGTTTGGATTTTGTTTGCGTTGTCTGGCTTTGGGCCCTGCTTCGTTGCTGGCGCAATAGATAATTAAACTGCCTTTCGCCTCGCAGCTCTTCTCCACCTCCTTTTGGCCCCTCTCTTCCTCCGCTAGGGGGCGGGGGGGGGGGGGCGGGGGGGGGGGGCGGGGGGGGGGGGGCGACAGGGGGGGGGGGGGGGGGGAAGCGGAGACGTCGGTCCTCCTGTCACCCTCGCCCTCCCCGTTGTCATTCGGGCTCGAGGCGTTTATTCGGCGTCGCGAATCGAGATTCGACGCGGCGGGAAATTGATTGCGACGTTCGGCATCGCAATGTCAAGCCCTCGTTCGTGGCTGAATCAGAAGGGCACGCCGCATAACATCGCCGGCGCGCCGGCGAACGGCGCGGGCCCGACCGCGCCCGCGGGGGCGCCGTCGGGGGGGGGGAGAGAAGCGGTCTCGGTGGCGTCGAGTCGGGCCGCCTCTCCGCCATCGCAACGTCGCGGCAGCGGTGGCGGCGGAAGCAAGGGCGCGCCCCGTGGCCGATCGCCGGCCCGCGGGCCCGCGCCGACGCGGCAGGTTCCAGCGCCGCCGCCGGCGCCGACGCAGCAGGTTCAAGCGCCGTCGCCCGCGCCGACGCAGCATATCCAGCGCCGGGAGGCGCGCCGCCGATCGCCGTCGGGGACTCGGACTCGGCAGGAACGGCGGCGGTCCGGACGGCGCATGAGAAGCAGGAGGGTGGCGGCGCAGAGTCGCAGGCGATGAAGGACGGCGCGCGTGGCGACGCGGCTGCGACGTCGGCGGACTCGGGGGCGGCGGCGACGGAGGACCGAGTGGGGCATTTATTCGCCGATCGGCCGATTTATCGAACGTCGGCGAGGATGTGCGATCGCTCGCTCGCTCGACCGATCGATCGGCTGACTGGCGAGGTCCTCGATCGACCAATCGATCGATGGGCAGACCTATAGGTCAGCTCATCGATCGATCGGTCGGTCGAAGAGCTCATCCGGCGGCCGACCGACCGGGGGCCGCAGTCGGTGCGGGGCGAGGATGCGAGCAAGTGGGCCGACGAGATGTGGGAGCGCTTGAAGGCGGCGGCGCCCGCCTGCCACGCCGCCTGGCAGGGCCGCGAGAAGGGGGAGCTCAAGAACAAGGCGTGCGCGAAGTGGATCAACCGCAATGCGAAGGACTGCCCCCCCCCGTGGCGCCGACCAGGCCCACTTCCCAGCCGCCCGCACCGCCCCCGCCCGCCTTCCCTCCCGTTCCG
>CAUYUJ010020406.1:57500-60883 GCA_963575745.1 Prorocentrum cordatum
CTACTACTACTGCTACTACTACTACTACTACGACCACTACCTACTACTACTACTACTACTACTACCACTACTACTACTACTACTACTACTACTACTACTACTACGCCTACTACGCCTACTACGACAAAGACTGCACCTCCTACCATTATTTCTACTACTTCTGCTACCCGCCCTACTACAACTGTTAATACCACTACTTCTACGACTACGACTGCTGTTCGTACTACTACTACTACTACTACTACTACTACTACTACTACTACTACGGCAATTATTGCGACGACGACCATTACTCTTACAGCCGTTATCGTAGTAATCGTAGAAGCCGTGCTCACAATACGAATATTCATCCAAGCCTTCGTACAGGTATAGGTAGCAATAACCATCGTAGTCGTATTGGTAGTAGTCGTAGCACGGATCGTAAACATACGAAAGATAGTGGTAATAGAAGTAGCACTCGTCGTCGTAGTAGTAGTAGTAGTAGTAGTAGTAGTAGTAGTAGTACTACTAGTACTAGTAGTAGTAGTAGATGTAGTAGTAGTAGTGGTAGTAGTAGTAGTAGTAGTAGTAGTCGTAGTAGTAGTAGTAGTAGTAGTCGTAGCAGTACTAGTAGTAGTACTCGTCGTAGTGGCAATAGGAATAACCATCGTCGTAGTGATAATACCCGTAGTCGTAGCACGAGAAGCAGCAGTAGCAGTAGCAGTAGCAGTAACAGTAGCGGCAGCAGTAGCAGTCGCAGTCGCAGCCGCAGTAGTAGTAGTAGTAGTAGTAGTAGTAGTAGTTGTAGTAGTAGTACTAGTAGTAGTAGTAGTAGTAGTAGTAGTAGTAGTAGTAGTAGTCGTAGTAGTAGTGGTAGTAGTAGTAGTAGCAGTAGTAGTAGTAGTAGTAGTAGTCGTAGTAGTTATCTAGTACTAGACTAGTACTAGTAGCTAGTAGTAAGTAGTAGTAGTAGTAGTAGTAGTAGTAGTAGTAGTAGTAGTAGTAGTAGTAGTAGTAGTAGTAGTAGTAGTAGTAGTAGTAGTAGTAGTAGTAGTAGTTAGTAGTAGTAGTAGTAGTAGTAGTAGTAGTAGTAGTAGTAGTAGTAGTAGTAGTAGTAGTAGTAGTAGTAGTAGTAGTAGTAGTAGTAGTGGTGCTCGTAGTAGGAATACAAGCGGTAGTGGTAGACGTCGTGATCGGATTAGTGGCAGGAGTGATGATAGGCGTAGCGACACCAGTAGTCGTCGTAGCGGTGGCCGTAGCAGCCGCAGTGGTGGCAGCAGTAGCAGTAGCAGTAGCAGTAGCAGTAGTAGTAGCCATGCGACTGCTCCATATTCGAGTATGTCGCAAAGCAATGCAATCCAATGCGATTGCAATGCCAATGCAATGCGGTCGCAAAGCAATGCGATGCGATCGCACTTCAACGCGCCTCCATGGCATCGCTGTGCCACGCGAGCCCCCTGGAGTGCTCCCCCCTGAGTGCTCGGGGGCACTCCCCTGCGGCCTGGAACCGTGGAGGCCTGCTGCTGCTCCCTTGCGGCCAGCGCCGCTTGTGATGGCCGACTCGTGGCGGGGGGTGGGGCGAAAAAAAATCAAACAAAAAAAAACAAAAAGAAAACATTGTTTTGTATGTTGTTTTATTTTTTGTTTTTTTTGCCCCCCCCCCTCCCCCCACACCCACCACCCACCACCACACGAACTCCAACCATCATCACTGCCCTGGCGGAGCGGGCGCCCACGGGACGGCTGAGAGAGCGAGGTGAGGGACCGTGTGGAGGGGAATGGAGAGCACGAGTATGCCTGTATATACATATATGGGCCCTGGCCAAGGAGATGAGTGTCCAAGGACCTCCGAACAAACAAAACGACTCCCCCCTCCCCCCAATTCGTGCGTGAAGCGTTTGCGGTGGACCGAAATCCTTCCAAAAACGAAACATCGATTCCAGCAGGGGGGGACTAGCCCAGGACCCCTATTTAATATTATAAATATATATAATATAGCTACACATGCATACAATAGCAACGCATTGCTTAATTGCTATATATATATTTTATACATGAAATATAATAATGCCGACGCCGACCAAGTGAGGCCCCGAAAGCGCCCCGAGAGCCGAAGAGTCGCCGCCAAAAGAGCCAAGAGTGCCTCGCGAACAGCCAGCCGCGGCCCCTAGAAGGCCCCGCGATGGCCCTTCCAGACTCTCCCGCAGCGAAAGATCTGCAAAGACGCTGGTGGTTGGCTGCTGTCGTCGTCGGGTGTAGGCTCAGCGGGGGGCGAAGGCAGGAGGGGATGAGCGCGAACCCTCGGGAGGGGGGAAGCGAGGGGGGGCGGGGGGGGGGGGCAGGGGGGAGGAAAATGGGAGGAGAAGGGGGGGGGGGCGAGGGTTTTGCGCGCGCCGCCTCCCGAGGCGCTCATGCGACATATGAAGATGAACGAATCGAAAATCGCGGGCTTTCAGAACGCTTGATCCAAACTCTCAACTTTCACGTGCTTTTGTCGATGGGAGCCGGCTTGTCGCGAATCCTGGGGGGGCGGCCTCTGCGACTCCGCCCCCGCGCGGATTTCGCGCGCGACGCCTTCCCGATTCGACGGCGACGCTTTCGGAACCAAAGAACGTCCGCGAAGAAAGCAGTGGATCGGCATGATCTGCAACGCCCCCGCCGCCTCCGCCAAAGATGGCTCGAAGCGCTTGCAGGGCGCTGCGTCGTAAATTGTTCCGCCGCCCTCCCGGGCCAAATTTCCGCTGAATCCTGCGGCAATGTCGCCCAGATACCGGGGGCAACCTGGCCCAACATAAGGAGCGGGCTCCAGTGCAGGCTGCCGCTTCAACAAGTTGCAAAAGTATTTATCCGATGATTCCATGACATTATACATATAATGCTGGCCAGTTTCAGATCCGTCGCTTTTGCCCCTCAAGAATGAATGACCAAAGTGGGCGACATGACAGATTTTGCTTTGGCCCTCGGGGCAATCATGCGCGCCTTTTATGTGGCCGCGGGCAGGCTGCCTGCCCGCGGCTACTGTGTCCAGAAACAGTGCTCGCGCAAAGGATCCCCCCGTCGACCCTGCAAAATCGACGGCGCCTGCGTGGCAGCGCTCCCTTGCCAAATCTCTGCCGCCTGCCCGCTGTTTCACTGGGGCGCTCAACCCTTTCGACGTGCGCGCAAACGCGACAAAACGGCCCCAGTCATTCAACCGGGCGCGGTAAAGTTTGATCGACAACTCCTGTTCCGCTGTGGTGTGCTTTCGCAATCCGCTGCCCGCCATGCCGATGCAGCTATGGCCTGTCGGTAAACGTGGAAACCGACGCAGGAGGGGGGGAAGGGGGCAGGGTCACTGGGGGGAGGGGCAGGAAGAGGAGGGGCAGGGAGGAGGAGGAGGAGGAGGAGGAGGAGGAGGAGGAGGA
>CAUYUJ010020406.1:60983-78483 GCA_963575745.1 Prorocentrum cordatum
TCACCGCCAGCAAACGACTCCCGGTCCCCACCACCGTCCGCATCACATCCCCCACTGGTGTTCCCAGCGCCACTGTCCTCACCACCGCTGTCCCCACTGGTTCCACCACCGCCCATACTGTCCCTACAGTGGCCCCCCCACCACTGTCGCACTGTCCCCGCTGTCCCCAGAACTGTTCCCACTACGGTTCCACTCTCCCCACTGTCTCCACGGCCCCAACCACTGCCCGACTATCCCCACTGTCCCCACTGTCCCACTGACTCCTCCGCTGTCCCACTGAGCTGTCCCACTGTTCCCACCACTGTCCCCACTGTCCCCACCACTGTCCCCACTGTACCTCTGTCCCATTGTCCCACCGCCGTCCTCGCCACCGCCTTCACCACTGTCCCCACCACCATTGTACCCTCCACTGTCCCACTGTTTCCACCTCATTCCCATTGTCCCCACACCACTGTCCCCACCACCACCGTCACCACCACTGTCCACTGTCCCCCCCTGTTCCCACCATTGTCCCCACCACTGTCCCCACCACTACCGTCCCCACCACTGTCCCACTGTCCCACTGTCCCCACCACTGTCCCGCTATCCCCTCACCACTGTCCCCACCAACACCGTCCCCACCACTGTCCGCACCCCCACTCGGTTTTCGAGGGGGGGGGGGGTTCGAACCGGTAGTGACCCCACCCGGTTTTCCGGATCCGGAGGGGGGGGGGGGGGGGAGGGGTTCGAAACGGTAGTGACCCCCCCCCCCCTTTTCATGATGAGCAGGGGGGGGGGGGGGGGGAGGATTCGAACCGGTAGTGACCCCCCCCGGTTTTCCGGAGGGGGGGGGGGGGGGGGGGAGGGGTTCGAACCGGTAGTGACCCCCCCCGGTTTTCCGCCAGCAGCGGTAGAACACGCTCTTTCTAATATTGAGACGGCGCGGGCCACCTCACGCTCACACCTCCCACTCCCAGGTCATCATTATTTGACACATTCACATGTAGACTCACTCATATTCGTACTCACGCTCATACTCAGAGGCACTTGTTCTTAGGTTCCTGATACTCAGGTTTCTCATGCTCGGGATCACCCATACGCAGACTCACTCACGCCCCTGGTACTTCCGTGCTCAGGACTCACACACACGTTGCGAGGATGTCTCAGGCGAGGCGCTGGTTTCAGTATTCCCAAAGGGGGGGAACGCCACGAGGTATACCAAAAGCCCGTTCGCGCCCAGATCGGGGGGATGTCTCAGGCGGTGTGCCTGTTTGGGTGCTCAACATCCTTCTCTTTCGGAGCAGATCCCGAGGATGTCTCAGGCGAGGCGCTGGTTTAAGTACTCCCAAAGGGGGGGCGCCAGGGCGTATATCACAGGCCCGTTCGCGCCCAGATTTGGGGGATGTCTCAAGCGGTTTGCCTGCTTGGGTGCCCACCATATTTCTCTTCCGGAGCATTTCCCGAAGATGTCTCAGGCGAGGCGTTGGTTTCAGTACTCCAGAGGGGGGAGCGCCAGGGGGTAGATCACAGGCCCGTTCGCGCCCAGATTGGGGAGATGTCTCAGGCGGTTTGCTTGCTTTGGTGCCCGATATCCTTCTCTTCCGGAGCAGTTCCCGAGGATGCCTCAGGCGAAGCGCTGGTTTCAGTATTCCCAGCGGGTGCGCCGGGGGGTATATCGCAGGTCCGTTCGCGTCCAGATTGGGGGGATGTCTCAGGAGGTTTGCCTGTTTGGGTGCCCAACATCGTTCCCGAGGATGTCTCAGGCGAGGCGCTGGTTTCAGTACTCCCAAGAGGGGGCGCGCCAGGGGGTAGATCACAGGCCCGTCCGCGCCCAGATTGGGGGGATGTCTCAGGCGGTTTGCCTGTTCGGGTGCCCAACATCCTTCTCTTTCGGAGCAGTTTCCGAGGATGTTTCAGGCGAGGCGCTGGCTGCAGTACTCCCAACGGGGGGGCGCCAGGTGGTATATCACAGGCGCAGATTGGGGGGATGTCTCAGGCGGTTTGCCTGTTTGGGTGCCCGATATCCTTCTCTTCCGGAGCAGTTCCCGAGGATGTCTCAGGCGAGGCGCTGGTTTCAGTACTCCCAGTGGGGGGGCGGGGGCGCCAAGGGGTATTGCACGGGCCCGTTCGCGCCCAGATTGGGGGGATGTCTCAGGAGGTTTGCTTGTGTGGGTGCCCAACATCCTTCTCTTCCGGAGCAGGTCCAGAGGGTGTCTCAGGCGAGGCGCTGCTTTCAGCACTCCCAAAGGGGGGGCGCCAGGGGGTATATCACAGGCCCTTTCGCGCCCAGATTGGGGGGATGTCTCAGGAGGTTTGCTTGTTTGGGTGCCCAACATCCTTCTCTTCCGGAGCACTTTCCGAGAATGTCTCAGGCGAGGCGCTGGTTTCAGTACTCCCAAGGGGGCGCCAGGAGATATATCACAGGCCCGTTCGCGCCCAGATTGGGGGGATGTCTCAGGCGGTTCGCCTGTTTGGGTGCCCAACATCCTTCTCTTTCGGAGCAGTTCCCGAGGATGTCTCAGGAGAGGCGCTGGTTTCAACACTCCCAGGGGGGGACACCAGGGGGTATTGCACGGGCCCGTTCGCGCCCAGATTGGGGGATGTCTCAGGCGATATGCCCGCTTGGGTGCCCAACATTCTTCTCTTTCGGAGCAGTTCCCGAGGATGTCTCAGGCGAGGCGCTGGTTTCAGTACTCCCAAGGTCCTGGGCCCAGGAAGATCTCAGGGTTCAGAGATCAGCCCCAACTAGCAAAACAAAAAGAAAATTCTGCCATGCCTCATTGGATCTTTTCTTTTATTATTAGTTTATTATTTTTTGCGTGTGTAAATATAAACAAAAACTATCGTGCATGATCCCTGGTTTTTTAAAGGTCTTAAGCCCAAGAGGATCTCAGGAGCCAAGGACCTATCAAAATAACATGTGTTTTGTGTTTTTGGTAGGGGGAGGAGGAGGAGGAGGAGCAGGAGGAGGAGGAGGAGGAGGAGGAGCAGGAAGAAGGAGGGAGAACGAGGAGGAGAAGGAGGAGGAGGAGGAGGGGGAGGAGGAGGAGGAGGAGCAGGAGGAGGAGGAGGAGAAGGAGGAGGAGGGGGAGGAGGGGGAGGAGGAGGAGGAGGAGAATGAGGAGGAGGAGGAGGAGGAGGAGGAGGAGGAGGAGGAGGAGGAGGAGGAGGAGGATGAGCCCTGTGACCCTCCTGGGCACCTGCTGCCCTGTGATCGGTGCCGCGCCACGGACGGCGGCGGCGACGATGCCTCGGCACCCCGAGGAGCCACCAGGAGACTCCGACGCCCAGCAGAGGCCTGCTGCCCAACAAAAGCGCAGATCGCCGATGTGCCTTTCCAGAACCGTCTGCGGCGGCTTGCTTAGGAGGGCGACCGAGGAGGACACCGAGAGGCGGGCCCCATGGCCTCTCAAGACTTGTGCCGTACTGCTTTACCTCTGGCGCGACGCTGCGCCCGCGCCGCCATGCCAACATCCCCCTAGCCTTCCCATCGGTGCTCGATCACACCGGATCACACCATGTTGCACACAAGCCTACTGTGTGAAGCTACGCCGCTCTGCAACAGGTGGGGCGACAAGAACGACCAGGCCAGACGCGACCACTGACGAGCAGACTGAGCCAGAACAGTGGAACGCCCAGACGTGCCAGGCCAGAGGAGAACGAGCCACCCAAGTGTTCGCAGGGCTGCCGCACGCGGGCTGCGAACACATCGGTGGCATAGGGCAGACAGAGGCGCAGAAAGGAAACAACTGGAATCATCGAGGGCACGGGCAGGAGAATGAAGCATTCGATGGTTGGGGGGCGGAGACCGATGAAGAGCACGGGAGCGAACAGGGGGAGGAGAATAACACGAACACCCCTCTTGAAGAACCACGCCGCGTTGCATTGCGAACTTTGTGGGCCCAAACGTCCTGATCATATTGTCCATGTCGCACACGAGCGAAGACCACCAAAATCGAATCGGCACACATGGCACTACGCCCGGCCACATCGGATTCCGCCGCGCGCACTCAGACGACACCAGACCACACTAGTCAAAGGTGACTGGACACTGAACGCGAGACCCCTGTCGCCGCCGCCGCCGCCGCCGCCAACTCCGCCGCCGCCGCCGATGTCGTTGTCGTCGTTGTCCTCGTCGTCGCCCTCGTCGTCGTCGTCCTCGTCGTCGTCGGCGGCGTCGGCGTCGGCGTCGGCGTCGTCGTCGTCGTCGTCGACGTCGTCGTCGTCGTCGACGTCGTCGTCGTCGTCGTGAACCTCGTCGTCGTCGTCGCGTCGTCGTCGTCGTCGTCGTCGACGTCGTCGTCGTCGTCGTCGTCGTCGTCGTCCTTCTCTCCCTCATCCCCCCTCGCCTCGGCTCCTCCCCGCTTCGCGCCCGGGGGGTCGCCGGGTTCCCCTTCTTCAGGAACCTCTCCGCCAGTATGGAGGCGAAGCAAGACACCGCGATCGCCACTAGGAAGCACAGGGCGCCCCGGATCTGAGCACGGGGCAGCGCAAGCAAGCGATGCAGAGGTGCCCGCGCGCGTGCGGCGCGCGCGGACGGACGAGCCTGCCTGTCTGTGCCCGCGTGTCTGCTAGGAGCTATCTGCCTCGGGCACACACGGTGACTGGCCATCGCTCGGACGTCCACTCCCTGTGCTTCTTTCGGTCTCGTGCGTGGCTTCTTCGCCAAATGATCAAGGATGCTCCTCGATGGTCCTCGCCGAAGGAAAAATGCACACGCCCGAGCGATGCCGAGGTGAGGAGCTCCTGCTCCGGCCACACGCTGCGCCCTGCGGTCTGACGGGGCTGCGCCCTGCCTCGCGGGGGGGGCGGGGGGCCGCGAGAGGCTCGCGGCGCGCACGTCTGGGGGCCTGGGGCGCGCGGGTGCAGCGCGGAGGGCCGGAGCCGGCGGCGCGACGCGCGGAGCGAGCGAGCGTGCCCGACCTCGGCCAACCGCCAACATGTCCATTCGGGGGCCACGTGCGAACCCTACCCCCTACCCCCCACGATTTCTGAGGGGGAGGGTGGGGTTCACTTCGCCCCCCACGACTTCTGAGGGGGATTTGCGAGCCCTACCCATACCCCCCACGATTTCTGAGGGGGATTTGCGAAGTGAACCCCACCCTCCCCCTCAGAAATCGTGGGGGGTAGGGGCAAAGTTCGCATGTGGCCCCAAATCAATGCCTCTGGGCTCACCGGGCACACGACCGGAACGAACACTTGCGTCTGGCACGTGCCTGCAGGGCTCGGGGGCACCTCGGGAGAGGCTCGGCCGTTGAGCCGGTCGCTGGACCAGGAGATCAAGAGGTCGAAGCCAGCAGCACCATTGTCGTGGGTCATCTTCGCGCCCCGCCTTTCTCCGTCTCCTCGTGCTTCTCCCCCGTGCTCTCCTCCACCTCATCTTTTCTCTCCTCCTCCTCCTCCTCCTCCTCCTCCTCCTCATTGTCCTCCTCCTGCTTATTCCTCCTGCCTCTTCTTCGTCCTGCCTCCTCGTCCTACTGCTCCTTCTCTCTCCCTCTCTCCCTCCCTCCCGTCCTCTGTTCTTCTCCTATCATATATTATCCTCTCCTCTTCTCTTGTCTAACTTTCTCATGTATTTTCCACCTCCTCCTGCTCGACAGCTCTCCACCTACTTTTTCTGATTATTGCTCCTCCTGTACCGCCCATGGTGAAGAACAACTCCTCCGCCACACTCCGAAATCCGCTCAACATCTGTCCCCGAATCCCTCCCGCTTCGATCCCCGATCAATTTTTTGGCGGTCCAGGGTCCCGAAACGGACCTCCGCTACGCCGAAATCGAGGAACAATTTCTTTCGCGTTGTATTGTCAGCCCCCCCCAAGGGTGAGGAGGAGGAGGAAGGGGAGGAGGGGGAGAAGGAGAATTAAGGATGTGCGAGACACTGGCAAACAAAATGATTATTCACGCGGACTGCGTCAAACGGACAATATGGTGTGAATCAAGAATACGACGGGCACGTCCGGTTAACCTGACGTGCCCCCAAACTGTACATGGCAGCGTCAATTGGAGATGCGTAAGAAAGGCAACAGGAGGGGCAGTATGCATAACATACCGTACGGGTCTGGTGTTCAAGCGGGTCTGCTTATGCCTCGCCGAATCAGGTGTGCAAGCCGCACCCAAGCCAGCGAACCGAACGATATAACCACGCGGAGGGGACCTTCTACGAACCAGACTCCTGATATAATATTGAGGGCGCGAGGGACACTGAGTACAGAGGGCCTTCTACTAACCAAGTCCTGCATCAGAGCTGCGCGGCAGCCGAGCATTCGAATGGAATGTGTAAAAATTCACTTGAATGCTCTGCTGTGCGAACCGTGTTGCTCCACGAACGCGATTCGTGGAAGCAACCCCACTAACTTATCATGCTTGCCGCGTCTCATTCGCAAACGCAATTCGCGAAATGCGAGCCCCTGCGAATCTCTCTCTCTCTCTGTCTCTCTGACGGGTGCCGAACGGACCTCGCATCAACGAGCGTAGTGCGTGACTGCGAACATCGGACGGCTCGCATACGAGTTGTAGTTATCCTTGCTGGGGTCGCTATGGCGGGAACTCGGCACCGTCTTCATGTGCCGCTAGTCGCTCAATCTGACCGTGCTGTAGTCGTAGTTGAACATCCCACAAATGAGATCGCGAAGGCACTCGTGGCCGATGGTACCCTTTGTCATGGGGTCGGCCCTCATATCTGGAGTGTCGCACAAGATGATATCGTCAACCTGTTTGGCGCGAAGCTGGTTCGATAGCCACCGCAAGTGGCCTGCCATGCTTTTCTCCGAAGGCGACCGAACAAGCTTCATGGCCAAAGCGGAGAAGACGGACATGACGTCCACGACGAGCTCGGCCAGCATGGCGTAATCCCCTTCCTCCCTCAGCCTTCGGATCTCTTCAGCTGAGGCGGGTCCACGCGCCATCTCGTGGAGCGTCAGGAGGCAGGCTGCGAGCAGCTCTGAGCCGACTGATGATCGACAAGCGAGTTTGTGCGATCGGCTCACGGCGTCGAGCAGGTGGCAGATCTGGTGCTGCGACACTTGCCTAGCAACACGTATGCGGCACCCTGCGTACCGTTCCCGGCCCACTCCTCGCGCTTCAGCGATCCGTCCCTGTGTGCGCAGAGTCGGCCTGCGCACTCCATCGCTCGGAAGATGATGCGCGCCTTGATCATCTGCCTGCCCAGAGCGGCGGCGTTGAGCTGCATCGCCTTCCTGATGAGCAGCTTGTTCTTGGCCCGCGGCAGCGCGACGATGTAGACGACAACGCAGTGTTGCGCGATCAGGGCGTAGGCTGCTGCTCCGACGAGGGAGACGAAGAAGTCTAGAATTTGGCCTTCGGCTGGCTCATCGGCCGTCGACTTGACCAGGTCGGCTTGCCTGATGGGGATCAGGGCATCGATGTGCTCGTCCTGGTCCAGCGTCACGGAGCCATCGGCGCTGCGGTGTTGATGGACTCCGCAGTCGGTGAAATCCGCGTAATCCCCCCTCATGTTGCCGAAGACGCTCTCGATGTGGCCGATGAGTCGGTCGATGTGCTCCTTGCGTCCTGCGATCTCGAAGTCGTTGACGCGCTTGGGCAGCATGTGCGCGAGCTCCTAGACGCCGGCGTCATCGGTGCTGCGCGCCTCATGTTCGACCTCGAGCTCAGGCCCCGCCGTGTCGGCATTTTCTTGCACTCAGGCGAGCACGTGACCCTGGCGAACTTCATAGACGGCTACGGGCGCATCCTTGCAGCCCGTGCCTGGCTTGATGCAGGGCTGGCGCTCGGTCCGCTCGTCGAAGGACTCGTGGCCCGGAGCACGCACGAGGATGGCAACGCTGCCTCGCGTGGTGCTTCGCCCTGCTCCTGCGTCTCGGCGTAGGTCATGCCGCGCAAGAATGCCTTCTCGATGCCCGCGGCGACGTGCACCCGGTCCGGGCGACAGCCTGCCTCTGTGGAAAGAACGCGCTGGGGCGCCCGTTTCGCCGCGCCCGCGAACGTCTCCACGGCTCCAGCGCCCGTGTCGCGGAAGCATCTCAGCGTCGTGCCGCGCGGGGTGATCTGGGCGGTCTTGCCGTCCGATCTCTTCCCGCCCGCCAGCTTGAAGCCGCGTCTGGATGGGGCCCGTGGCATTCCGCGCGCCTTTGAGAGGTCGTCGCTCGGAGCGCTTGTACTTGACGCAGATGGCGAGCTTCTCGAGGATGGCTGCTGCCGCTCCTTTGGACAACCTCGGCCTCGGCGGCGGAATGCACCTTGGGCGCAACTGTCGTGGAGATGCCAGCAACGTAGTCGCCGGGTGGCTCCTCCTTGCATCTAGAGGGCGCTTCTCGCACTCCAGGGTCCAAGTGCAAGGGCGCGCGCGCTCGTCCGTCATCCTCTTCTCCCTCCTCCTCCTCCTCCTCCTCCTCCTCCTCCCCCTCCTCCTCCTCCTCCTCCTCCTCCTCCTCCTCCTCCTCAAGCGTGGCGTTGTCGTCCAAGGGGGCGCCGCGCTGGTAGTTGCGGCGCTGCGCGTGGAAGTGCTTGCGCTGGTGCTGCGTCTTCATGTGCTAGGGCCACTCGCGTGGCCTGCGGCCCGTGCTGGCGGCCGTGTGCTCGACGGCAGCGTGGACATTCTGCTGGCAGTCGGTGCTCTCCAGCTCCTGCAGCTCTCGGGCCGCCCCCGACTGCCTGCCAGGCTGCCAACGTCGCTTGCAGGATGAGGCCGGAGAAATCGCTGTCGGCCTCTTCGGGTATCGCCGACAAGGCTGATGGTGGAACGGCCTCGGTGAGGCTGGCGGCGTCCTCGGGGGCGTCGATAACGCGGTTATCAAGAGCCCCGTCATGGTCCTGCCCGGCGTCTGCTGCAACGAGATGGTCGTCGCCCCGGATCAACTGGATGATGCGAACGTCCTTCCGCTGCTCGCCGACGAGGCTGTGGGCGTCGAACTGCGCGCCGTCCAAATGCAGTTGGCGGCCGTTGCTTGGGATCCAAGGGGGCCGCCAGATGACTGAGCTGCGGGTGCAGCCTGGTCGCTCTCTGACCGCGCGCGAGACGCGCGGCGCGAATCTCTGGAATCTGAAAGCATCTGCGGGGCAAGTGGCACCGAGCCTCGAGGACATCGCGGCGTTGCCGAGCCCGCGCGGTCAGCTGTCCGCCCGTCTCGCCCTCACAGTGGCCGAAGGTCCTGGCCCCAAAGCCCGGTGCGATGCTCCAGGTAGTCTTCCGCGCGATCCCAGGCCAGGCCTGCTCGCGCCATGCCAGTTTCCATGTCGTCACAGACGGCGCCGGTGAAGGCCCTTGCTGCGTCCTGCAGTCTGCCGACCATCTCAGCGTTGCGGTACTTGACCGTAGCGTTGCCTCTGGCCAGGTCCGCGGGAAAGACCGTGCCGGGCCCTGCCCAGCCCGACGCGTCTTTGGTGCTGGAAGGCAGGTCGGCCTCCGCCGGATCACCCGCGTTGAAGCGCCCCTCTCCGGTCTCGGTGGCGCGTGTCCGGAGGGCGCAGTAAACGCGGGCGATTGAAGCGGCCCCGGTCATTCGTTGCAGGGCGATGTCCACTGCAGTCGGCCGGGCTGCGCGCCGCCGCTAGCAGCGGGGCTGGCACCGGCAACATATTCGCCGGATGCCTAGCCCTCCTCGTCTGCTTCGAGCGGCGGCAGCATGGAGGGCTGCCTGCCGAAGGCAACGTTGCACGGCATCGCGCCGCCCGCGTGGGCGGGGCTGTTGCCCGGGGCGATGGCGCGGGCCAGCGCGGAGTCGGAGTTGGCGGTGATGCCTTCGCGCTCCAGCTGCTCCTCGGTGGTGTGTAGTGCGCGTCGTAGTATTGCGTCGCGCCGCTCTGTTAAACGAGCGTGCTGGCGCGGAGCTCAGGTGCCCACCTGTGCTCCTCACCTCGCCTCCTTCGCAAAGTAGTACGTTGATGCCATTCCGCCTTCGCCGTCCCCGATGGTGGTCTCTGTCGAGCCGAACAACTGTAGAGCGGTCGAAGGCAGCCAGCGGCGTCGAGTCGCGTCTGCTTGTGATATCCTGGCCATTGTGCCACCTCGAGGCGCCGCAGATCAGGCGCAATATCATGCGATCCTTGTATTAAAGGATATCGCGTCCGACGCGCTGGTGAAATCGCGTCCAAAGGCCAAGTGTGGAATGGTCTGGTGTGCCGGTAGTATTCGCGTGCGACGCTCCCGACAGCTGTTGACCACTCTGGGGATGAGGTCAAGTATTGATTGTGGAATGCTGGCTGCGCGAGGAGCTCGTGCCACTTCCTCCTTAGTGTGCAACCACCGGACATGCAATTTGCGTGGCTCTCCCAGTCGTGCCTCGTGCGAGTCGCCGCGCCGCGCTCGTTGTGGCGTTGCGATGTCGAAGCGAATCCAGTCTGAAGGCGTCGGGTAACTTACCTGCGGGTGCGTCGGCAGCTCGGCGTGCTGTCCGTCTCGGCACCGTACCAGCGACTGGACTGGCTCGAATTCGTGGTCCAGCAGCGCGATTGCCGGAACCGCTGCCCTCAGGCCCAGCGCTGGATGATGAGCTGGCTCCCAGTGTGCTGGCAGGTGCCGGCGGCAGTGCGTCTTCGTCTGCTGCTCCGAGGTCGGCTCTTCCAGGCAGTTGAGACTGCTGATCGCTGGGTGGGCGCGGTCTTCCTGGTCGTGCTGGTGCTCGTGGGTGTCGGCCGGTCAGTGGGCGCGGCCGTGCGTGGGGGTCCGCAAATTTGCGCTTGCTGAACTCGTGGGCGTGTGCTGGATAGCCACGTTCCTTTCCCTCGCGGCAGCCTGGGCCTTCCCTATGTCTTGGGGCGCTGTGAGGATGCCGGCAGGTGGCCGGATCTGGGGCATCGAATAATCCGATCGCATTTTGCGCCGGCGCGCCTGGCGCGTGTAGCGCGCGCGCTCGGCGGCCGCGGCGCTTTTGATTTCGCCCTCGGTGGCCCCGGGGGCCTCTGCTGGGATGGCTGCCGCGTCTACGCGGCATTCGTGCACGTTGTTCGTCGCGATATGCGAGTGTCTCAGGCGGCGGCGTAAGTCCACGATGCCCTGGGCGAGCCGCTGGCCTATCTTCCATGGCCAGATTTGAGCGTCGATGCCCTTGTGGCCGTCGACGCGTGCGCGGTTGTTTCGCGCGCTGCTCGAAGACCTCCGGGGCGTCTGAGACCGCGCTCGCTGTCTTCCGCGGAATTCTCCAGCGACGACCTCGCGGCCCAAGTTGGTACTGGTCGACGACCATCTTGCGCTCGCATGGTGACGGCAACGCCTGTGGCCACAGCGGCTCGCTGTGTAGCTGTGGTTGGTGGGGCTGCTCGTTGGCGACGCATCCGCCGAGCTGCAGCTGCAGCGCTGCGACATGTCCATGGAATCGGCCGCGCGGGGCCGCGTCCTCGTGGGGGCGCAGCCGGGTGCCGTGGCCGCGTCTGTAGTTCGATGTAGCCTGATGGCCGAACGGCCAGCAGGTGGGGGCCATGATGGCCGCAAGGTGGCGGTTCATTTTTTAGGATGTATCGCTCCACGGTTCTCTGCTGGCGCTCGTCGTTGAGATCGCAGCTAATTGCCAAGTCGACGTTGGTGCCGGCCCCGGGGCGACGGCGGATTCCGAGTCTGCTGGTCCGCGCCTCCCCGCCACATATCTCCATGATGCTGGTGCCGCGGTCAAGGGGATGAGGTAGGTGAGAAGGTTGTGGGCGTCGTCAAATTTGGCAATTGCCCTTGCCCCACCCAGAGCAAAAAAACGCGGTGGACTGTGATCTTTGACCCCTCGCCCGATGGCGATCTGATGCCCGGGCCGACGAGCCCTGGAACCACCGAGTCGGCAAACCCGAGGTGAGGTGGCCGTGGGGGTCGTCGGCGTCGTCGCACTCGTCGGCGCGGCCCGGCTCGCCGCTGGCTGGGCGGCCAAGAAGATGGGCGGCCGGGCCCGTGAGGTCAGCGCCGCAATCGTCGTAATGGTCCTCAACGACTTGTTAGGTGCTCTGGGAATGTTGTCCTCCTTCATCGTCACTTTCTGGCGTGTGTGCTCTGCCTTGGGGTGGGTGCCAACGACGCAGTGGTCGGGCACCTGTCGTGGTTGTTCGTGCTTACGGGCCTGAGAATCTTGCTGGGCGTCCTGGTTCTGGGCGCGCCCCTCGGCGTCGCGCATGCCGTTCGCGCCCCGGCTGTTGCCGTGTCGGGGAGGCGCCGACTACCCCGGTCCAACGTGGTGGTGTCGGTAGTGGTGGTGCTGCTGCTGATGCAGCTGGAGCTGCGGGTGCCGCGGGCGCCTCGTTACCCGCTTCTGCCGCGCGGGCTGGCAACGCAGTTGCCGGGCCCACAGGTTGAACAGAGTCCTGCCGTGCGCGGCCCATGAGATCGTTCATCTCTCGACGTAATCGTCGTCGATTTGCATCGTGGGGGTCGGGGGGGGGGGGGGGATGATGGCGATGAGGTCCCCGCCCAGCTCGACCAGTGGCGGTGGCCCAGCGCCGGCCGCGAGCCGTCGGACGAGGCGCTCGGAGCTGTTGCCGGAGCTGATCGCGCAAACTCCGATGCGGGAGTCGTTTGTCCGCCATCCACGAATCGGCGCTCTGCGCGGGGTCGCCGCTGTCGGGCCCCCGAACAGCAGGTTGGAGAATTCCCGAAGTGTCCCTGGCCATCCAGGAGCGGCTGGTCCAGGCGCTCCTTCGTGTCCCAGGTGCGTGAATGGTGGGGATGTCGGTGGTAGTGGTGGTTCTGCTGAGGCTGGGGCTGCGAGGGAGAGGGCGCGCCCTTGGCGTCGGCGCCGCGCCCCGCCTGGGCCGAGAGGGCTGCCTTGGATGCCAAATCCCACCCCGCTGGCTCGGTGCCCGCCATTCCCCTTGCCCTTGCCTTCCTGAAGCCCGCGGAAGTCTCCCGGGAAGCGTTCTCGGACATGTCGGCCAGGGAGGCGCGGTGGCCCTTGCCGCGGCCGTTGCCCTTGCACCTGGTGGCCCTTTGGGCGCGGCGCGTGGGCTCGTTGTCGTCCGAGCGGCGCCGCCTGGACTTGGCGCGCTCGCAAGCCTGGCAGAGGCGCGCGCCGCGTTGCTCCATAGGGAAGTCGCGCAGCTCGTGGCCATCGGCAGCAATCTCTTTTCATAATGGGCTGCTAGTGTCGGAGTCGGTGCCCGAGTCGACGCCCGCTGCCGGGCATGCCACCTGCGCTGGTGGCGCCGACCTGGCGTCGGCAGCGACCGTGGCTGCAGGTGAGCTCAGTGCCGCTCCCGGGGCAGCGGGCCCCGCTCCATTCCGGCTCGATCTGGCTGTAGTGCCGTGGGCGTTATGAGCCTGATCTTGCGCGTGCGCGCCCGCGACGAACGTCTGGCGCCCGGGTGAGTGCGCGGCCGAGGCGAGAGTGCCGGGCGAGCCTTCGATCATATGCCCGAACATGCGCAACTGGCCCGTCATGTGCACCAGCTGCTGCACGTCCGTCGGGTAGGCCGTGCTGTAGTGCTGCAGGAGCATAGTGAGTTGGATGCTCGCCGCGCCCGCCGCGCGTGGCGAGAGGTAGCTGCGGCCCTCGTGGCCGATCATAAGCTGACAGGCCTGCTGCGCTCTGTTGCGGAGGACGGCGAACCTGGCGAGGAGGTTGTCGATGCGCTCACGCGGCAGCCCGTTGAAGTTCATCAGAGCCGATGCCGCCGGCGTGCGCTCCTGCCCCCCGAGCTAGCCCCGCCGTTCGGCCAGGCTGTGTATGAAGAAGGTCATGGGCTGCTCTGGGTTGCCATAGATATGACCTGCGTGTATCAGGACAGCGGGCAGCAATTCGTCCACGCACTCGCGCGCCACGTCAGCGAGGCGCGACGAGACGCAGGCCGCCTGGCGGAACTCGTTGAGGTCGGAGTTCGCCACTGACCAGAGCATTGCCTCACGCACCCAGCGTTGGAAAGGGCACGCGAGCTTGCTGCTCGGGCCCCGAGGCGCGGAGGTGCGGCATGTTGCCGCCGCCACCTGGTGTCCATGTTGGCGATGCAGCTGACGGCTGCGATCAAGCCCACTCTGGTTGCCTTCCATCCAGACAGGAGTTCCTGGAGTTCTGGAACCCACCAGCGACGGCATTGTGGAAGAGAACCTCGGCGCCGTCGTGGGTGTCGTTACCGTGTATGCTCTTCCTCGTCAGCGTATTGGGTCTTCTCTTATGTCGTATGGTTGGCGCGCGAACGACACTCAGAGCACCTGACAACATAGTTGTGAGAGTACTCGTCGTGCGTCGCGTCGTCACTGTACTGTGCGCCACCAACTATACGACAATCCAGACGAGTCTGCATGGATCAAGGTCTGCGAGGCAGCAAAAACTGCGTGAGTAATGTGGAAAATCGTACCAATGGATCGAAAATGGATGCTCCCAGATAGGTTGCGTAATCCCAGGAAGGCCGACAACATAGTCGACGGAACCTCCATGATTTTCTCGCTCTTGCCTGCCTGTGCCAAGCCGGGTTTCGGCAACACAATCGCAGATAGCTCGGGGCTGTTCGCCGTAGCCCATGGTGTGGACGTCGGATCAATCGACTGTCTGACACCCGCGGCTACATCAAAAGGTGGATGCAGTGGGGGCGTTGTGTCCGTATCCGTAGCCTCTTCCGCCCCGGACTCCTTCAACATGGTCGCAGGTTATTCGGAGCCCTCTGCCAACACCAGAGACGTGAGCGTTGTCTCGATCAACTGTTTGATGTCAGCGGTCACACACACGCGGGTGCGATGATGGGGTCGGGTCCGCGAGCTGCCCGAACATAGCTCGGGCTAGCCCATGCGGAAGCGCCAGTGGGGCGGGCGCACGGTCTTTGGTGTCGAAGTCCTTGTAGTGTAGGCGTGCACCTCGCCCGTGACGAGGAACGGGTAGAAGGCGCGCGAAGAAAGCCCTGAGCGCGGAGCGCGCGGAAGGAAAATAAAACGGTGATCTTGAAATCGATGTCCTTCAGGTCCTTGAGTCAGGCGGCAGGGCGGGAGAGCCATCGCCATCGAGGCAAGGCAGCCAGGAGGCGCCGTGGCGTCGCGAGGCAGTGGTCGCAGAGCCGAAGCTCTGCCACCAACGAAGGGTGCAGCAGAGACTGGCAACGAAGATGACTCTTTACGCGGAATGGGTCAGGCGGGAAGTATGGTGTCAAACAGGAAAAACACTTAAACGACACATAATACGAATGCTGAGAAGAAAACGAGGCAGAAGACGGGCACGTCAGGTTAACCTAACGTGCCCTTTAAGCTGTACATGGCAGCGGAACAGGGAGACGATTCAGAGGGGCGACGAGAGGGGCAGTATGCATGATACACCGCTCGAGTGGAGGGTAAGGGAGGAGGGGCAGGAGGAGACGGATGACGAGGAGGAGAAGGAGGAGGGAGGAGGAGGTAGCAAAGTAGCACGACGGAGGATATTCGGCATCGCGTGTGCTCTCATCGCCGGACCTGCTGATCGCCGAGCATCGGCCTCGGCACGAGCCCGGCCTCGCGCGACGGCCCCGCTTCCGACGCGAGAGGTGGCGGGCTCCACGCCCCGCGCAGACGTGGTGCAGCGGTGCCCCTCGGGCCTCGCCTTGGCCGACGCTCGGACGTCCATTTCCCGTGTAGTTTTCGGTTTCGTGCGTGTGTTTTTTTGCTCGATGGTCCAGGATGGTCCTCGCCGAGAACAAAACTGCACACGTCCGAGCGATGCCAGGTCGCTGAGGCCGACGCCCGCGACGCTGCTGGCGGCAGGAAGGCTCTCGAGGCACCCGCCCTGCCCGGAGTTTTGGCCCCTGGCCCCAGCAGGCGACGAGCCCCCGAGGGAACAGCAGGAGGAATGGGGAAACCGAGCATCGAGGAGGGCCTTCTCCTGGGGCTGTCGCGACCAATCGAGGTCGCTGCTGTACAAGGGCAGCTCGAAGAATAACACTCGCACCTGCCGTGCGGCCGCCGCCGCCGCGCTCGCTGTCGTCGTCGTCGCTGCCGTCGCTGCCGCCTCGTCGCCGCCGTCGTCAGCTGAGTCGTTTTAGTCGTCTTTGTCGTCGCCGTCGGGGAAAGGAGGGGGAGGAGGAGGAGGAGGAGGAGGAGGAGGAGGAGGAGGAGGAGGAGGAGGAGGAGGGGAGGCGGAGGTAGAGGGGTGGGAAGACGGAGGAGGCGGAAGGGGAAGAGGAGGATGGGACAGAGGATAGGAGGAGAAGGGTGTAAGAGGAAGGGGGGATGATGACGACGAAGCGGGGAGGGGAGGAGCATGACGAATTGGAATCCGCCACCATGCCCCCCAGCACCTTGAGGCGTGGCAGAGTGCCGACTGTGCCTGGTAGGTTAGGGCTTTGGAGATCTTCGAAGTCGCCCCTCTACGAGTAGCGCACGCTCCACCCGAAAGCCTCCGGGCGGTCTGGCGCCTCCCCGGGACCAAACACTGTACCAAGAGGCATCCGACAGCCCCCCAGAAATCTCCAAGAGGCGCCGAAAAAGACCACCGAGAGACCCACGCGAGCGACGTCAAAGGGATGGCCAGGAGGCCCCTGCAGGAAGGCCACAATTCTTCAAGCTCCTTCAACTTTCGCGTTGTTTTGATTCCTGGGGCTCTGGGCTCAAGATGGCTCGAAGAGGGCCTCGGGGGAGCCAAAGAGAGACAGACGGCCAAGACGGCCCAAGAGGGGCCCAGGACAGCCTCGAGTGGCTCCCCAGACGGCCGAGTGAGGGCCTGAGGCAGCACAAAGCGGCATCAAGGCGGCCCAAGAACCCCAGGACGGCCCGAGAGGGCCTCACGACTCCACCCCAGAACCCAAGACAGCCCCAGGACGGCCTATGTATGCTGTATGCTCTATGAGAGCCATCCCTCAGGTAGTAAAGACGAGAGGTGTCACATATTGCGGCCTTGTGGGTGATGCTCTAAGCGTCGCTGCATAGAGTGCCGCGCTGGCACGGTGGCGTAACTTGCCACAGAGAGCTGGATATGAAGCGTATGAGCAGGAAGAGGTGGCTTAGGGGGAGGGGGGAGAGGGAAGGATGGGGTAGAGGGGTGACGATGAGGAGGACGAGAAGGACCGGGCGAAGGAGGGGGGAGGCGAGCCAGTAGCAGGAGGGCAAGGCGACCAGGAAGACAAGGTGAGCAGCATGACGGCGACGAGGCCTCCAACGGCGACGACGACAAGGTCGACGACAACGACGACGATATTGACGACAACGACGAACGTCGACGAGGCCGACGAGGCCAACGACGACGAAGACATGGGCAAAGGTCGCTGAGGACGACGACAACGAGGCCGACGACGACGACAACGACGACGACAACAAGGCTGACAACGACGACGACGACGAAATGCCTTCGACGACGAACGTCGACGACGAGGACAACGACTGACGACTGCGAGGGCAACGACAACACCGACGAGGCCAACGACCACGAACGTCGACGATGACGAACATCGACGACGACGACGAGGGAGAGGCGACGACGACGACAATGACGACGAGACCGACGACAAGAGCGAGGCGGGCGACGACCGCCGCCGTTCCTTGCTCCTCGCTCCTCCTCCGACGACGCCTGCGACGACCACAACGGCGACCAGCGACGTCTGGGGGCCTCCGGGCGCCTCTTTGATGCCTCGGAGGACCTCCGAGCACGCACCTCGGAGGACCTCCGAGAGGGGCCGAACACG
>CAUYUJ010020406.1:83483-118483 GCA_963575745.1 Prorocentrum cordatum
CTCGGGCCCAAACCTGGCGGGCGCAAGCATGGAAAATGACGGTCGCGGCGCCCTCTCGAAAACCGAAAACGGACAATTCACGAATCGACGTGTCAGAGTGGGGGTTCTGTCCATCCCCGATTGGTCGCTCTGGAAGCCTCGTTCGGGTCTTCTGGGGGCCGTCTTCGCGACGTCTGGGAGCCTCCTTCTCCTTGGGGCTCTCTGGAGCCGTCTTGGCGGCCTCTTGGGCTATCATGGGATCTTCTTGGGCTGTCTTGGGGCCCTCCTGAGGGCCTCCTGGGCCACCTGGGACAACTGTGGAACACCCCTGTGGCTGTCGTGAGCGGTCGGGAATCCAAAAAGGCGATCAATCTCAAATGCTTAAAAAACCCACGGAACTTCGACTTTTACGTCTTGAGGCTCTTTCAGGAGCCCTCTGGGAGCGCTTTTGGAGCGTATTGGGATCTTCTTCGGCCTCTTGGGGGCCTCCAGGGAGCTGTCAGAGGAATGCTTGCCACCCCTTGGTGCATCTTGGGGCCCTCTTGGCGTCCCTTGGGGCCTCTCGCTTTTTGTTTTGTTTTGTTTTGTTGTTCTTCGTTCTTCTTTCCTTTCTCAGGAGTGCCTGAGAGCCCCGTGGGGCCATGCACTACTTCCAAGACCGCTCCAGCATGGCCCCATGAGGAAGAGGAGGAAGAGGAGGAGGAGGAGGAGGAGGAGGAGGAGGAGGAGGAGGAGGAGGAGGAGGAGAGGAGGAGGAAGGAGGAGGACGAGGACGAGGACGAGGAGGAGGAGGAGGAGGAGCAGGAGGAGGAGGAGGAGGAGGAAAAGGGAGGTGGAGGAGGAGAGGGAGAGGGAGGAGGAGGAGGAGGAGGAGGAGGAGGAGGAGGAGGAGGAGGAGGAGGAGGAGGAGGAGGAGGAGGAGGAGGAGGAGGAGGAGGAGGGGGGCCATGCTGGAGCGGTCTTGGGCCCTCGTGCAGGCCGGCCGCGCCACCCGGGAGCGTCCTGGACGCCATCGGGGCCTCGCGGGGCCCTTCTCGGGCCCGCTGCGGGAGCTGCTCGGGCGGGGCTCCAGCACTCGTCTTCGGAGGCTCCCAGCGCTCGCTGGGACTGGGATCCCTGCGGGGGGCGCCCCACTCGGTCCCCGGACACGTCTCGCACGCAGGGGGTCCTGCATTGTCAAGGAGAAGAAGGCGTTTGGTTCTAACTTTACCTCCCGCATCTCCCTAAGCAGCCACAGGGAGCGCTGCCACTGCCCACCCTTCTCACACGCGCTGATTCCAGCGTTGAAAGTGGCGACGTCTAACTCTAACTCCACTTCGCGTGCTTCGCGGAATAATGACAGAGCTCTCGGCCACTGCGTAGATTTTTCGCACGCGCTAATCCCCGAGTTGTAACTAACTATGTTCGGGTTTATCTCCAGCTCTCTCATCCCCCGAAGCAGCGCCAATGCCTGCTGCCAGTGTCCACCGTCCGCGCACGCGCTGATAGCAGCACTGTGGCTGATGACATTTGGTTCCAACCTCGCGATCCCAATTTCGAAGAGCAGCGACAGAGCCTGCTGCCATTGCCCCGCTTTCTCACATGCGCTAACACCAGCACTGAAGCTGACGACATCTGGATCCACAGACGCATATCCCATCCCGCTAAACAGCAACGATAACGCCTGCTGCCACTGCCCACTCTTCTCGCACGCGCTGATCCCAGCATTGTAGCTGACTGTGTGTACCCGTGGAGCCCATCCGCAGGTGCCCTGGCAAGGGAACGCTGCGGGGCCATCTCCGGACCATCTTGGGTCGTCTTGGGCGCCTCTTGGGTCGTCTCGGGGCTTTCCCCGAGCGTCTTGCAGCTCTCCCTGGCCGTCTTGCAGCCTTGCAGGAGGTTCTGGGAGCTTCCGGAGGCCTCGACAATTGCCCGAAGAGGGGCCCGAAGACGGGCCCAACAGGGCCCTCAGAAAGCACCCGACGGATACCACAGCAGGGGGGTGCGTTGTAGTATCTGTTGGGGGGCCTCTTCGGGCTTTCTGGGAGCACTCTTGGGGCCGTCATGTGATGCACCTGGGGCTCTATAGTGGGCCATCTCTGGACCCTCCTGGGTCGTCCTGGGCGCCTCTTGGGCCGTCTTGGAGCTCCCTTGGGCCGTCTTGGGACGTCTTGGGGCTCTCTCGAGCCACCTTGGGTTTCTCTTGGGAAGCCTCTTGGGCCGACTTGGGGCGATCGATCTTGGGGGCTGCTGTCCGTCGTGGACGCTGCAAGGGCCCAAAAGTCGTGCATGCTAGACATGTTGGAATAACCTGCAGAACACCTTCGATTGTTGCACCAGGAGGCCCTGCTGGGAGTGCTGTTGGAGCGCTCTGGGGGCCCTTGTGGAACGCTTTTCGGCCGTCTGGAGGCCGTCTTGGGCCAGCTTGGGGCCCTCTGAGGCCGTCGGGACGGCATCTTGGGTTCTCTTGAGGCCATCCTCGGCCGTCTTGGAGGCACCTTCGGCGAACCCGGAGGCCTCTGAGACTCGCCTGGGCCTCCCCTCCCGGCGGGCCCTGCCGGCCAGCCCCCCCCGGGAGCTGCCACCGGAGCAGCGCGTCACGCGCTGCCCCCGGCACCGTGGGAGGGGCCACAGTGGAGGCCAGTCCACGAGAAGCCCTCCACAAGCAACCCGACCCTGCGGCCCAAGGACGTCCGCGGACTCTTCGTGCGGGCGCGTCACGCGTTCCCCACCGCAGAACGAGCGAGACCCGAGAAGCCGAGGGCACCCTGGAGGCAGGCAGGGTGTTGCTTGGCATGGGCCCCCCCCCCACTGTGGCGTGCACCCCCTGGCCTGCCGGCCACGAGCCTCCGCCCGAGATGGCACGTTTGGGCCCAGGCAGAGGTGCTGCCCGGCCTTCGCGCCTGCGTCGTGCTGCCGCCGCGTGCCGCGGGCGGCTGCTCTGCTGCTGCCGCCCGAGGCTGCAGGCTGCTGCTTCCTGGCACGCCCGCCAGCCGGCGCAGCCTGCACCTCGCGAGCGGACCGCAGGGCGACGAGAGAGAGCGAGGAGTCAGGGTCGAGGGGGAGGTGGGGGAAGCGCGGAGCGATCAGCAAGGAGCAAGGAGCGAGAAGGGAGGAGCGACGTCCGAGTAGAGAAAGAGAGAGAGAGAGAGAGAGGTAAGGAGCGATGAGACAGAGCCGAAGGTAAGGGGGGGAGGCAGACGCCAGTAGCCACGAGGGAGAAGCGAGAGGCCAAGAGAGAACTGGTACAAGAGAGGAGGAGGACTGAGCAAAGAGGAACCAGGAGCTCGGAGAGAGAGAGGCGAGGAGCGAGGAGAGAGGCAAGGAGCGAGGCGCGTGGAGCGAGAACGGAGACACGCGAATGTTTCCACGGCCTCGGAGCGCGTGTGGACGAACATCTGGTCTCCTCTTGGGTCGCTCATGGGGCTCTCTTGGGTGGCCGGCGCGGCCGGAGCTTTCTAAGGGATCTTCCATCAGAAGCCTCTTGGATCCTGGGGCTTCTGGGGGCCCTCTTGGGGGCCTGCAGGCGGCCTCGGTGGTCATCTTGCGGCGGAGGGCGCGGACTGTCAGTTCGAGTGACCTCTTGGGCTCTCTTGCGGGCTCTGTTGGGCCTCTTAGGCTTCCTTCAAGCTTTCTTGGGCCATGTGGGGCCCTGAGGGGGCCACATTGGACACTCTTGGGCCCTGTTGGAAGCCTGCAAGGGCCAGCCGCTGAAAAGGTCACGGAGCGTGCTGAGGCGAACATTGCAATATGGATGACGTCTGGCTTCAATTGTGCTGCCTCCATTCCGCTGATTAGCGACATCGCTCGCTGCCACTGCCCACCGGCCTCGCACGCACTGATCCCAACGCTGTAACCGATGACATCCAACTCCACCGTCACTTGCCAAAACTCGCTCAACAACAACATTGCCTGCTGCCACTGATCGCATGTCCGGCATGCGCTAATTACAGCACTGTAGCTGATTACGGTTGGTTCCAGTTCGTTCAGGCAAAGTTCGCGGAACAAAAACAAAGCCGTCTGCCACCGCTCACCTTTTTCGCACGCGCTGATTCCTGAGTTGTAGCTGGGCGTGTCTGGCTCAAGTCTCATTCCTCTCATTTCGTTGAGCAGCGACAGCGCCTGCTGCCATTGCCCTCCTCTCTCGCACGCGCTGATTCCAGCTGCGTAGCTAAACGTGCTCGCTTCCAACGAGGCCTCTTTCATTTCACGGAACAGCAGCGACAACGCCTGCTCCCACTGCTCACCTTTGGCGCACGCGCTGGCCACCGAGTTGTAGCTGACGGTATCTTGCTCAATGGCCAGTAGTGACATATCGCTGAGGAGCGACCGCGTGAGATGCCATTGCCCCCCTCTCCCGCAAGTGCCGATCACGATGTTGTAAAGGACGGTCTCGATCTGAGCACTTACCTCCAACGCATCTCGGAGCAATTGCAAGGCTGCCCTCCACCGCTGTGTTTTTCCATGCTCCCTGATGCCAGCTGCAAAAGAGGCGGCACTTGATTGAACCCCAGCCCCCCCAGATATCTGCAGCGTGCTGTAATTGATTCTGGCTACTTTGAGCAGCGTTCTGCCAAATGTGCTGTTGCACCGGCGGGAGAGCGGCGTGATCTTGGGCTGACCCAAGCGACGACTTGAACCACACTTGCTGCGTAGCGTCAAGGGGATGACTGGCGTGCTGGTGGGCTGGTCGGCCTGATGTCTCGCGAAGTCGCCCGTCATCCGCACAGTTTGTCCGTCGGCGGCGAGGCAGAGTGGGCTGCACCAGCGCTGGAGCAAACACGGGGGCACCGAGGAGCAAAAGTTTGGACGCCCGAAATGGGTACGGAAATAATGGGTACAGTGCCCAACAACAAATGTTGTCCCAAACCAACAGCGGCCGCTGTTGGGCAAGCGGCCTTCTGTCTCAAGTGGACACGGGCCGTGGCGGCGCGGACAGCGAGTCCTGTTCAGAATGAGCAGGAACTGCTGTTGGGCATCGTACCCATTCTTTCCGTACCCATCTCGGGCGTCCAGAGAAGTGGCCAGCGCGCAGGAGCGGGGAGAGGACAGACAGGGCGGCCGCGGAGGGGGGGGGGGGGAAGCAGAGGCCACCCGGAGGCGGAAGCACTCTCGCCCCTGAGTGGCCCATCCTCCGCACGGTCAGGCCGGCAGTCTTGGGCTCCGACCCGGCCATGCAGATCGGCCGGCGGCGGTCCCACGGGGCCCCCAAAGCAGCCCAAGAAGGCTCCGAGAAGGCCCAAGAGCGCTCCAAAACGCCCAGGATGGCCCCAAGACGGCCCACCATACTCCCCACGACGCCCCAAGAGAGCACCAGGAGGACCCCCAAGAAGGCCCTAGGACATACAATTCAAAGTGTCCCTGGGGGTTCCAATCTGTTCTTCAGAAGCCTAAGCTTTTCGGACTTCCGGCGCTCCAGGAGGGCCCAAGAGGCGCTTCAGATTGCTCCAAGACGTCCCAAGAAGCCCTCAACAGGGCCCCACGAAGGCCCAAGATGGCCCCAAGACGGCCGAAGATGCCCCCAGGACTGCCCCAAAAAGGGCCCCGAGTCTCCCCCCCACACCATCCCGAATAGTGGCCGAGCCGTGCACAGTGGCCGGCGGCTGTCCCACGAGGCACCCAAACGGCCCAAGAAGGCTCCGGCACGGCTCAAGAGCCCTTCAAACGCCCAAGATGGCCTCAAGACGGCCCAAAATGCTTCGAAAATGTCCCAGGAATGCCCAAGAGGACCCCCAAGACGCAAGATTCATGCATTTGTTTTGAATACCCTTAGCTTCGGCATTCTCGCCTTTTCTGGCCTTCAGCTCTCGAAGGCGGCCCAAGGTGGGCCCAAGATTCCTCCGAGGCAGCCCATTAAGCCCCAAAGCAAGCCCCACGACGGCCCAAAAAGTTCCCAAGACGGCTCACACCCCAAGATTATGTTGCATCCTCGGGGGACCTTGTCTGTCCCGTCGCGGCCTTATCCGCGTCGAATCCGTGTCAAATCCACGTCGGCCTCTTCGGATCCGTGTCGAATCCGTGTCGAATCCGCGTAGAATCCACGCCAAATCCGAGTCGAGTCCGCATCGAGCCCGCGTCGGGCAGAAGATAAGACACCAATTTGGAGGACAGACGAGGTCCCCCGAGGATGCAACGTAACCAAGACGGCCCCAGATGGCCCCAATGGACCCCCCAAAGTTCCAAAGAAGCTCTCCATCATCTTCCACAGCCGTGCCCTTCGTCAGAACATCGCCCGTCGCAGCCGCGGCCCCCCGATCTGCTTCACCACGCGGCCTCGCGCGCCCTCGAACTACGCTTCCCTGAGGACTTTTTATATATGTATTTAAATAGAAAAAGTAAAAACAAAAACAAAGCAAAGGCACTCACCAGCTTCTTCCCCCACGCCGATACACCACGACATCCGCTTCCCCTCATGGGGGCTATGAGCGCTCCCCAAGATGAGCCGCTGCCACCCACTGGCAGTGCGCACGGACACGGCCTCGTATCGCTCTGAAGTTGTTTCGCGGCAGGGCTCGAAATGTCTGAGGACTGCCGCATTTTGAGCAGAATCGGTTCGCAACCGAGTTCCTCAGACATCGATCCTAGCTGCGACGCGGGCAGAACACTTTCACCCTCTCCACCTCGCGTCCTCTCCAGCGCAAGTCCCAGAGCACGACGCCTTTCCGCCCACCGCGGAACATGCTTGTAACCAGGCGCCTGGCACGAATCGCGTCATTCACACACATTTATACACAGGCATACACATACTTACATACATACATACAGACATGCATACATCTATATATACATAAAGAGAGTGAGAGAGGGAGAGAGAGAGAGAGAGAGAGAGAGAGAGAGAAAGAGAGAGAGAGAGAGAGAGTGACAAGACTGCATTGACGCTTCGCGCCATGCCCCTTGTTCCAGACGCTTCTCCAGCAAAGCAATCAATCATCGCGTGCTTCAGCACCGTTCCTCATGGGAAGAGGTAAAGAGAAACGTTTCGTTTGGCTTTACATCTGCCACTTCCAAGGTTTATCCCTACCCATCCCTTCCTCCTCCTTTCCTCCTCTTCCGCCTCCTACGGTGGTTGCCTCTATCCTTTGAGGAAGTAAGGAGCGTTCCCATGACACGCCGAAGAAGTCGCAGTAGCTCAAAACAATCGATTTTTAGTCGCTTGCACAATGCTTGGGGGGGCTCCAGGCACTCCGGAAATCTTCAATCGTCAAACTTCGAATCTAGATTCATTGCCTGTTTCTCTCGATCGAGGACTATAAAGCTCGAGCCTCAAGCGTGGAACCAAGACCGTCGGGTCAGCTCAATGTACTTCGTAGGAGAACGCCGTCTGGGCGTTTTTGCGGCTCTTTTGGGCCGTCCTGGGGCCTTCTGGGGCCGTCTTGGGGAGCTGGGGCCCTCCAGAGGTCTTCTGAAGCCATCTAGGGCCCTCTTGGGGGCCTCCAATGGCTGTCTTGGGGGTCTCCCATGGCTTTCGTGGGTCTCTCTTGGGAGCCTTCTGGGAGCATCTTGGGCTTCTTGTGGGCAGTCTCGGGGCTCTCTGGGGCAGTCTTGGGGCCCTCGTGGGACTTCTTCAAAACCTCTGGGGGGCCTCTTGGGCCGTCTTGGGGCGATGTCGGGGGCCCATCGGGCCGTCTTGAACGCTGCGAAAACTCAATAAGCAGATATGCTAAACATGCACATGTTCCTATGGAATGGAGCGATTTTTGCTTCTTCGGGGCTGTCTTAACGGCCTCTTGGGGCGTCTTGGGGCTCTTGGGCCGTCTTCAGACCATCGAGGTTCCTCTTGGAGCGCTCTCGTGCTGTCTTGAATCTCTCTTGCGCCTCTCCGATGACCCCTCTGATCGCCTTGAGTCTGCTCACAAGGCCCAGCAAGGCGCCCTGGGAGGCCCAGAAGGGCCAGCGGACTTTTTCGAAGGGCGTCCAGGGGGCCGCCGAAACGTCCGAAAGGGCGCCTGGGGCGTCCCTGGGGATAGGGTCCGGTTTAGGGGTGGGGGGTGTGGGGGGGTTCCGGGTAATTCGCCGGCCCAACGGGCCAGAGGCGTGCTAAGATCTCCTGTAACTGGTTAACAATTCTCTAGTTCGCGCGCGCGGGGCGGCCCCTGGGGGTCCCCGGACGAAAAGTACCCTGGGCGAGTCCCGGCTGATCCCCGGGCGACTCCACCAGAGCGCTCCATGAGCGCACCAACAGGGCTCCGAGACGTCCCCGAGAGCCCCAAGAAGTGCCAAGAGGCCCCCAAGAGGCCCCCAAGATGGTACACGAGGGGTCCGACATGCCACAAGATCGCTCCAAGACGCCCAAGATAGCCCCAGACGCCCCAAGAGGCCTCCAAGAGCACTCCCAAGAGGGCCCCAGTAGGCAAAATTCATTGCTTTTCTCTAGGTTTTTGAAAGATTTTTGAGTTTCCACCTTTTCGGCTTCCCGACGCCCCAAGACGGCCCAAGAGGCCCCCAAGATCGCCCCAAGAGGGCCCCAGAGGCCCCCAAGAGGGCCCCAAGATGGCCCAAGAGGGCTCGAAGACGGCCCAAGAAGCCTCCAAGACGGCCCAAGAGGGCCCCAAGAACGCTTCAAGAACGCCCCAAGAGGGGTTCACGAAACAGAATTTCGAGCTCTCGGCCCTTAGAGGCTCCCGGGAGGCCCCAAGACGCCCCCGAAGGCCCCAAGAGGCCCCCAAGAGGCCCTCAAGAGGCCTCAAGAGGCTTCCAAAAGGCCCTCTGGAGGCCTCCAAAAAACCCTCAGGAGGCCCCCAGGACGCCTCCAAGACTCCAGCCAGACGCGACTTGGGAAACGTGGGTCGGGGTGGTCCTCCTCCCCCGCGTTCGGCTCCCGACGCCGCAGCTCCACACTGCAAACGACCACTCGGACAGGCGACCACGGTGCGACATTATGGGCCGGCGGAATGAGCGAAGCGATTAAATAAAAACACAATAATAAGAATATTGTCGCCCCCTGTGATCATACCTCTCTCTCTCTCTCTCTGCTTTTCTGCTTCTTCCTCGTTTTCCTTTCTGTCTTTCTCTTCACCCTCTCCTCCTCCTCCTGCTGCTCCTCCTCCTTCTCCACTTCCTCGCCTTCTCTTTGTACAAATACACAAACCATGCCAGGCAGCGCTTGGCACCGTCAGTGCAAGGAAACATTTGTTTGTTGATTTGTTTGGTTTGTGAAACCACGAACCATTGTGCATTTTTTCGGGGGGTTTTGCATGCCCGAGTGCTCGCCCCGGCCTCCCTCGCAGCACTTCTCTTTGAGCCTGCCAAACCAAAAAAAACACCCAAACTACACAGTAGTTGGCGCCCTTGCTGCAGGGAAGCATTTTTCGAAGCAGCGAAACCTGTTTTGGGGTGTTGTGAAGCCACGAAGCATTTTTTTGGCACGTTCCAGTGCTCGCCGCGGCCTCCCTCGCAGCACTTTTCTCGGAGCCTGCAACACCTCCAAAACTCAAACAACCAAACATACACAGTGTTTCCTTGCATCCGTACCAAAACAATTAAACAAACCAAACATACGCAATCGTTGGCGTCTTTGGTGCAAGTGAAACCACGAAGCGTTTTTTGTGTTTGTGTGTGTTTTTGGGAGGGGTGGGGTTTTACAGGCCCCAATGCTCGCCGCGGCCTCCCTCGCAGCACTTCTCTCCGAGCCTGCAAAACCCAAAAGACAAACATACACTGTTTTTCCTTGCATCCCAGACCCAGGCTTGAACTGAGGGTGAGGACGCCTGGCTATTAAGGATTCCTGCGTTCAGATTCCGTGTGGAAGAGTCATTGATAAAGACTCCTTCCTAATGATTCCTGGATGCATATTCTTGAGTTCGGATTCCCCCATACGTATTCCTTACTAGAGGGCTCATTAGCTCAGATTTCTTATGGCGGATTTCTTAGCGACTCCTTATTACAGATTCCTTGCATCGGGCTCCTTACTAGCACTCTTTAAGTCGAAGCTCTTTGTTAAATATTCCTGAATTCATATTTCTTAACAGCTCTTCCTTATGAAGGAATCCTTCTTCAAAATTCCTCAATTAAGGTTCCTTGCGCAAGATTCCGCGTGAAGGCTTCCGGGGGAAAAACTTCTTATCAATGAGTTCTGCTTAAGGATGCCTTCATCCACATTCTTTATGAAGGACTCCTTACCGATGACTCCGTATATAAAGAATCCTTATTAATGATTCCTTATTCAAGATGTCTTAGTTTTGATTTCTTATGAAGGGTTCCGTGGCAACGGCTCATTGCTTTTTTTGTTTTTGTTGTTGTTTTCTGTTCTATATATGTATATGTGTATATATATATATATATGCAAGTGCAGATTCCTTATTCAGGGTTCCTGGCTAAATATCACTTAAAGCGGATTCTTCCGCATATGTTCCTTACTAAGGACTCTTTAGTCAAGGTTCCTTATTCAAGATTCCTTATGGCGGAGGTCTCGAATACATATTCCTTATTCAGGACTCCTTAATTCAGAGTCCGTCCGAGGGATTCTTGAGTAACGATCAATTATGATAGATTCCTTAGTGGAGATTCCCTATTACTGTTGCCGTAATGAATATCCCTTGGTTCCTTGATACGTACTCCTGGCTAGTAATTCCGTAATTCGGATTCCTTAAAAAGTTCCTTGTTCAATCTGCCTCGTTAAAAAAGGTTCTTCCATTCAACATTCCGTAGTCGGGGTTCCTTATGTAGGATCCCTTCTTCCGGATTTCTCAAGTAAGGGTCCTTATTAAGGATTCCGCGGTACAGGTTCCTTACTAAGGACTCCTTCGTAAACCGCCTTTAGTGAGGACTTATTAGCGCATTTTCCTTGTTACTGGGTTCTTTGGTTAATATTCCACATTAAGGATTCCTTTTTCTAATACATTGCCAGTAGAAAAGATCCTTGATTCAGGATTTCGCCTGCTCCTCCTCATCATCATCACCATCGTCATCGTCACCATCGCCATCTATGTCGTCAACATCGTTGAGATCGCACTCGTCTTATCTAGTTCCGCTTCTCCTCGCTCATATTATGTAGTTATTATTTCCCCTCCTCCCCGTCCTCCTCCCCATCATCCCCCTCGTGAAGGTAAGGGGGGCTGGGATCCAGCGCGAGAAAACAATTACGCTACAGAGGAACCCCACATACTGACTTTATGTCTTGTGTGAACCGCGCTACCACTACCACCGCCGTCATGCTCTCAGGTGCCCCCTGTGGTCGTTGAAAGGAGGGGGAGGACGTGTGGGGGGAGAGCAGGGGTTGAGGAGTCATCTGTGACGGTCATATCCGGCGTCGCCTGGCACTTGGATACGAGAGGTAATACGCAATCCCGCACTAGAGGCTATGCCTGGACGACCCTGGCACGCATAGGGAGACCACCCCCTGCGCACCCCCTCTGGTGTTGAGAAAATGCCACGCCTGCAATGCCTGGACGACCCTGGCACGCATAGGGAGACCACCCCCTGCGCACCCCCTCTGGTGTCGAGAAAGTGCCACGCCTGCCACGCTCTCCGACCCTGGCACGCATGAGACCCCCTGCGCACCCCCTCTGGTGTCGAGAAAGTGCCACGCCTGCCACGCTCTCCGACCCTGGCACGCATAGACGCCGCGGTGAGAGACCACCCCCTGCGCACCCTCTCTGGTGTCGAGAAAGTGCCACGCCTGCCACGCTCTCCGACCCTGGCACGCATAGACGCCGCGGTGAGAGACCACCCCCTGCGCACCCCCTGGTGTCGAGAAAGTGCCACGCCTGCCACGCTCTCCGACCCTGGCACGCATAGACGCCGCGGTGAGAGACCACCCCCTGCGCACCCCCCCTGGTGTCGAGAAAGTGCCACGCCTGCCACGCTCTCCGACCCTGGCACGCATAGACGCCGCGGTGAGAGACCACCCCCTGCGCACCCCCCCCTGGTGTCGAGAAAGTGCCACGCCTGCCACGCTCTCCGACCCTGGCACGCATAGACGCCGCGGTGAGAGACGCACCCCCTCGAGAAAGTGCCACGCCTGCCACGCTCTCCGACCCTGGCACGCATAGACGCCGCGGTGAGAGACCACCCCCTGCGCACCCTCTCTGGTGTCGAGAAAGTGCCACGCCTGCCACGCTCTCCGACCCTGGCTCGCATAGACGCCGCGGTGAGAGACCACCCCCTGCGCACCCTCTCTGGTGTCGAGAAAGTGCCACGCCTGCCACGCTCTCCGACCCTGGCACGCATAGACGCCGCGGTGAGAGACCACCCCCTGCGCACCCCCTGGTGTCTGGTGCCACGCTCTCCGACCCTGGCACGCATAGACGCCGCGGTGAGAGACCACCCCTGCGCACCCCTCTGGTGTCGAGAAAGTGCCACGCCTGCCACGCTCTCCGACCCTGGCACGCATAGACGCCGCGGTGAGAGACCACCCCCTGCGCACCCCCTCTGGTGTCGAGAAAGTGCCACGCCTGCCACGCTCTCCGACCCTGGCACGCATAGACGCCGCGGTGAGAGACCACCCCCTGCGCACCCTCTCTGGTGTCGAGAAAGTGCCACGCCTGCCACGCTCTCCGACCCTGGCACGCATAGGGGCCGCGGTGAGAGACCACCCCCTACGCACCCCCCCCTGGTGTCGAGAAAGTGCCACGCCTGCCACGCTCTCCGACCCTGGCACGCATAGACGCCGCGGTGAGAGACCAAGCTGTGCTGAGCAGTGCTGTGAGGAGGAGGGGAGGTGTGAGGTGAGACGCGGGTGCGACGCGGCAGGGAAGAAAACCATAACCCCACGAAGCATGTGGGGAATGAGAAGCTCTGCGCTGCCCCGCCGCCTCCAGCCCGAGGTTGCACTGCCCCGCTGAAGAAGATTAAAGGATGAGGAGGGGCGACGGAGAAGGGGGGGGGATGTGGGGGAGGAAAGAACAATGAAAAACTGGCAAGCATCGAAACTACGGCAAATGGTATGATCACAGGGGGGTGGGGCAGGCAGCGAGCATCTATGTATGTATATATATGTATATATACACAACACTTGAAGGCTCGTTCGTTTTGCCTTCAATCTTGGTCCTGCGTCCCTGCGCTACAAATCACACGGGGTATGGGCGATTAATGAAAGCAGGTGGTGACCGCGATGGGGGGTCACGGTCATCACCCTGGAACGTAACGCAGGCAAGTCTTTGGTTGGGAAGAACGAGCATCGGCGCGACGGGGCCAAATCTCGAATGCGAGGTGGGAGGAAGTGGTGACCTCGAGGGTGGTCGAGGTCATGATGTCCAAGGAGGAATGCCACGAGGGTCAACGGAACACAAACTGAAACGAATGATGCAAAGCTATGAAGGGAAGGGGGAGGAAGAGTAGGAGGAGGAGGAGGAGGACGCCGACGACGAGGAGGACGATGACGACGGGACAGAGGGCCCCAGAGTTGCCGGAAGGGGGCAGGTCATGGCGGAATGCGTTGTTGGCAGCAAGGGAGCTGATGTGATGACCTTGCGAGGGGTGAAGGTCACGAGGTCGAGAAACGATTTGAATTGGTGTGAGTGGGGGCCGCGGGTACGTGCAAGCAAGGTGGATGTGAGGATCGTCGGAGAGAGGCAAGGGTCGATGCGACGAGGGGGCGACGCTGATGACCGCGAGGGGGGTGAAGGTCACCGCTCGGAGAATGGGTGGCGAGCCCCGCCGTGAGAGGGGGGCGCAGGGGAACTTTTTTCCGCGGTCATGATCGACAGGGAGCAGGTCGCTTCCGCGGCGTAAGCAGCCAGAGGATGAGGAGGAAAGTGAGCTAGCTATCTTGGCGCGCCTGGGCCCTGTGCAAGCCTTGGGGGGGGGTTTAGACCTCCGCGGGTTTCCTCAGATTCCTTTGCTGCGTTTGGCGGGTCCCCGGAAAATTTGGCAAGAGGGGGGGGAAGGCGAAGGCGAATGCGCTCGAAATCGGTCTTCCGACTTCTCCCGGGGTCCACCCGACGCAGTTTTACAGCGTGTTTGCTCTCGGCGGCTCCGGCGCCCGAAACCGGCCTGCAGGGGCCGAAAACGACGAGGAGTGTCCTCGGACCAGTGGTGGACCATCTCAGCCCCCCAGCGCCTCAAAGCCTCATGGGAGGTCCAGGCACCAGGGGTATGCAGCATCGGTATATGGTGATGCCCGCATGTCCGCAGAGTGGCGACGTCGTGCCCCTGGCGTCGCGGCGCCGTGGCGCCGACGCTACGGCCGAAGCGGGCACAAAAAGGGATGCCTGAAGTTGAGACGAGAGGTACTCCAGATTTCGTAATAAAAGGGAGGGGGTCTGGACCCTCCAAGACAAGCCATTTCAGACCCCCCCCCCGTGGGAGAACCCTCCAAAACATCGTCCCCAGACCCCCCCAGGCCCTCCAAGATAGCCTGGAAGAGACCCCCCCCGAAATGAGACCCCCCTCCCTTTATTACGAAATCTGGAGTAAGGCTGGAGAAGGCGCGAAAAGCATCGACGGACCAACCTTTTACATCCCATGGAGGCCAGGTGCCGGGACCCCTCCCGGGGTCCACGTGTGACACTTAGTCGCGCCGCGTGCAGCCGCGGCGACCAGGCTCGCACCGCGACGCGATTTTCGGCGGCGGCGCCGAAGAAAGCAAACATGAAACTTCCGCTGCCCATGGTCCGTGTCTGCGTGCGCGTCCGTCTGCACCGCTGCTCGTCCTGCGTACTATTTATTCTTTTCCTCCGCCTCCCCCGCCCCGTTCCTGTGAAGGTGTTGGTGCTTTTCAGGGCGTCCCGTCGGGGCCGTTTGGGCTTTCCTGGGGGGGCTCCCGGAGGGCCTCGCACGGCTTCTTGGGAGCCTCTGGATAGCCTCCGGGAGTCGCCTGGGGCGTTCGGCCCATCCCGCCACCGTGCCTTCGTTGTGGCTCCAGAAGCTTCTTGAGTGCTCGTCGGGATCTTGTGGTACGCCTCTCGGGGGCTTCTGGGCAGTAATTTTGAAGCCTCTCGGGGAGCTGTTGACGGGCCTCTTGGGGTATTTTGGGGGCCTTCTGGGGGCTTTCTTGAAGTCGTGGCGGCCTCTTGGAAGGCTCTTAGAAGCCTCTTGGGGCCTCTTGGGGCCGTCTTGGGAGCTTCTGGGGCTTCGTCGGGGTAGGACATCTGGTTTTTGATTTCTTGGTCGCCCTCGTGGGCTCCTCTTGAGGCCTTCTCGGAGCTCTCTTGGGCCCTTTTGGACGCCTCTTGGGTTGTCGTGGGGCCCTCCAGAGCCGTCTTGGGGCCTCTTGGGGCTGCCTGGGAGCCTCCCGGGCTGTCTTGGGACGCCATTGAGAGCCTCTGGGGCCGTCTTGGAGCGTCGACAAGCCGAAGAGGCGAGAAAACCAACAACATGGAAGAATACAATGGCAAATCAACGATCTTAGCCTTTCGGGGCCCTCTTGGGACCCTTCTTTGGAGCCTCTTGGGGCGTCTTGGGGGCTTCTTGAGCTGTCTTGGGGCCTCTGGGCGCTCCGGTGCTGTCGTGGGGCTCTCGTCGGCCACGCGGATGGCCCCTTCGACCCTCTTGGGTCCGATGGCGAGGCCTGGCCAAGGCGCCCCGGGAGGCGCGGGCGAGCCTTCCCGGGAGCGGGGAGGACCGTCCCGAAGGTATGTGGGGGGGTATGTGTGTGGGGGGGATGGCCATCCGCGAGGTATTTTCCATGCGGGATGTAGAAGTATATGGATATGTATACGCACAGACACGCGAGAACCACGCGCGCGCTTCGCGCGCGCTTCGGTTCGAGCCGCGCCCACAGGACTCACATCACACACGCTGCGACATTCTGAAGGTCAGATGCAAAGGCCACTAGTGTCAAACGTTGTTGCCCGATGCTCGCTCCATACCTGCAATCCATCTCGCGTCCCCCGCAGAAAATGCATATATATATATATATATATATATATATATGTATATACACACCTATACGACCGCCCTGCGGGCGATAAGGAGGTTGGGGGGGGATTGAGATCAAATGCCCACCCTGACTGACCTCCAACTTGTCACCTTGATCTCATCTCTCTCGTTCTCTCTGTTTCTCTCTCTCTCTCTCTGTCTCTTTCTCTCTCTGTGTCTCTCTCCGCCCTCTCTCTTTCTCTCTCCCTCTCTATCAGAGTCTCCCTCCACCACTCTATTGGACAATATAAAATGGATTGGATTGGCCCGCCGCAGGCGCAGAACAACATGAATTGATGGATTGGGTTGGGTTGATTGGATTGGGTGGGATAAGATAAGATGGGACAAAATGGGTTGGATGAGATAAGATGAATTGGATTGGACAAGATGGACTGGATAACATAAGCTGGATTTGATAAGAAAGCCCGCCGCAGGCGCCTAACAAAAATGAGTTATGACATTAGCGACATACGTTAGCGCCGCGACGCCCGGGACACCCGGGACACCGCCCGGCCCAACTGGGACACCTCCCGGCCACTGGCGGACGGGAAACGGACTTTCGCTCCTACTTCGGCCTAGCTACAGGAGGATCACCTGCGACTTCGCCTCGCCCGCACGCACGACACGAACACGAAACCGAAACCGATTTCCCGGTGCGGGGTCTTTGTTTCACTGCGATCTCACCCCCCAACCTCCGCTATATACCTATACGACCGCCCTGCGGGCGATAAGGAGGTTGGGGGGGGATTGAGATCAAATGCCCACCCTGACTGACCTCCAGCCTGTCACGACATCGAGATCGCGCCCAGGCGCCGATTGGACAAGATGGATTGGATAAGACAAGCTGGATAGGATAAGAAAGCCCGCAGCAGGCGCCTAACAAAAATGAGCTATGACATTAGCGACATGCGTTAGCGCAGGGACGCCCGGGACACCCGGGACACCCGGGACACCGCCCGGCCCAACTGGGACACCTCCCGGCCACTGGCGGACGGGAAACGGACTTTGGCTCATTCGGCCCAGCTACAGGAGGATCACTCGCAACTTCGACTCGCCCGCACGCACGACACGAACACGAAACCGAAACCGATTTCCCGGTGGGTGGTCTTTGGTTCACTGCGATCTCACCCCCCAACCTCCAATATATACCTATACTATACGATCACCCTTCGGGTGATAAGGAGGTTCGGGGGGGGGAGGAACCAACGTCTCACTCGATCGGTCTCACTATCGATATCACGATCGATCTCACTATCGGTCTCGCTCGATCGATCTCACTCGATCGCTCTCGCAATCGATCTCACTCGATCTATTTCATTCGACCGCTCTCACAATCGATCTGACTATCGATCTCACAATCGATCTCACGATCGATCTCACATTCGGTCTAACCATCGATCTCACTACCGATATCACAATCAATATCATCGTCATCATCAACATTATCATCATCAACGTCATCCACATGATCATCCTCATCAGCATCATCGGGGCACCATCCTCATCATCACCATCACCTCATCACCATCATCATCAACATCATCACCATCACCATCATCATCATCGGGAAACCATCATCGTCACCATCATCATCATCATCATCAACATCATCGGGACACCATCATCATCATCATCGGAAAAACACCATCATCATCACCATCATCATCATCATCATCATGTCAGCATCAGGATCATGAACAACGTCATCAACATGATCATCATCGGGACACCATCATCATCATCAGCATTACCAGCATCATCATAAACATCATCATCATCGAAAACCATCGTCATCGTCACCATCATCATCATCATCATCAACATCATCATCATCAACATCATCGGGGCAGCATCATCATCAACATCACAAACATCACAATCATTAGGCCACCATCATCAATCGTCATCACCTCATCATCATCCTCATCACCAACATAATTATCATCAACGGGACACCATCGTCGTCATCATCTTCATCATCATTATCATCATCATCACCGGGACACCATCATCATCATCACCATCATCATCAACAGCATCATCACCATCAACCTCATCATCATCATCATCATCATCATCATCATCATCATCATCGGGGCACCAACATCATCACCTTCATCAGCAGCAGTATCGTCAATTCATATGATCATTATCAACATCATCAGGATCATCGACATCGTCATCATCATCGGGGCACCATCATCATCATCATCATCACCAACATCAACATCAACATTATCATCATCGGGGCACCATCATCATCACCATCACCATCATCATCATCGAAATCGTCAACATCATCATCATCATCATCAGCATCACCATCATCATCATCATCGGGACAGCATCATCATCACCACCATCACCATCATCATCATCATCATCATCATCGTCAACATCATCAATATCAGCATCAGCATCAGCATCAGCATCATCATCATCATCACTATCATCGGGAGACACCGACGGGACACCGGCGGGACACCGGCGGGACACCGCGCGCCACCGGCCCCCGAGCGGGACACCGGCGGGACACTGCGGGGCACTGGTTGCCGGAACGGAGACTTTTGGTGCGGCCGCGCCTCAGCCACAAGAGACTTATTTCTCGCCCGCCCACGCAGCTTCGCCTCGCCCGCGCGCACGGCACGCACGAACACGAAACCGAAACCGATTTCCCGGTAGGGGGGTTCTCCGTTCCACTTCGATCTCACCCCCTCACCTTCGACGACCGCCCTGCGGGCGATAAAGGACGTTGGGGGGGGGATTGACATCAAATGCCCACCCTGACTGACCTCCAACCTGTCACGACATCGCGATCGCGCCCAAGCGCCGACAAAAATGAATTGATGGATTGGGTTGGGTGGATTGGATCGGATGGGATAAGATGAATTGGATAAGATACGATGGGTTGGATTGGAACAGATGGATTGGATACGATAAGATGGATTGGATGGGCCCGCCGCAGGCGCAAAAACAAATGAATTGATGGATTGGGTTGGATGGATTGGATCGGGTGGGGTTTGATAAGATGGGACAATATGGGTTGGATAAGATAAAATGGATCGGATGGGACAAGATGGATTGGATAAGATAAGCTGGATTGGATAAAAAAACCGCAGCAGGCGCCGAACAATTATGAAATTGCCGACATGCGTTAGCGCAGGGACGCCCCGAACACCCAGGACACCCGGGACACCGCCTGGCCCAATTGGTATACCTCCCGGCCACCGGCAGACGGGAAACAGACTTTCGCTCCTACTGACACCCGGGACACCCGGGACACCGCCCGGCCCAACTGGGACACCCCCCGGCCACCGGCGGACGGGAAACGGACTTTCGCTCCTACTTCGGCCTAGCTACAAGAGGATCACGCGCAACTTCGCGTCGCCCGCGCGCGCGACACGAACGCGAAACCGAAACCGATTTCCCGGTGGGGGGTCTCCGTTTCACTGCGATCTCACCCCCCTAACCTCCGATATATATATATATATATATATTATATTTATTATATATATATATATATATATATATATATGTGCGTGTATGCATGTACATACATACTTATGTATTTGTGTGTAGGTATATATATATATATATATATGTACATGTATGTGTATGTCCACTGGCATTTGGCCTAGCCCCCCGCCGCGCTTGGTCGTAGGCCGGGGGCCTCTTTGACCAGTTGTGTGGTGCCTCGTGGGAGGCCTTTTCAGAAGCCTCATTTCGAGTTTAGCTTGCGTAACCTCCAGATGCTTCTGGGTGGTGTTGGGGGGCCCCTTCGGTTGTTCCTGGGAAGCATCTTGGCAATCTTTCGGGGCCCTGCCGGCCGTTAGGGGGGCCGTCTTCGGGGGGCAACGTCGATGTGTAAGTTCGGGTTCCCCCTGTTGGGCCCTCCTGGGGGCTCTCCTGGCGCGCTGCTGAATTTGGCCCCAGGGAGCTGTTTTGAAAAGCCACGTGGAACTCTGTTTCTGGAGCCCGACCGGGCGGCCGGATGGAACGCGCGCCCGTGGGCCTCTGTTGTGGTCGACTTCAGGCGCTCTTGGGCCGTTTTGGGCGCCTCTTGGGCCGTCTTGGGACTATCTTAGGCCGTCTTGGGGCCCTCTTGGGCTGTCTTGGGCCAATATTTGGGGGCTTCTTGGGCCGTCCTCAACGCCGCGAAAGCAGAAAAATCGAAAATGAAAAAACTGTACGTTTCTCGATGGGAATGAAACGGTTTGGGCCTCTTGGGGCCCTTTTGGGGGTGCTCTTGGAAGCGTCTTGGGCTGTCTTGGGCGGCCTCTGTGGCCATGTTGGGCGTCTTGGAGCGATCGTTCGGCGATTGGGGCCCTCGTGTGCCATTTTGAAGCAATCTCGGGCCCCTCGTGGCCCGTCTTGGAACGATTTGGGCGCTCCAAAAATCGCCCCGGCGCCCAATCTCCCACACTTGTGGTCGGGGGGCCGGCCCGGGGCCCCCCAGACCCGGTCCCCCATTATATGTATACTAGAACCACGCGCGCGCTTCGCGCGCGCTTAGGTTCTAGCTAGGAGGCGAGCTTGAGTCAACGAAAGTCGCAGGGAAGGGGGCAGGGGGAAGAAGGCCAGAGAGCGCTGGAAATGTGGGGAGCCTCGTCCGGCCGCTCGCTGGGAGTTTGACGTAGCTTCTCGGGAGCCTCTGAACCTGTCGGGGGCCTCCTGGAAGCAGGTTCGAAGCATTTTTGGGGCCGATTTGGGGCTTCTCGGGGCCTCCTTTGGGCCTCTTGGGGGTCTCCTGGGGCCTCTTGAGGGGCCTCCTTGGGGCCTCCTGGCGGCCTCTTGGGGCGGAAGGCTCGAGCTTGCGGTTCGTGGTCCCCCTCTGGGCCCCCTCTTGGGCCCGTCTTGGGGCCCTCTTGGGCCATCTTGGGCGCCTCTTGGGCCGTCTTGGGGCCCTCTTGGGCTGTCCTGGGGCCCTCTTGGAAGCTTCTTGGGCCGTCTTGGGGCGGTCTTGGAGGCCTCTTGGGCCGTCTTGGACGCGGTGAAAGCCCAAGATGCGAACATGCGAAAAATATACGTTTTCCCATAGGAATGGCACGATTTTTGTTTCTTGGACCTCTCTTGGGGTGCCTCTCGGAACGTCTTGGGCTGATTTTGGAAGCCTTTTGGCGCCTCTGGGCGGCGTTTTGGCGCCTCCTGGGATATGTTGGGCCGGAAGCTCGGAATTCGAGAGTGGCTTTCTCCTTCTGGGACCCCTCTCGAAGTCGTCTTGGGGTTCTCTTGGGCCGTCTTGGGGCCGTCCTGAGCCACTCGTGCGCAGCCTTGGAGCGCTCCCGGAGGCCTCCTAGGCCGTCTTGGAGGCCTCTTGGGCCGTCTTGGACGCGGTGAAAGCCCAAGATGCGAACATGCGAAAATATACGTTTTCCCATAGAAATGACACGATTTTTGTTTCTTGGACCTCTCTTGGGGTGCCTCTCGGAACGTCTTGGGCTGATTTTGGAAGCCTTTTGGCGCCTCTGGGCGGCGTTTTGGCGCCTCCTGGGATATGTTGGGCCGGAAGCTCGGAATTCGAGAGTGGCTTTCTCCTTCTGGGACCCCTCTCGAAGTCGTCTTGGGGTTCTCTTGGGCCGTCTTGGGGCCGTCCTGAGCCACTCGTGCGCAGCCTTGGAGCGCTCCTGGAGGCCTCCTAGGCCGTCTTGGAGGCCTCTTGGGCCGTCTTGGACGCGGTGAAAGCCCAAGATGCGAACATGCGAAACATATACGTTTTCCCATAGGAATGGCACGATTTTTGTTTCTTGGACCTCTCTTGGGGTGCCTCTCGGAACGTCTTGGGGTGCTTTTAGGAGCCTTTTGGCGCCTCTTGGCGGCATTTTGGCGCCTCCTGGAGCCTCTTGGGCCGGAAGCTCGGAATTCGAGAGTGGCTTTCTCCGTCTGGGACCCCTCTCGGACTCGTCTTGGGGCTCTCTTCGGCCGTCTTGGGGCCGTCCTGGGCCACTCGTGCGCAGCCTTGGAGCGCTCCCGGAGGCCTCGTAGACCGTCTTGGGCGCCTCTTGGGCCGCCTTGGACGCGGTGAAAGCCCAAGAGGCGAACATGCGAAAAATATATGTTTTCCCATAGGAATGGCAGGAATTTTGTTTCTTGGGCCTCTCTTGGGGTGCCTCTCGGAGCGTCTTGGAAGCTTCTGGGACCTTCTTGGTGTCATGACAGGCGTCTTGGAAGGCATCTGGAGCCATCGGAGAGCGTTCCGAAGCCGCCTGCGAACGATCTTGGACGGCGTCCGGCGGTCCGACGAGCCTCCGGGCCCCCCGGGGCCCACATTTGTGGTCGGGGTCCCGGCCCCGGGCCCCCGGACCCGGTGCGCGCTATGTATTATGTATGTATGTATGCACGCATGCATGCATATCTGGATTTATGGCTGTCTGTACGTATGTCTGTCTGTCTGTCTGTCTGTCTGTCTGTTTGTCTGTGTGTCTGTATGTATGTATGACTGTTCGTTCGTTTGTATGTATATATGAATGCATACGTGCATGCATGCACGTATGTATGTATGTTTGTTTGTACGTATCTATGCCTGTTTATATAAAGCTGTATGGTTATTTCTCTCTCTCTCTCTCTCTCTCTCTATATATATATATATATATATATGCGTGTGTGCGCAGTGTGTACAGAATGCTCCGAGGGAGTAGTACAATGTGCACCACGAGCAGTAAACACAGAAACGTGCTCCTCGGAGGACTTGAGCGGGGGTCCCTCCAGCCTTCCAGCCTCTTCGGCCCCCCTGTGAAGCGTCTCCAGCGGGCCCACAGAAGCCGTGCGGACGGTCGGGCGGCTCCGAGACAGTCCTAGGCGGCCTCAGACGCCCCTGAAGCGTGCGCACGGGCCCGTGCACTCCAACGACCTCACGCCGCTGGCAAGATCCATTGGCGTTCCAGAACGAAGGCCTCGATCTCCCGCCTCTCCTTGGCCATGGGCTCCCAAGACGCCCCGAGGCCATCCGACTGGCAAGAAACACAACATTCCCAGCGCTGCCCCTTTATTACCCCCGAAGCGCAGCAGGCATCCCGAAGCCGGGGAAACCGCCGAGAACCAGAGACGTCGAACCTAGAACCGCTGAGCCCCTAACGCTGTCCCTGAACCAAGGCCCCCGCAGCGGGGGGGCCACGCCGAGCCTGCGGAGTAGCGCTTGCCCAGCATCAGCCGGGAGAGCAGCGCGGTCAGCGGGAGGTTCAGCTGCGCTCCTGCCGCCGCGGGGTCGGCGCGCGCGGGCGCCCCGCGGCGTCGCGCCGGCCACCTTGTAGAAAGCCGCTGCACGGGCTCCTTCCCCGTCGCCCTCGCCTGTCCCCTGTCCTCCTCCTCCTCCTCCTCCACCTCCTTCTCGTCACTCCTCGTCCCTCCTCGTCCTCCTGCTCCTGCTCCTGCTCCTGCTCCTGCTGCTGCTGCTGCTCCTCCTCCTCCTCCTCCTCCTTCCCCCTCCTCCTTCTCCTCCTCCCCCTCCTCCTCCTCCTCCTCCTCCTCCTCCTCCTCCTCCTCCTCCTCCTTCCATCTCCTCCTCCTGCCTTCCCCACTGATAAGCAGCATGCCCACCGCGCGACCAGGCTGGAGCAATGGAAACTGCTGCTCCTCCTTCTCCTCATCCTCCTCCTCCTGCCCCTCCTCCTCCTCCTCCTCCTTCTCCTGCTCCTCCTCCTCCTCTTTCTTCTCTCTCTTTCTCCTCCGCCGCCCTCCAGGAGAGAAGCGTGGGAGAACGAGGAGGGGCGGGGAGGAGGTAGGAGGGGGGGGGCCCAGACATCCGCGTAGACGTTTCCTTCCCCCCCCAACCTTCCTTTGGTTGGGCTCTCGTCTTGAATCGAGCAGCGGGGTGCCGATCTCTTTCTCCTCCTCCTCCCGCCCTCTGTCCCCCTCTCGCCTGCCCGTGCCTGCCCGCGCCCGTCCGCCGAGGGGCCGCACGGCGGGGCCCAACCGTAGGCCCACACGGGGCCTCGCCATCCCCCCCGGGGGGGCTGCGAAGCGTGAAGATGTCGCCGCTTTCGAAAGCTGCCGGGGGGGTCCTCCTCCTCCTCCTCCTCCTCCTCCTCCTCCTCCTCCTCCTCCTCCTCCTCGCCCCGGGGGCTACTTCGCCATCCCAGGGGGGGGGGGCTGCGAAGCGAGAAACTGCAGCCCATTTCGAGGGCTGCCCGGGGGGAGGGGGGGCACCAGAGTGAGGTTCCACGCAGACCTCGAGGACCTCGCCACCCCTTGGGGGTGGGGGGCGTGTGGGTCACTTTACAACCAGAAGCGCACTTTACAACCAGATGGGTCACTTTACAACCAGCTTACAAAATCCGAGAAGGGCACTTTACAACCAGGAAGGGCGCTTTGCAACCAGGCAAGTAAAAAACACATATTGACTGCACGCGGGCCTTTCCCTGAAATCTCCGTGGGCAAGCGCAAGGGTGGCTTTGGGCTCTTTGAGGCACGTTGGTTGTAAAGTTGCCCATCGCGCACGAAGAAGCACTGCGCACGCATTGGCGATGCGGCGACCTGGTGCGCTATGGTATGTTGCGTGCTGGTGGGCGGATTAGGGTTTTGACCTGCTCTCTAAGCTCTGTCGGTCAGTTCTGCCATTGCTTGCTCTGCCTTTTTCTGACGGACGAAGGCTAGTCGCGCAGGACATGCGAATAAACCCTGATCCCGTCCAAGACTGGAGCTGCATGGCAGTGGGAAGCTGTAGTGGGAGATGTGGTGGTAGCGGCGGCTACAATGGGAACTGCACGGTGTTGGGAAGCTGCGGTGGCAACTGTGGTGGTCGCCAGGCAGCGGTGGGAACTGTGGTGGTAGCTGGGCTGCAATTGGATTTGCGGCGGTAGCGGGGGGTCAGTCGGAATTGTGGAGGTAGCGGGGCTGCAGCGGTAAGTGTGGTGGTAGCGGGCACAAAGGTGGCGGTGATGCGCTGTCACGGTGGCTCAAGCTGCTGCGCTGGCACGGTGGCTGAGGCTGCTGCCCGAGCAGGATACCTGCGTTGCTGCGCTGGCACTGTGGCTGACGCTGGAAGGAACGATCTTCGAAATAGTGGCATTTATTCGGAACGTTGAACCTCGATCTTCCAAGAAGAGGAGCAGCAGGGGGCCAACTGGAGCTGGAGCACGTAGCCCCTTGCAGAACACCGTGGGGCTTCAGGGGCCAACATGGCCCAAGAGACCCGCGTTGCCAATGGCCTCGTTCCCTGGCGCTGGGCCCTTGTGGAGGCCACTGGGCTCGCTTCCTGTGAGTGATCCCTAACATGGGCAACGCGTCGCCCTGAGCCTTCCTACGTATGCTGTCGCCTTATTCCCGTGCGGGCACGGGGCCCTTGTTGAGGCCGCTTGGCCCCTGCTAGCAAGCCCTGTCTTAATCTGCTGGGCTCAGAGCGCCAGAGCGTCCAGGCGCTCGGGCTCAGAGGCATCGCTGGGGCCTGCTCAGAGCGCCCAGGCGCTCGGGCTCAGAGGCATCGCTGGGGCCTGCGCAGAGCGTCCAGGTCCTCGGGCTCAGAAGCATCGCTGGGGCCTGCGCAGAGCGTCCAGGTCCTCGGGCTCAGAGGCATCGCTGGGGCCTGCGCAGGGCGTTCAGGCGCTCGGGCTCAGAGGCATCGCTGGGGCCTGCGCAGAGAGTTCAGGCGCTCGGGCTCCAGAGCGCCCACGTGCTCTGGAGCACTTTTCAGAGCGTCCGCGCGCCCTGGAGCACTTTCGAGAGCGCCCACTTGCTCTGGAGCATTTTTCAGAGCGCCTACTTGCCCTCGGGCATTTTTCAGAGCGCCCACTTGCTCTGGAGCACTTTGCGGAACGCCCAAACACGCACGGCCACTCTGAGCTGGTTGTAAAGTGGTCCGTTCTGGTTGTAAAGTGGCCCGTTCTGGTTGTAAAGTGGCCCGTTCTGGTTGTAAAGTGGTCCGTTCTGGTTGTAAAGTGGGCCGTTCTGGTTGCAAAGTGGACGTTCTCGATGAAAAACCATACTTTCCAATCCTATGTTGGTTGTAAAGTAACCCATCTGGTTGTAAAGTGGTTGTTCTGAAGAGACCGAATCTCGGGGGGGGGGCTGGGAGCTGTGCAACCCTCGCCAGTTTCGAGGGCTGCTGGGGTGCGCAACACAGTGGGGTCTCACGCAGACCTGGAGGAAGCGGGATGGGGGAGGATGGGAGGGAGGAGGAGGATGAGAAGGAGGCGGAGGAAAAGGCGGAGGAGGAGGATGACGACCAGGAGGAGGAGAGGGAGGAGAAGGAGGACGAGGAGGAGTAGGACGAGAGGGGGAAAGCGAGGGAGACGAGGGAAAAGGACGATGAGCAAGAGGAGAGGGCGGAGGAAGAGGAGGAGGAGGAGGAGGAAGTGTTGAACATGCCGGCATTGAACACAACGCGACCCTCATTGCGTGGTTGCGTCTCCGCCTATGTAACCTTATCTTGACCATCTTCCGTCATCTCGCTGAATCTGCCGAGGTGATTGATCTTATTTCTGCTTCTCCTTCCCAGTACCAGGCTGCCTGGCGTTTTGTACCTCTGTTCTGCGAGTCGCCCACGCACACTTCGCACGAGATATCCGCCGTGCACGCTATCATTGGCAACCTCATAGCATCCCTTGGTGTCGATGTGCTGGGTACGTCGCAAAATATTTATATTCCAATCCGCGGTCCCAGCGGTGGCCGCTTCCCTGGGGGTGACTTTTTGTTCTGGATCCATGTCTGCTAGCCCCGGAACCCGGATACAGTCAACCCGTACAGTCGAGGCGTTGACCTAAGGAACCCTAAATAAGGAACGAGGCCCCTCCTTTCCCATAAGTTAGACTTCGATTCCCCATCGAAAACCTTGGGAAAACCTGAGGCAAGCTGTGAAACAATCAAGGAACACGGAGCCCCTCCCCAACGTAAAGGGTTCCTTCTGCAAGACCCCTACTGCATCATAAGGATGCACGACAAGGATGCAAGGGCCTTGCAAGGCGATGCCGACCCGTTGCGAACGGGGCGCGGCCAGCGAAAGCCGCCAAAGGATGGGCGGAGGAGGCGAGGACGCGAGGGTACCCGCTGGAAGGCTGCTCGTCCCTGCTGTGCGGGTGGGCTGTGCGGTCCCCGAGGGCCGAAAACTAGGACAGCCCGCCGCTCGGACAAACATCATGTCGTGGGAGAGCTGGGGACGGAGGGGGGGGCAGGACGGCTCAGAATCGAATCGACGTCTCGAATCGGCGATCGAAATTGATCGAATCGGCGGACATCGGCAGCCAAGTCGGGAGGAGCCGCATTTGCCGAAACCGGCAGAGCAGGGAGGCCTCATCGAGGAATCGGGGCACAGTTTTTTGGTCTGCGGGTCGAGAGCGAGCCTCTTCCGGTTAAGAGCTAGGCGGGCCGCGCAAAGCACTAATTGGGGAGACAGAGCACAGGAATCGGGACACAGATCGGCGCCTGACACCGAATCGAAGCGGAATCGGAATCCCTCGAAGTCGAATCGAGTCGGACCCGAGGAATCGAGACGAGCCCTGGGGGGGGGGCGAGGAGAGCCCCCCCCGGCGGCCGTTGGGTGGAGGAGGGGGGAAGCGCCCTCCTTGGGCCCCCGTCCCCCCTGCTGGCCGAGAGGGGAGGGGGGCGAGCGGCCGCGCCGCGCCGCGCGCGGCAGTGGCAGGCCAGCGCTCGAGACGAGCGCCGCCCTCGACGTTCCCCCCCACCCCCCCAGGTAAAGGGGCCCAGGGACAAACGAATAAATAGGTACAAATCCCAGGATCTCCATATTTTTCCACATGCTCTGGGTTCCTGCCTTCCCCCCCCCCTTCCCACATCTTCTCATATTTTCCTGGGAGTTGACGATCAATTGTGACTGTGTGTTTTTCCCCCTCCAGACAGACATCCTCGTGTCGGACGAAGCCCAGACATGTCCGCGCTGCGACAACAAAAGCACGACGGGAGGTTCTGAGCAATTTTCGGCCTCTGGGGTCCCTCGCCGTCGCCGCGCCCCTGGGCCGTCCCAAAAACATCTCGGGATGAAAAACCGTCCCTGGGGAAAGGGTGGGGACTCTGGGGGCCCCGTGCTGAATAATCAAGACGTCGCATGTCTGGGCACGTTGGCTGAGCAGTGGGTGGGCTTGCGAATCCACTCAAATGGTTTGTTTCCCCGGCGCCTCACGGCCATCCCTAACCGTATGACGCTCTCAAACCCGTGCCTTTTTCAGTACGCGTGTCGACGTTTCGCCCCTGCTGGGGCTCGTCAGGACCGAAAGAGCATGGTAGCGGCATGCGAACACAGCAGGTGCATGATCGACGCACGACTGCGTACAATGCAGCATGGCAAACGTAAACACACGCACGCGGCGATCTCTCAACAACACCCCCGTATTGGATGATTGCTGCTTCTGCCGCCGGGAGGGGGCGGACACATCGAGCCCCCAATGCCCCCCTTTCCCACTCGCCCCCCTTCTACCGATCGGCATCTCCCCCCCAGTCCTCCCTTCCAGTCCTTCTCTCCAACTCCCCCTTCCCCAGGCCCTCCCTTCCGGCCCTCCCCCCTTCTTCCCCGATCCCTCCCCCCCCCCCTTTCTCCAAGATCCCCCCCCCACCCTTTTCCTTTGGACACCCGAAATGGGTACCGAAAGAATGGGTACAATGCCCAACAACAAGTGTTGTCCCAAACCAACAGCGGCCGCTGTTGGGCGGGCGGCCTCCTGTCTCGAATGGACACAGGCCGCGGCGGCGTGGACAGCGGATCTTGTTCAAAATGAACAAGATCCTCTGTTGGGCATAGTACCCATTCTTTCAGTACCCATTTCGGGCGTGCAGATTTCCAGTCCCTCCCCCCCTTCTTGTTCTTCCCGCCCCTCCCTCCCTTCTCCTTTCCACTCCCCCCCCCCTCGCCCGCCGCGAGGGCGCCATCGCGGCGGACGGCCCCCGGCCCCTGCGGGAGGGAGCCCCTCGCCCGGGCCGCCCCACTGGCGGCCCCTGGGCCCGGGCGAGGGCCCCCCCCCGGAGAGACCGACGGGACGCACCGGGCCCTCCGCCCGTGAGCTCTCCGACGCTGCGAGGCAGGTGCGCTGCACCGACGCTGCGAGGCAGGGGCGCCATTGCGCGAGGCCATGGCCGGAGCCCTGGGCCCGCTCGTCCTGCGGCAGCTGCGTCGGGCCAAGTCGACCCGCAAAGGCCCCGGGTGCTCGCCGCGGGGCGAAACCGCCTCGGATTTCCTCCTCCTCCTCCTGCTCCCTCCTCCTCTTCCTCCCTCCTCCTCCTCCTCCCTCCTCCTCTCCTCCTCCTCCCCCTCCCCCTCCTCCTCCTCCTCCTCCCTCCTCCGCCTCCTCCTCCTCCCCTCCTCCTCCTCCTCCTCCTCCTCCTCCTCCTCCTCCTCCTCCCCCCCTCCTCTTCCTCCTCCTCCTCCTCCTCCTCCTCCTCCTCCTCCCCCGTAGCCATTTTGGCTCAAGTCCCACTTGGCCCCCGCGCGGGGGCCACATGGGGGCTAGAGCGCCGTTGCCATCCCGGCTCCAGGCGCTCCGAGGGTGGCAGGGCAGCCCGTGCCTCAGGCCCTCCACCTTCGGTCTTCGGCATCGGAAGGTTCGGAGCCTGCGCTCCGCACGCAACCACGGTTTCTCCAGCCAGTCTGCTTCTTGGCATCCTCGCCCTCGTCAGTGCTGCGCCATGGTTCCCCGCGGCAAGTACCTGGTGTGCCCCCGCGCTAGCTGCCGCGGATGGGAATGGGCGCCCGCCAAGGCCTGCTCTCAGTGCGGCACGCACCTCCAGGCCGACGGCCGGCGGAGTCGTGCGAGCAGCAGGCAGCCCTCCCATCAGCCCCGCCCCAGTGGACGAGGACGCGGCGCCGCCTGGGGACCTCGAGTCCGCTTCGTGGACGGCGGCAACGATGAGCAGCCCTCGCAGCAGCAGGCGCCAGACAAAGAACCAGGCGTCCCAGCCCAACCAGATCCAGTCGCGCTGGCGCAGGCAGGTCACCTTCTGGAAGAAATGGGTCGGAGTCAACGGGCGCGAGTACACAGACGCTTTGGAGATACTCAAGAGTGCGAAGATGGAAGCCCTCAAGGGCAAGAGTCTGGACCAGCAGACCCAATCGCTCAACGGGCGCATCACTTCACTCAAGACCAAGCTCACCGACCTCGAGGAGGACCCCCAGACGACCGCAGACCAGATCGCAGAGCTGGCCAGCCACTCCCAGTCCAGGACGACAGAGATTCGGGATGCCCGCGAAGAACTGCAAACGCTGGAGGCGCGGCGTTGCAGGCCGAGATCCCAGCAGGCGGCCCCATGCCCGCGGCCCTCCAGCAGCCCCCAGGCGGGCGGCCACGCCAGACGCTCGCGGCCACGTTCGACGTTCGTCTGGCGGCCACGCTCGCCAGACGCTCGCGGGGCCGCTCGCTTGTCCGCTTCACGGCCACGGGCATGGAGCCTCTGCCTAGACGCTCGCGGCCACGTTCAACGAGATGCAGCGCCAGCGCGAGGCCGCAGTCGCCCAGCAGACCGCCCAGCTCGAGGCGACCACCGCAGCCAGCTCCGCCGCCGCGGGTGCCCTGCCGAAGGCGCCGCCGCTGCAGGCCCTGCCCGCGTTCGCCGTGCCGCCCTCCGCGCTCCAGACGCCGCCAGCTGGCGCCGCGGAGCAGCCCGCGGGCGTCGCGCCGCGCCGCGGAGCAGCCGGCGACAAGGAGAATGACGCCATGGACTTCGTGGGCTTCGGCTGCGGCGACAAGCGCACCTCCTCCTAACTGCAGGAGACCGCCAACCTCATGGACGTCAACGGCGACGCCGAGACGGCCAAGAAGGTCAAAGACGCAATCGCAGCGGTGGCCGCGGCGAGTACGTCGCGGGTTTAACACGATCAAGCTCGCTACGTTCAATGGCAGTTGCTGGAACACCTTCGAGCAGTTTTTGGAATCGGGCTGGTCCAATAACGTGACAGTGGTCTGTGTCCAGGAACACAAGCTAAACTGATGGGGACGTCATCAGCCAGAAGATTCAATGGTGCCAGCGTCGGGGTTGGCTTGCTCACATTCCAGCTGCCAGTTTCAACGCCAACCACGAGAAGGTCAACGGAGTGGCCATCCTTGTCCGAGACCACTTGGATATCGGGGTGGAGCCCATGGTTTTTTTTCAGCCCTCGGTGGACTCTAGCCGCCTCACAGACATCTGCTTAGAAGCGCCAGGAGTCTCCTAAGGTGGGCATTCTTTCCAAATGCTTCAAATCAGCAGAAGGTCTAGGCGAGACTAATCTAGGCCTGCTCTCAGAAATTGCAGTTCAGCAGGAGCGCGTTCAGCGCCCCATCATCGTGGCGGGGGATTTCAACATGGCCCCCCACAAGATCGAATCCCTAGACAACCTCCACAGGGCCTCCTTGCGCCTAGTGGCCCCTGAAACCCCGACCTGCAGGAAGCCAGAATCCCAATCCATCCTGGATTATTTCCTGATCAGCGAGCCCCTGGCCGAGAAGACTGACATGGTCCAGACCTGGGCCAAGTGCCCCCTCGCGCCCCGCAGGCCAGTCTGCCTGGGCGTTCGAAGTAATGACAATTCCATGATCCCCGCGCTGGTGAAGCCGCAGAGGCTACCGTCTTCAGCGCCCGTGGGCCCGCAGCAGTGCCCGGGAGAATGGGCCCAGAATAAGTCTGTTCTGACTTATGCCGGCTCCCTTCTTACCGATGCCACCTCGCCTCTCAGCAAGCAGCAGCAGCAGCAATCGATCCTCGATCATTGTTATTTCGCCGTCGTCAAAGATCTCGAAAAGTCGATCAGCAGCATCGCCGATGCGCCGCTGAAGCACAGCTGGAAACCAAGAGCCAGCACCCCAGAGATAAAATGGGTCTCTGCCACACGTCGAGAAACCCGAGTTCGATAACGTCCAGGTGTCTGGAAGGACCGCAACGATGGCTACGAAATCGTCTCGTCGGTATCAATTTCGCGGTAGGTAAGCAGGATTGGTCGCAGGTAACGTTTCAGATAGCGGGGCTCCAGGGCCCGCCAGAAGAGTTCCACGCCGTCCACGACCTGACGGCCAGGTTGCAGGCGGTCGCCCAGTGGTGCAAATTACTGCTGGCAGACATCGCAGCTGGAGCCTTATCCGAGGGCGCAGCCGACCAAGCCATCAGCCAAATTCTCCGGGATCTTGACAAACACATCGACTCCGAGAGGAAGCAACAGTTTTCGGAAACTTCAAAAGCGTGGGCCTCGTAGGTCCAGAGTTCGCTCCAAGAAGGCGCCGGCTGGGCTCGCAGATGGACTAGGTGTTTAGACGCGAGGAAGCCAGCAACCACCTACTTGCGAGGAAGATGGCTTTGACGACCAAGCAGCATTTTAGAAGGCGAAGCGGAGAGGCTTGCGAACGTCTGGGGCGTGTCCGACACCCCGAAAGAGAGCCCCATACCCAATGAAATAGATGACCGAGTCGCCCTGGGCCCCATGAGGGGAGAGATCATTCTGGAAACCGCAGAAACTTTTCCGCCTCGGACCGCTTCGACCTGGGACGGTTGACGCCCCGGGCACTTCGCCTTGATCGCAGAGCAGCAGGCTGACCCGGTCGCCAAGCTGCTCCTCATTATCGCACGACTAGGTTTCATGCCCGCACAGATGCAGGCTGTTATCTCTGTTACGATCATGAAGCATAATCAGGAAGACCCGCAAGCAACTAAGCCAGCAATGAGATCCATTGGAATGGTGTCGGGACTGCGTCGGGTGTGGGCTAGAGGAAGACAGTCAGCCGCGCGCGAATGGGAACGCCATCATAGACGGCCTTTCCTCGCCCATCAAGCAGGTCACTCCGTGAAAGAAGAAGTTTTTCAATCAGCGCCCTCATTGCGAGAGCTGCAGCAAGCGTGATGAGCAGCTTGTATCTGGCATGATTCTCTACGATCTCAACAACTACGATGAGCACATCAGTAGAGACTAGCTAGCTACGCGAGCCCTTCGCAACGGGTTCCCTGCTACCCTGCTCCGTATTATCCTCCGCATCTACGCTGGTCGCAGATATGTCGCCCTCCAGGATCTCGTCGTGTCGGTGGGACATGCTATGCATGGTATAGCAGCGGGGTGCGGGTTTGCAGCGTATCTCATACAGATGCACGCGATGGGCCCCCGGGACTCCTGGCCCCAGCGGGACCCCAATTGAGACCTGTTCATGCTCATAGATGACCCCCTCGCGAAATCGCACGCGCGCCAGGCCAGTGCAGTCATCGCCGGACTAGATCGGGGGACCAGCAATTTAATCCAGTGCATCCGGCAAGACCTCGACAGTTCAGTCGCCCCCGCCAAGACTCAGATGCTCGCCTCCACTCCAGAGCTGCGCAAAGGAATCAAGAAAAAGCATCGCGAGAAAGCAGGCGCGATGCTGGGCATCTCAGGCCCGAACCTCGGCTGCGAGTCCGCAGCCTGGCGCCTCCCAGTGTAAATGGAGGGAGGATGGGCTCGCCACGGCAAGGGTGAACAAGATCAGGAAACGGATGAGGAGGCTGGGTGCGATCAAGAGAGCAGGAGGAGACATCGGGAAGATCTATAACACGGACATCTTCGCGGCCGCATCTTTTGGACACGAAGCGACAGGCCTCAATGCCCCCCAGCTCGCCATCGCCCAACAACCGTATCTGAAGTTAGCTGGACCCAAATGCGCCACCAGAAGCAGGGCCCTCAGCTTGCTCCTCGTGGGAGACCCTGCCTGGAAGTTAGCTCTGGGGCCTGCTCTAGCGCGGCATTTAATTGCGTGGACAGCCGCCGCCATTGCAGTCCAAAGTCTTGCTTCCCTGTCGGCCCTTCGTTCCCGTGGCGATGCCCTCATGGGCCAAGCCCCCGCTCGTTGGGGCAGCATGCGCGGGCCTTTGCGAGCCATGCTGCTATCCTTGCATCGCATCGGCTGGACTTTAGTTTCACCTTTAGTTTTCCAGTCCAAGGAAGGCGCGCAGTATCCTTTAACTTTGTTTTTCGTTTTCGTCCGCGCTTGTTCAGAAACTCATGCAGGAAGCTTGGGCTCGCCAACTGCGCCAGCAAGCAGCCGACAAACTGGGCCATCCAGACGCTATCCTAGACTACAGTATAGCGGCCAGCGTTTTAAAGAGCCCAACCCTCACTAAACAAGAGCGAGGGAGCCTTTTAACCTTTTTAACTCAAGGGTGCTGGACCAAGGCTAGAGCCAAAGACGCGGGTTACCCCATATATTGCGCCTGCGAGTGTGGCGCCTCGTCGGGTTGCCTCCGCCATCGTTTGTTCGAATGCCCGCTGTCCCAACCCGAGAGAGACCGTGCGTATTCGACCGATGAGCTCGAGCTCATCCTGCATCATAACGGAAACCCGCTAATTAAGTTCGGATACCAGCAGGAGCCTGACTTCTGTATCGGAGCCCCATCCAGGCACAGGAGTGGACAACTGCCACTTCTGGTGCCAGGCGCAAATGTCTCCCTGGAAGAGGCCTTTGCTGGGAATGTATATGTGGACGGCAGTTGCGACCCTTCCCTGCGCCCTGCCCACCAGACGGCGGGCTGGTCAGTTATTTCTATGAAGAGAGGAGAACCCTTCGCGATTGTGTCTGGCCATGTGGGCTCGGAATTTCCGCACGGGTCTGGTGTTGCAGAGATGCTAGCCACTGTTGCTGCTTGCTCCACCTCTCCGGTCATCGAGCGAGTCCACACGGACTACGCTGGAACTTTGCAAATATATAAGAATCCAGGGTCTCCGGGAAGGAACACCCACGCAAGGTTCAAAGTCCTGATGGGCGTGCCGTCGTGTCGCCTGAGGGTTGTCTCGTCAAAGTTAAAGCCCATCGTGACCCCTCGCACAACTTTAACGATAACGACGCTTCTAACCATGCCAAAGGTAACGGCGCTGCGGGCAAAGCAGCCGAGCGAGCTGCCACCTCTCATTTCAACAGGCCTTCGGAGGCCGAAAAAGAGCTTGGCAAATCCGATCGGGGTTTGTTGCGCCGTTACCTGTTTTACGTGGCCCAGGCCCTTCCCAAGTGGCCCGCTTTGGCCCCTCGCCCTGGGAAGAAAACCCTTGCCAAGCCCGTCTCTAGCAACCCACCGATGGGAGCAGCCTCCGCTGCTTACGCATGGGATCCTGGGGCTGTTCCTCCTCCTCCGTGGCCTCCCCCCTCTTCCGTTTCCCAAGGGAATTCTGGCGTAGCCCATCGGTGGGAGTATCTTTACGGAACGCACGTGTGCGCCCTCTGCCGCACCAGTGCCAAGAATCTGCACCAATACAACCGTAGGATCAATGAGCGATGTGCAGGATTCTGTGCTGGCCTGGCCTCGCTAGCGCAACACCCTCGAGGACACCGCCTGTTTCTTTTCGAGTACTAGCTCCATGAAAGCACGCTCATTCTGTGTTTTGCGTG
>CAUYUJ010020406.1:123483-130983 GCA_963575745.1 Prorocentrum cordatum
GCTGCTCCTCCTCCTTCACCCTTGTGTTCCTCGCAGCCATTTTGGTTCAAGATAGAGCTCACCTCCCGTCGAGGCCGAGGTGGAAGGGCAGCCCTCCCACCAGGCCTGGCGGCCTAGGCCAGGGTACGGCATCACTCCGCTGTACACCCCTTCTCTACTCCTGGCCGCCGCGGCACACGGCCAGGCAGCCTCCCCGCCGCGATGGGAGGCAAACTGTGGAAGAACCACCACCGCCAGACACCAGGCTGCTGTGGACGGACCTGGTCGGGATCTGGTGGACACAAGCATTGCAGTGAGCGTGAAGAGAAGTTCGGGCATCGAGCCGCCCATCATCGCACCGGCGCCGATCATGGTGCTTATGATGGAGTCGGCGACCAGCAGCAGCAGGGTGACAAGCGCAACCGCTGGCCCCGCAGCCGCACGCGTGGCATCGATGCCCAGCCTGAGGATGGTTTTCACCAAGCTTCCCGCCCAGGCGTCCCCAGGCTCAGCCGAGGACGAGGTGGCCATCTGCATACAGGCGGCACCTTCTGGAAGAAGACGTCGGTCGGGACGGAGGGCAAGCAGTACACTCGGGCTTTCGAGAACAAGGCGCTCGAATGTAAGTCTCTCGACGCAAGACACAGTCCCTGGCATATCAGCTACAAAGTCAGCGGCGTTGGCTGGAAGCCAAGAAGGGCGAGCTGGAGAAGAACCTCATCAACTTGGACAAGGCAGCCCAACTGTAGGGGGGGTAAAAGGGGGGTCCCAGAAGGGGTCCTGGGGAGGTTCCCTGGTCAGAATACCTTTCCCCCGGGGGCCCCAGGGCTCACAAAGTCTCCCAAACGGACCGAGAGTGTTCCAAGAGGCTCCAAGAGGCCCCAAAGACGGCCCAAGAGGGCCGCCATTTCCTCCTCCTCCACCTCCTCCCTCCTCTTCCTCCTCCTGCCGCCCACCCCCGCCGCGTGTCCCGAGCCTATGGCAGGGCCTCAGTTCGTCGTCGTCGTCGTCTTCGTCGTCGTCGTCGTCGTCCTCCTCCTCCTCGTCCTCGTCGTCGTCGTCGTCGTCGTCGTCGTCCTTGAGGGTCGCGGCACCGGCCGTAAGGCCTTCCAAATACAACAAGGACATGGGGTTCCTCAAGCCGTGGCCCAACATGAAATACATGAAATACGGACGGGAACTTCTACAAGCTGCTCAGATCATACGTGACATCGCAAGGGATTGATCACAAGCCCCATCAACATGGGCTTGATACTGGAAAAACTCTGGGGCCTCCAGGACGGCGCGGACAAGTTACGCACTACTGGTAATTAACCACCCAGGATCCAGCAACGACACCCCGGAGCCGACCTTACACTACCCGATCGCGATCTGCAGGGAGTGCAGCTCGAGATGGTACATCGGGGGTAACCCAACAGGCGAAACATGCAAAACATGCAACGGCACCGACATCATATCCCGCAACAGCATCGAGTGAAGCGACGTCTACGACGTGGTCCCACCCCGCACCAACGAGGTCCTCACCGACGACGACCCGCACTGCCCGAAGGCGCACAACACGAGCGCGGCTCGAACACGAGACACCACAGATCCGAACGGCGCCTGATGTACCACAGCGGACAATTTCGATGCAGGCAGGGGACAGCGACAAGGAGAGCACCATCACCGACAACACTCAGCGGCTCAGATACAAGGCACCACCTATGGCGATTGCCAAGAGAAGCCCGACTCCGACAGCCACGGCAAGCCGAACAAGGCCAGGGACTACGACTTCACACGACACCCATACGTCATCGCCTACACCATTGGCCGTCCGACTGCCGCCACCGCAGGCCAAGCAGCCGCCACCAACTCGCGCCGACGCTTACGCCGAGGCCTCGACCCAGGGCGCCGACAGCGACCAGCCACACCAAGGTACTACCCTTGGACCAGGCAGCACTGACGGCAAGCAGGGTGACACGGAGCAGACGAACATCATCAACCAGAACGAGCTCGACCTTACTACCACCGGGGAAGCGCAAGCAAATCCACCCAGGAAGAAACATAAGGTGCGACAAAAGACATCGCAATCGTTTTCAGGACGGCTATGGACCACCCAGATGGCGACGTCAACCAGGTCCGCAAGGCTTACAAGGACTGGATCCCAGAGGACAAGCACAAGGACAAATGCCTCTCAGGAGGGCGAGAACATCCATACCACCTGGATCCAGCCGCCACCCAACCCGAGGGAATGGACACCCACGGGCCACTGAGCATGGGGCGAGCTGCCGACACCATTGTGAACCTCCGCCTAACCATGGAAACGGAGGACCTGGACGAGTACCGAAGGGTAGTGCACGATATTGTGTATCGCACCATCTCCCACGAGAGAACCACACACCGTCGGACCAACCAGCACGAGACACACAGCAAGCCAACTTCGGACACATCGTGCAGCGACGGCAACCACGACCAGCTCCAATAGTCCTACCAACTCGACTCGACCCACTGACGCTGCCTCACCCCTCCGGACTCCCGACCAGGGCAGTGCAGATACCGAGCGCAGGGAGCAGCTGCACCCGCAGCAACGACCCCAGCCCAGCTCGGCAACTACGAATTCCTGCCCTATGCTGCCTGCAGGACCCGTGGCACGGGCCACCCTCACCTCTTAGGGGCACCATCACTAACGCCACTTCTCCCAGTGTCAGGCCTCGTAAGCTGCAGCCGCCCTCGTGGGGCGCAGCTCTTCCATGCCTCGTCAGTTTTGCTCCACGACGGCTCAACCACAATCGGCTGGCTCCCATCTCTTCCACAACCCTCACGCTTTCCCAGGACCTCGCCACGCACTCACTGCCACCACGGCAGCAATAACACCAACTGCCATGCGACGCGGCACGTCAAGACTCACCTGCCTTGTTGCTAACGCGCAAGATGCTGTATCCTGCATCTACTTCCACAACGCCGGGGCTTCCCGGAGTACCTGCACCTCCTCTACTTCTATTGCTGCACCCCAAACTACATCAGCGGCACCCTCACCATCCACTCCTAAAGTGCCTCAGGCCTCCCCCCCCCCCTCCCTCACCTCTTCTGCCTGCAGCCCCACCGTCTCACCTGTCTCCCACTAACCTTCACCTCCCCCAGCCAAAAACCGCTACACCAGGGACGGGGGATGGTCGGGGTGATAACGGGGGTGTGGGAGGACCCGAAGAGGCCGTGCTCGACACAAGCCGCCAGAGAGAGCAAGCGTACACATCTCTCTGGCGGCCGTGGACCATGCAGCCGCGCCACCTAAGAGCCCAGCCGAGGGAGCCACCACTTCTCCTCCTCGGGTGGGGGCGGCCCCGCTCGGACCACCTCTTCCACCTACCCCTGTCCCCGCCTCTTGCAGCTCCTCTCCTCCTCCGCCGCCGCCCACAGCCTTGCGCCTTGGACACCGCCCTGCGCCCACGCCCCCCTTCCCGCCCCCCCCCCCTCGCCCGCACCGCCTTCTCCCGCTGCGTGCCGCCGCGTCGCACCGCACACAACCCCCCACCTCCCTTCGCGATGGGGATGCCGATGAGGAGTAGGCGGCCCGAACTTCAGGAGAGGCGCGTCGAGGTGGGTCCCAGCCCCCCCCCCCCCCCCGGGAGGCTGGGGCCCACGCTGGGGCCCCACCCACACGCACACACTCAGGACACAGTCAGTCTCGCCTCTCTCTCTCTCTCTCTCTCTTTCTCTCCCGCACCCTCAGGTGCTTTAGCATCCATTCTCTTCGTGCTCGTCATCCCTCTCTTACCTGATCTCTCTCTCTCTCTCTTTTTCCCTCTTTTACTTCTTGGTCTTGTTTCCCCTTCCGCCGGCGATACAGTTAGATTGGGCATGTCCTTCTGCAGGCGGATTTTGGACGAATAATGACACATAGTAGAAGCATACCCCCAAATGATCGCAAATATTCACGAAAACGTCCCCAGAGTATTCTTGGACTGTTTTGGAATACTCTTCCTGTAGAGGGGCATGCCCGACTTAACGCTGCCAGCGAGTGGAGTCGAGGGCGCCACTGAGCTTAGGTCGGGCATGTCCCCTACAGGCGGATTTTGGACGACAAATAAAAATAGTGAAAACATGTGGAAGAATAGTCAGAACTAGTCGAAAAACCGTTCCTAGACTATTGTTTGGCAATTTTGGAATATTCCTCCTGTAGAGGGACGTGCCCAACTTAACGCTGAGCAGCAGCAGAGAATCCATCCGCAGCCGCGCGCCACGAGGAGAGTGCCGACGGAAGAGGAAAAGGACGGAAGAGGAGGGCACGCGCCCGCCTCCCGCCTCTCCCCGCTCCTCCTCATCTCTCCTCCTCCTCCTCCTCCTTCCTCCTCCTTCCTCCTTCTCCTCCTTCCTCCTCCCTCCTCCTCCTCATCCTCGCTCCTCCTCCTCCTCCTCCTCCTCCTCCTCTCCTCCTCGCTCCTCCTCCTCCTCCTCCTCCTCCTCCTCCTCCTCCTCGCTCCTCCTCCTCCTCCTCCTCCTCCTCCTCCTGCCCTTCCTCCTCCTCCTCCTGCTCCTCCTCCTCCTCCCTCCTGCCTCTCCCCGCTCCTCCTCCTCCCCGGGCCCTGGGGGGACGGAGAGGGCGCCTGCGCGAAGCAGAACGCGGCCGCCAGAGGCAGCACCTGCCGCTCTGAGGGGGGGCCCCACAGATGGTGGCAAGACTGGTCAGCACCGCATCGGGAGATCGGATCGGGTGGTAACGTGCGCCCGATTGGCCCGAATCGGCACGGAGTCGAGGTCGAATCGGACCGGCCGTGCCAGGATGCACAGCTGCGCCACTGCAAGCGTCTGGCCGCATCGGATCTTCGAAGCTTCGGAATCGAACCGGATCGAACTGGCCGAAACCGATACCAAATCGATTAATGCCCAGATCATGTCGAAACACAGGCAGCACTTCGTGCTGAATCAACTGCTAAGCCAACGAGGACCAGTCTAGAACGAGGCGGTGCCCACCGACCTGCCCAAGACCAAGACCAAGACGTGCCGAATCCAGGCGTCCTCGTGCGACTTCCAGTCGAGCCTCTTTCTAGCCACTTCCATCCAATTTATTGTGGCGTTGAAGTTGCCGATGATGACCATGTTGACGAACTTGATGATGACACCAATGCTGATGGTGGACGATGACGCTGATGCTGATGAGGATGACGACGCGATTCTGACAACGCTGGTTATGATGATGATGACTGATGACGACGTCGATGACGGCGACGTTGATGGTGTCAGTGATGTTTGCCTAACCTCCTGCGAAGCTCTGCTAGATTTATGGTGTACGCTGGATCGCTCGCTGTTGAGCCGTGCTGATGATGCTTCTAGGGACGATGGGGAGATCGCTGACGATGCAGACAAAACCGATGATGCTGGTGACCCTGAGAGCGCAATCCTGCCGGTGAGGACGGGGAGGAGGCTTGAGAGGGTCTCGCAACCGTCCCCCCCCCATGGGTCAAAAGTTGCCAGACACCTTGCGTCGATTTCTTTTCACGACGCGACCAAGCCTGGGCTCTGTGGGCATCTGCCACTCCATGCCGGCCCCGCCGTCCCGGACATCTGGCGCCCCGGCAGCATCGCGGCGCCCAGTTCGTCGCCACCTTTGGCCTCCGGAGGCCGGTCCAGGGGCCCCAGGGGCATGCAGAGCCGTTTTTTTTTTTTTGCCTCCGGCAAGTTTACGTGCATGGACGGGGGGGAGGGGGGCGGGGGGGGGCGAACGCCATGCAAGTGAACTTGCCCGAATCTAACAAGCGGCTCAAATGGAGCACCGCGCGCGACGCAGAGCCGGCACTGTCGCAAGGGTCGACCGCGGCCTCAGGAGGTCCGAGAGAAGTGCGTGCTCTTGGGTCATCGAGCTCGACCTCCAAGCAAGAAAACTAGAGAGTGCTGCATGACTTGAGACGTCGGCTTCGGCTTCCCCCAACCACGCAGTTCGCAGCTCTCTCGGGGCCGCGTCACGAAGACATCGTGACGTTGGCTATCTGGGCCCACGTCAATCATCGTCACGATGGATTTGCTCCAACGTATCAATCACTTGGCGCGCCCAACCGGGGCGTGCTGCGGCTGGCAGCTGCAGTGGGCGCAGAGCGGGGATAGCCTCGCCCCCCCTGCGGGCTTCGATCGTGCGGCAAGTCAAGTGCCCCGTGCGCGTCACCTCTTCCGCCTCCCTCTCCCCCTCCTCGGTCCTCCATCCCCATCTCCTCCCTCCAGCCTCATCTCAATGCCTCCTCCATCCGCCTTTTATCTCATTATCCTTCCACCCTTCATCCTAGTTTCTCGTCGGATTCCACCTCTTTTGTTTCTTCTTCGTCTTATTGTTATTACTTTTCTTCTTCTTCTTCTTCTCATATCCTATACCCTCCTCTCCCTCCTGCTCCCCCTCCTCGTCCGTGGCAGGAGACGAAGCCCGGCCTTGACCGCGCTGCGCAAGTCCAAGCACTGCAGCAACCCATCCATGCCGTCCAGCCGAAAGGCGAGCGCCATGCCGAAGCTGCGCGCCGCTTGACGTGCAGAGTGCCCCAAACGAGTGCAGCAGGCACATGCAAGAAGAAAGAGTGCTGTAAGAACTCTGGTGGCACACTCGTCGTCCATCTTTAACCCTCCTGGGGTGCCCAGCGACTTGTGTGGTTCCCTGGGTCTTTCCAGTGAAAACATGTCCGTGGGGCACCTGGCGTCAGGCTGGTTTCTCACCTGACGTACCCACTGTACGCAGGGGCCTGCCCAAACGTGCATGCACATAAAGCCGACCTGTGCTGCCCCCAGATCCCCCTGTTCCTGCTGCCCCCCCTCGCCGAACAGGTGAGGAAGCCTCTCTAGTGCAGCGCGCGGTTGGTGAAGTGACCTGCGCCTTTGGTGGTCGCTGACTACTTCTCCTCCTCCTGCTCCCTTCTCCTCCTCTTCCTCCGCCTCCCTCCTCCATTATTATCCCTCCTTCTCCCCCTTCTTCTTCTTCTTCTTGTTCTCCTCCTCCTCCTTCCTCCTCCTTGTCCTCCTTCCTCGTCCTCCCTCCTCCCTCCTACTTCTCCTGTTCCCTCCTATTTCGTCCTCCTACTCCTTCTCCTCCTCCTCCGTCCCGTTGGCTCCCAAACTCCTCCCTCCTCTAGCAGGGGGAGGCCGGCTACGGACAGGAATTGCCATGTACACACACACACACACACACCTTCGTGCCATGAATACGGCGACTGGCAAGCAGGAGCTCGAGGCGGAGCAGGAGGAGGAGGAGGAGGAAGAGGAGGACGAGGGGATCACGCATCGGCAGAAGCGATCCGCAGGATCAGAGAAGCTCAGAGCGGTCGCGGCGCGCGGCGTAGACGGCGCTGTGGCGCATGGCCGACACCCCCTACTGAAATTGTCCTCCATGGTGAAAAACAAATGATCGGCCGATGCCGTGCGCAGTAGGCCCAGATTCGAACAACACCCACGTCGCTCCTGCATCGAAGCATAATCTGCTCTGGGCCTGTCGCCGAAGCGCTGCCAGAAAACATCGCACTCGAAATAATAGCGCCGCCGGTCCGCAGTCGGGAATCCGCACATCCAGCC
>CAUYUJ010020406.1:135983-144773 GCA_963575745.1 Prorocentrum cordatum
AACCTTCAAATGTCGGAAGGTTCCGCCAAAGACGCCGCGGAGGCATCAACACATTGACAGTGTACGTGTTTTTACAGGGGATCCAGCGCCCAAGAAGCTGGAACCTCAAAATGCCAGAAGGTTCCGCCCAAAGCGCTGCGACAGTATCAACACATTGATATTGAGTTTGTCTGTATTCTTTTAAAGGGTACCCCCTGAACGGCCCCGCTCTGTCTCTCCCGCTCTCGCGGCCGCTTCTCCGTTCTTTTCCTCTTCTCCCTGCATGGTGGCTCAATTCGCTCTGCGGCTTCCCCGTTCCGCCACCTGTCGCCGCTGCCTAGCCGCCGACGCAAAAAGGTGCTTTTCCAGGGGATCCAGCGCCCAAGAAGCGGAACTTGTGAATGCCAGAAGGTTCCGCCCAAAGCGCCGCGCGGGCATCAAGCCATGAACTTTGTATCGTTGTTACATGGGGCCCAGCGCCCAGGAGGCCCAATGCTGCAGGGCTCCGCCCCTGATGCTGCCAGTGCAACGGCGCGCCTCACCTATGATTCTGCATGCGCTCATTTGCAGTCGCAGGGGTCTCATGAGCACGCGAAGAATTAATCGAAATGCGGGGCGAGGCACTTCCCGACATCGCATTTCAAACATACTGGGCCGCGCCGCGTAACATGCTGGATGCGGCAGTAAATGCCGATGCGGCAAAAAATGCAACCTCGAAGTTTGGTTCCCTGGCGAGTGCCCTAGGTTATCGTTCGGGCGCAATCCCGCCTGCAGTTTCTGCAAGCCCAGCAGCTGTGTTTTCCGGTTGAATTTTCACCCACAACATAACATTTCCATATATGTGTTTATTCGGTTTTCATTCGGGGCGTCTGGCCGACTGACTTGCTGGAAGGGGATCCTGTAGGCGTGCGTCTCGGCCTGGGTCGCCGGCGCGGCTTCCTGTCTGCCCTCGCTGGCCTCCACCCTTCGCCCCGCCGTTTCGCAAAACCCCAGCTCGAGCCATTTTTTCGCGACTCGCCAGAATGACCGATCGCCCCTCTAACGGGCCACTCGCCACGCGAATGCGCCTACTTCGCTTCCGTCGGCTACACGTGAGAGCGACCGTGGGTAAGAGTGACCTTTGGTGCGCGGCTTGACGGGGGATGCGGGGTGGCCAAACCAGGGCGCGCAAACCGCTGCTACCTCTTCCCGCTTGGAGATCGGGGGGCACGCACCAAAGGCCACTCCGGCGAAAGGTCACTCTTACGTCTCGTCGATTCCGGTGCCCCCCACTCTCATGGCCGCTTTTCCCCGAAGGCGCCGCCGCCGCGGCCGGCCGTCTCAGCTCTCAGCGCCTGGAGGCCCTGCGTCGACTGCGGCGTCCTCGCTTGGCTGGCATGCCCAGGATGTCGCGTGTGCGGCTGGCCATGGATTACCGGGCGAAGAACGGTATAAAATAAACTGTTTCGCCGTCGGGGGCGCCTGTCCCTGGGCGGCTGGACAGTTTATACCCTTACGGTGGCACCGTAGGGGTATAAACTTTCCAGCCGCCCAGGGACAGGCGCCCCCGACGGCGAAACAGTTTATGTCATACCGTTCTTCGCCCGTTAAATGGATCGCGCCATTCCAGAAAGGCACGGCCAGGGCCCTCTGTTGTGCGGGCGAGCTCCGCTCCTGCCTTGCCGGCGCTGGCGACCTTGACGCCGCCCCCCTCAACGGGCGCGAAAGGGCAGCTCAGCTGGGCTTCCACCTCGGGTCATTTTTTTTTGAGGCCCGAACATCGACGTGAGACCCGAACATCGACGTTCGCACTATGTACGGCGCCTTTGTCACGGCTCCCGGTGCGGCATCTCTGTCCAACGCTTTTTCTTGCCCGCAATCGGCCGAAGCGATCCGCCACCTCGCCTGTCCACCGCGGTTCGTCCTGGGGCGCCGCCTGCGCTATGCCTTGCGGTTTATCGCGGAGCAGCTTCCGCTGCATCAGCTCGGGTCGTTTCCAAACTGCGACCTTCCCTGCGGCGGGCCCAGATCCCCCGTGCCCGTCGCCAAATCGCTCCCGCTTGCCGTGGCTGGCAGCCCCCTGTCCTCCGGCCTTTTCGTTCATGAAGTGCCCCTGCGGCCGGGGCTCCTCCGCCCATCCCGACCTCGTGCCACTCTCCGATCCCGCCAAGTGGGGGCCGGCCCCGTGCCCTGGGTCTACCTGCACCTGCACCTGCACCTGCACCTGCCCCTGCACCTCCTCCTCCTCCTCCTCCTCCTCCTCCTCATCCTTATCCTCATCCTTATACTAATCGTCCTCCTCCTCCTCCTCTTCCTCCTCCTCCTCCTCCTCCTCCTCCTCCTCGTTCTCCTCCTCGTCGTCCCACATCTGCCCTGTCACACTCCCATGGCCCTGCTCATGGGGGGCTGCCTGCGACGCCCGGCGCCAGGGCCACCTCCTCGTTGCCTACAGGACGGGATCCACAGACGAATCGCTTGACGAGAAGTTGGCTTGAATTCCCAAGCTCCCAACTGGTACGGGCCGATCAGCGTTGAGCGATATGCGGATTCAACTCTGACGCCGCTGCCCTCCCCGAATCATGGCTCTCGCGTTGACGCTGGTCTCTCGCCGTGTGTGACGCGGACGGACTACGTGCTGTTCTCGGTGAGTTGCTACTTTGTTGCGCGCTTCGCACGCGGCAAAGGCGCGCGCAATGGCATCGGCGCGCGCGCGCGCATCTCGAGCCCGCGCCAATCCCGCCGCGCGCCATGCGCGCGCGAAGGCATCAACACGTGTAGGGACTCCCTAAACGCTCGCGAGCCTTCCGGGCGCACGGAAAGCTCGACGACAAACCACTCGACCAAACCGCGTGACAAATTTGCCCCGTGGTCAGGAGTCTCTACGAATTTACTATGCGAGCGGCGCTTCCGCGCGTCGTCCAACAGGTGGACGCTTACACATTACAATTTGCAATTTTTGCTGGACGTCTTCCACAACCATTTTGTCGTCGCCGCTCCATATCTTGTCGCGGCCGTGCGCCGCCGGCAAATCTTGCCTTCCGCTGTTTTTTCTGTTTGTAGTCGTTGGCACTTGTTTGTTTTTGTCGTTCGAATCTGTCCTCGGCCTCCTTTTTTTTTTGTTTTCCTTTTTTTGTTTTTATTCGTCGATTCGTTGTTCGCCGTCGGCATTTTTTTTTGGGGGGGGGGGGCGTCGGTTCTTTTTTGTGTCGTTGGTTCTTTTTTGGTGTCCTTCGCGGTCGGATTCGGAGCTCTACGCGGGCGCTTCAACCATGTCTGGGGCCCTTCGCGGCCCGAGATCCATGTTCCGTGCCCTGCGCGCTTCTCGCGCGCCCCCCTCGCCCCGAGGGGACGCGAAGCCCAGGTCTATGATGCTCCAACCTACTTTAGCCTTGAACACCAGAAAGAATCTCGAGCGCCACAAAAAAAGTACCGAAACTCAAGGGTTTTCACGTGTCGGGCCCTGGGAGACGCTCGCCCGACACTGCTTCGACACTATTTCGACACTCCTTTGACACTTTTCCGGGTGCTCGAAATTATTTCTGGGATGTGGTCCTTAAGTAGGATGGGAACAACATAAGCCCAGCCTTGCTCAGGGAAAATCGAGTTTTGGTCCTCGCACGACCCCGTGAGAGACCGCGCGCAACCGGCTGGTGGGGGGCTCCGCGCTGACGGTGTTCGAGCTCCCCGGGACGGGCGCCGCAGCTTCACTCGTAAAAGATCGGTGTGATCCACGTTGTTTTGTCCTTCGTCGTCTTGTGGCCCTGTGGCAATGGAAGGAGTGTGACCTGTCGGGCCGTTGCGAGAGCAGCCGCGCGGCTGCCTGGAACCGGCCCGCGTCGCAGACCAAAGATGGCTTCGGGCCCATGGGCCGGGCTCGGTCTCTCCCGCAGGGCAGCAGCGGAAGCTCTCTCCCGCGGGCCAGCCACATGAGGCCGGGCACCCGCGCAGCGCAGCCGCGCCTGCCTGCTGCCGCTGGCGCGGGCCTGCCCGCCCTCGGCAGCACCTCGCGCCGCTGCGGCCGCGCGCCGCAGCTCGCTCTTACTATTCTCTGTGGCCGCCGGCGAGGCGCTTGCGGGAGTCGACGTGTCGACCTTAAATGAAGAAGGAACCCTTTTCATTGGGGAGGGGCTCCGCGTTCCTTAAGTGTTTAACAGCTTGCCTCAGGCTTTCCTTATGTTTTCGACAGGAGATCGAAGGTTCATTTATGGAAAAAAGGGGCCTCGTTTCTTTACTAGGGTTCCTTAGGTCAACGCCCCAACGAGGAAGGAGAGGATTCATCCCACGTTTTTCGAACCTTCTGGCCGTGGCTGCGACAGCTGGCCGCTCGCATGTCAGAGCGTGGCCGTCAGCGGTCGCCTCTTCCCTCTTCCCCAGATCGAGTATGGGATATCATGTCCTCGGGGTGCGCCACTGGCGACCCTGAGGTGTCCATGTTTACTGCCTGTGCATGCAGGGTGAATTGTTCTGACGGGCGCCGCTTCGCTTGACAGTTTCAGCTGGTCTGTCTGCGCGGCGCATTACCGCTAATAGCTGACTGGTCTGCGGTGACTCACCGCTTCAGCTGATAATCTGTGTTTGGGAATATTTCAGCCGCTGGGTCGACCTCCGCTTATCCAGAGCTTTTGTTGGACTTGGGCCCTGGCGCGCCTATGGAGGCGGCCAAGTTCCCGCCATTGTTTCGAGCTTGTAACCTGCCGTGACACACGAGGACGCCTCGAACAGGACATTAAAGAAAGCGACGGCCCCGAACAAGAAAATACAAGAAACCATGTGCAATCCTGCCGTGACTCACGAGGACGCCTCGAACAGGATGAAACATTATAATACTCCTCAGAAGAATACTCACCAGGATAATAATAATAATCGTAATCATAATCGTAATCATAATAATAATCATACTAAGAATAATAATAGCAAATAATTTGCAGGCGCTCCTCACGACGGCGAGGGGTCCCGGCCCCCCGCATGTGCTGCAAACGGCGGGGCGGCGCTCCCCTCCCTGCAGCCCCGTGGCAGCACCGGCCGGCGGCGGAGGGCGGCGAGAGGGGAAGGACCCGGCAGACGGACCCGCGGCACCCTGGAGGACCCCAGCCGGGGGTGCCGCATCAAGAGGCAGGCACGCGCCGGGCACGAAGGGTGAACCACATCTTGAGGCCGTCCCTGGGCCTTGTGAGCGTTTTCTTCGTCGGCAACTTCGACACTGGTGAAGGGGAACTGGGACACACAAACAAATACACACAAATAACACTATCCTCCTTTTTTCCCATATTTTCTGGGTTTCAGACTTCCCATCTTTTCTGGGGGATCGAGGATTAATTGTGTCTGTGTGTTTCTTTTCCTCCTGATTCTTCTTCGGCAACTTCGACACTGGGCGGTAAGAGGGGGGAGCCTGGCTCTCCTGACCTCGGCTCAGCGCGACTGTCTGCGAAGAGTGCGTCCTGTGGTGGGGGGGGGGGGGGAACCCCGCCTGCTCGACAGGGGCGCCAAAGACAGCCAAGAGGAGGAGGAGGAGGAGGAGGAGGAGGAGGAGGAGGAGGAGGAGGAGGAGGAGGAGGATGAGGAGAAGGAGGAGAAGGAGGAGGAGGAGGCGAAGGAGGAGGAGGAGGAGGCGAAGGAGGAGGAGGAGGCGGAGGAGGAGGGGGAGGGGGGGGCGAGGGCCCGCGCCGATGGGCAAAGCAGTGAAGAAGAAACCGAGCGGCGGTGGACAAGCCTCCCTTTCATAGACCTCCCCTCAATGAACACGGCCTGGGACCGAAACCGACGGACCTGGACCCGCAAAAATGACGGCCGCGACGCCCTCTCGCGAACCGAACACGGCCGATTCCTTAATCGACGTGTCAGGGCAGGAGGTCTGTCCACCCCCGAAACGATCGAGGCCAGCGAAGGCAATGGTGCTCGAACGCTCTGGGTCGGTCGTGGGCTCCCCGGGGCCCTTCTTTTTGAGCAGGGACCGACCGTTCCGGCATTCCTATAGTCCTACCACGAAATGTTCTCAGAACCCAAAAACGTTCAAAGAAAAAACACGGTTCTTAGAACATAAGCCCGATGAGCTAAAACAAGACAGTCCCAACCAGACATGTTCTAAGAACAGTTCGTGAGAACCACAAGCAGTTCTTAGAAAATTGTTTGGTAGGGCTATAGGCGAGCCAGGACGCTTCGCCACTGCTTGACTTCTGCCGCGCGTGCGATGCCTGCTGCAGGCGCCGGCTCCCATGACTTGCCACCGAACCTCCCCCTCCTGGTCACGCCTCCTTGCAGCCGTTGCCCCCTGCCAGCGGTGCTTGGGCACACCCGGGTCGCTCCCCCGCGAAGCACCAAGGGGTCGGCGGAGATGGCGCCTGTAGAATCGGCTCGGATCGAAAACGGAACGGACCGCCAGCGAATCGTCCCAGATCGCCGCGCCCAGCTCCGACTGGCTCCTGCCGATGCCAGTGAATCGAGCCGAGTCAGATCGCCTACTGTCCAGTGTTGATCGAACCAGATCGGATCGTAGGCGATTCTCCGTGCATCGACTCGCGTCGAGCAACACCGGATCCAGAATCGGATCAGATTGGATTCGACCCACTGTGAAGCGAACCTGATCGGATCGGATCGGAATCGCAACCCTGGCTGGCGAGTCGAATCGCCTCGAACCCCAGACATGCAATGACTTGACTTTTTCACCACGGGGTCCCAGAAAATCCCGACCCCTTTCCCCAAGGCCGATTTTGAATTCCGAAGGGTTCTCTGACGGTCCCGCGGGCCTGGCGAGGGCCCCTGGGGGCCGAAAGCAACCGAAAACCTCCCGTTGCGATTTTCACGACTTGACGAGGAAGACGAGGAGGAAGAGGATGAGCAGGAGGAGGATGTTCAGGAGGAGGAGGAGGAGCAGGAGGAGGAGGAGCAGGATGAGGATGAGGATGCGGATGAGGAGAAGGAGGATGATGATGAGGAGGAGGAGCAGGAGAAGGACGAAGAATAGGAGGAGAAGTAGGAGGAGGAGCACAAGGAGGAGAAAGAGGAGGAGGAGGAAGAGGAGGAGGAGGAGGAGGAGGAGGAGCAGGAGCAGGAGGAGGAGGAGGAGGAGGAGGAGGAGGAAGAGGAGGAGCAGGAGATGAGGAGGAGAAGTAGGAGGAGGAGCAGAAGAAGGAGAAGGAGGAGGAGGAGGAGGAGCAGGAGCAGGAGCAGGAGCAGGAGGAGGAGAAGGAGGAGGAGGATGATGAGGAGGAGGATTGAGATGAGATGAGAAAGGATGCTGCTGATGATGATGATGATGATGAGGAGGAGGAGGAGGAGGAGGAGGAGGAGGAGGACAAGGCGGAACATGCGAAGGAGGAGGACCATGAGGCGGAGGAGGAGGATTTGGAGTAGGAGAAGGGCGAGGAGGAGGACGAGGAGCGAGGAGCGAGGAGGAGGAAGAGGAGGACAAAGGGGAGGAAGAGGATGAGGAGGATCAGGATGAGGATGAGGATGAGGAGGAGGAAGAGGAGGAGGAGGATGAGGAGGAGGAGGAGGAGGAGGATGACAAGAAGGGGAGGCTGAAGGGGTAGAAGCAGGAGAAGGAGGAGGATGAGGAGGAGGAGGAGAAGGAGAAGGAGGAGGAGGAGGAGGAGGAGGGGAGGAGCAGGAGAGAGGAAGAAGGACGAAGAGGCGGAGGAGGAGGACGAGGAGGAGGAGAGAGGAGGAAGAGGAGGGGAAGAGGAGGAGGGGCATGAGGAGGAGGAAGATGAGGAGGAGGAAGAGGAGCAGGAGGAGGAGAGCAGGAGGAGGAGGAGCAGGAGAAATAAGAGCAGGCGCAGGAGCAGAGAGGAGCAGGAGGAGGAGGAGGAGGAGGAGGAGGAGAACAGGAGGAGGAGCAGGAGGAGGAGGACGAGGAGGAGGAGGAGGAGAAGGAGGAGGAGGCGTGGAGAGGAGAGGAGGAGGAGGAGGGGAGAGAACGAGAGGAGGAGGATGACGAGGAGGAGGAGGAGGAGAACATTGAGGAGTGAGAGGAGGAGGGAGGAGGAGGAGGAAACGGAGGAGGAGGAGATGGAGAAGGAGAAGGAGGATGCGGAGGAGCGGGAGGAGGAGGATACGCATCATGATGCTGCTGCTGATGATGATGATGCTGATGATGCTGATGTTGAAGATGAGGGTGATGCTGATGACGATGATGATTATGATGATGATGCTGCTGATGATGACTATGCTGCTGCTGTTGATGATGCTGACGGTGATGATGACGATGATGAGGAGGAGGAGGAGGCGGAGGAGGAGGAGGGTGAGGAGGAGGATGCTGATGATGCTGATGATGATGATGAGGAGCAGGAGCAGCAGGAGGATGAGGTGGAGGAGGATTACGATGATGAGGAGGAGGAGCAGGAGGAGGAGGAGGACGAGGAGTACGTGCAGGAGGAGGAGGAGCAGGAGAAGAAGGAGGAGGACGAGAAGGAGCAGGACGAGTATAACCAAGATGAATCTGCCGCTGGTGCTGATGATGATGCTGCCGGTGCTAATGATGCCAATGCTGCAGCTGCTGCTGATGCTGATGCTGATGCTGCTGCTGCTGATGATGATAATGATGATGATGCTGACGATGCTGATGCTGATGCTGATGCTGATGCTGATGATGATGCTGATGCTGATGCTGATGCTGATGCTGATGATGATGATGATGGTGATGATGATGATGTTGATGATGATGATGATGATGATGATACTGACGATGCGGATGCTGCTGCTGATGATGATGATGCTGCTGATGATGATGATGATGATGATGAGGAGGAGGGGGAGGAGGAGGAGGGGCAGGAGGAGGAGGAGAAACATGAGGAGACGGAGAAGGAGAAGGAGGAGGAGGAGGAGGAGGAGTAG
>CAUYUJ010020406.1:144873-157514 GCA_963575745.1 Prorocentrum cordatum
CTCCTCCTCCTCCTCCTCCTCCTCCTCCTCCTCCTCCCCCTCGTACTCGTGGATGCGGGCGGGCAGTGTGCTTCGAAGAAGCGCAGCCCCCCCCCCCATGGCGGCCCTCGCCGCTGGCGGCAATCTAGTAGACAGAAAGGTAGCATGCAAGAAGAGGGACAAGAGGAGACTGACAGAACTGCGGCGACGGCGCTCCTCCTCCTCCTCCTCCTCCTCTCTCCTCCTCCTCCTCCTCCTCCTCCTCGTTGAGCTACTGTGGCAAGCGTGGTCGTGGCGTCAAGCGCTTCATCAGGAAAAAAAACAAAGCGCAACGGCAATCTGCAACGTGCAACGGCAACAACCGCAAGACAGAAGGCAGGCGACGCAATACGGAAAAAACAGGGAGTCCAGCAAGTACGGTGCACGCTGCAATTTGGCGGTAGTTGTTATCGTTGTTGTCGTTGTTATCGCTAGCATTGTTGTCGTTGTCGCTGTGATCGTTGTGATCGTTGTTGCCATCGTTGTTGTCGTGTTCGTTGCCGTTGTTCGCGTTGCTATCGCTGTCGTCGTTGTAAATGCTATCGTTGTGAACATTGTTGTCGTAGTGACCGGTATGGGTGGGACCAGGTGGAAGCATGACAACAATTCGATCATCCTCCTGCTCCTACTGCCTCCTGCTACTCCCTCCTTCTCCTGATCCTCGGAATCCTCCTCCTTCCCATATGTTCGAGAGGCCATCCTGACGGTGCAACAACCACTACGTCACACGAGGTAACACACCAATTACGCAATTCGGCTGTTGAATAAGCATCGCGTCGAACAAAAGCACCCGGTCCCCCCTGTGGACAGGAAGGACAGGGAGGGATGGGGGGCGGACCCTTGCGGGGGGGGGGTCCTGGAGGAGGGTCCCGGGGGAGGTCCTGTCGGCGGTGGGAGAGGGTGGTCCCGGTCAGAATGCCCCTCCTCCTCCTCCTCCTCCTCCTCCTCTTCTTCCTCCGCCTCCTCCTCCTCCTCCTCCTCCTCCTCCGCCTCCTCCTCCTCCTCCCCCCCTCGGGATCCAGGCGGGTCCAGGGGGGGGGGGGGCGCCAACGGGGGGCCCCCGGGGAGGTCCCGCCTTCAGGGTCGGCGGCACAGGCCGCAAGGCCTTCACACCAAGCACTGCGTGAAACAACAGACAACTACGCAACGTTTCTGCGTACAGTGGAGGCACGACCACAAGAAACCTTCCACGAGAAACCCAACCCTGAGACCCCGGAACGTCCATGGACTTCTGGTGTGGGAGCGTCACGCTTCCCACAGCAGAACCATCGAAACCCAGGAAACCCAGGGCACCCTGGAGGCAAGCAGGGTGTTTCTTGGCATGGGCCTCCACCGTAGTGTTGTTGCGTCGTGTTCTCAGCGAGGTTCCTGCGAGCAAAATCAGCGCTGCCCTCGCCATTATCATCCTCCTCGTCGCCATCGCGACCCCGCATCGTCATCGCCACTGCCTGCCATCACCACCGCCGTCGTAGTCCTCGCCATCGTCGTCAGCATCACATGTTCGGAATCAATACCATTTATTGCAACAACATCATCATCATCATCATCGCCATGGTTGCCGTCGCCGTCATCGTCGCCCTTCTCATCATCACCATCGCCATCGCCACACGCGGTGGTGGAAGCCATTGCGTTTTGGTGAGCGGTTTCTTTTTCGCGTAGCGCGTGGGATTGTGCTTTGTGTGTGGTATGTTTACGTAGCGTTTCTGCGCATTGTAAGCGTGCGGGATCGACGTCTTCATGCCCAGCACTCCTGAGGCAAGGTCATCACCATCAGTATCGGCGTCGTCGCCGTCGTCGTTGTCAACACCATCGCCCTCATCCGCACCATCGCCATTGCCGTCGTCGCGCGCGGTGAATTGCGATGCATATTTGTTTACGGGTGTGTCTGCGTGGTGCTTTTTGACGCGATTACTATGGGTGTTTCTGATTGTTCCTGCGTAATGTTTTGTTCGGGCTGAACACGATGGATGCTCTTTCGCCATGTTCGGTTTCAAAGGGCCCTTCCAAGGCCCTCGATGAAACAACGACTCGGGATAACAAAGCCGGTCCTGGGGAAATAGTTTAGATCTTGGGAGGTCCTCGCTATGAAACAAGATTACGTCGGAGGTCTGGGCCCTCCAGGCCGCCCCCGTCCTCCTCGTGACCCTCCTCCTCCTCTTTTCCCTACGTATCTCCTCCAGGTATCCTTCCTGAGCTGGTGGACCCAATTCCTGGATTCAAGATTCGGGTTCTGGGACACATTTCCTAGATTCGTGCAATTTTCTTCTGGGGCGTTCTGTTTCCAGGGCCCAACGCGCTTCCTCAGGTCGAGGTTCTTCCTCCCTCTCCTCATCCAACTGCCTCCCGTCCTGATATTTCTGCTCTGACTCCGTCTCTTCTTCTGCCTCCTCCTCCTCCTCCTCCTCCTCTTCCTCCTCCTCCTCCTCCTCCTCCTCCTCCTCCTCCTGGGGCAGGTCCATACGGCCCCTGGAAGCGGAACGCGGCGAAACACTGCCGGCGCGATCCGCCAGAGGCCTGGATGGTCCAGAGCTCCCCGTACGTCTCCCTTTTGGTCCACGGAGGCCCGCCGCTCGTCCGCAGGGCCCCGGAGACCTACCCGAAGCCACAAGGACGTCCGAGGCGAGGACGACAACGACGACGATGACGACGACGACGACGCCGACGACGACGACGACGACATCGGCGAGGGCGGCGGCGACGGCGGCGGCGGCGGCAATGGCGGCGACGAGCGGTTGCGAGCGCCTGCCGGCGCCGAGCGGATCCTGTGCATGGGAGGCGGCCCGGCGTCCAGGTCGAGCACGCGGGGCAGCGACGAGGAGACCTGCGGAGGGGGGGCCGTCCGGGCCTCTGGGGCTAAGTGCGGGCGACAAGTGCGCCAGCAGGAGGAGGAGGAGGAGGAGGAGGAGGAGGAGGAGGAGGAGGAAGGAGGAGGAGGAGGGAGGAGGAGGGGCAGGAGGAGGAGGAGGAGAAGGAGCAGGAGGAGGAGGAACAGGAGGAGGAGGAACGAGAGGAGGATGATGATGATGATGAGGAGGAGGATGACAAGTGGAAACCCAAGTATCATCAACGATGTTGGAATTAGCTCTCCCTCCAAGCTCCCTCGTCATAGGCCCCTACAGCGGTTCATTTCCATTGGGGGAACTGCCTCGTTGGAAGGCAACAGTCTGAAGATCCTGAAGTGTGCCCAAACATTGTTCTCGGGATTCCAACGTCACGTATCAACCTGATCGCTGCGTTTTGACGATCCAGAATCGTGCCATAACGCCGTTTTTGGGACTTTAACATAGCGAATCAACATAACTGTTTCGCCCGCATAAACCATGAGTCCTTCCAAGACACCATTTGTGGTGCGCTGATCATGGGAATCCGTGAAGCTCTTGCCACTTAAAAAAACAAATGCGCACGGCGCTAAGGCGAGAACCACATTTTGAAAACCACCCGCCCTCAATCCGTGAAGGTCTTGCACATGGTTTAAACGAATGTGCGCGGCGCGAGAGCCACATTTTGAAAACGACCCGCCCTCAATCCGTGAAGCTCTCGTATATTTTCAAGACGAATGCGCGCGGCGCTAAGGCGAGAGCCGCATTTTGAAAACCACCCGCCCTCCATCCGTGAAGCTCTTGCACATGTTTGAAACGGACGTGCACGGCGCTACGGCGAGAACCACATTTTGAAAACCACACGGCCTCAATCCGTGAAGCCCTTGCAACCTTCTAAAACGAATGTGCGCGGCGCTAGGGCGAGAACCACATTTTGAAAACCACCCGCCCTCAATCTGTGAAGCTCTTGCAATTTGAAAGCGACCCGCCCTCCATCTGTGAAGCTGTTGTGACTTTTTAAGCTTCAGGGTCATACATGGTGCGGAAGTCTCAAGCGAAACGCCCGGCCCGCCCGAAAAACCGGCCTCGGGGTGCGACAGGGAAGAATTATCTATAAGGAGAACGAATGGAGGAGGAGCAGGAGGAAGAGAAGGAGCAGTTGGAGGAGGAGGAGGAGGAGGTGGAAGGGGAGGAGGACAAGGAGGAGGAGCTTCGGCTTCCTCCGCCCCCCCCCTCCTGCTGGCTGCTGGCGGGCGCCTGGCGCTGCAAGCCAGGCGCCGCCTCTCTCGGCACCACGCCGTCGGACAAACCCGCGGAGCGCCCTCAGACTGAGCGTGCGGCGAACGGTGCCGGGCGCGTCGGAGCGCAGATCGCAGCCTGCATCGTCCCTAGCTCGATGTTGCGCTCCGAAGCGCCTGGCGCCTGCTAGTGCCGACGCCCAGGATCATGGGCGCCCGGCTTGCCGCCGCGCCCACACTGTGGCCGATAAGGGGGCAACGACAAAGTACCAATGCCGCTACTCCCCGGACCTTTCAAAGGGTTCGTGCTGACCAGGACTTCAATTCGAATCCTGCAATGGCGAGAAAGGCCTCCCAGGAGGCCGAACAAGGGGGATCACGGGCGAAGGGTAGCAGTACGGGTACATTTTCTTCCTCTGAGATTAAGGGGAGCTCCACATCCAAACAGGTTGGCGTCCCACTTTTGCTTCCGCCGCCTTCCGCCAGCGGAGCCGCTGCCGTTATGCTTCCCCCGGCTTCCTCCGAAGGCGAAGATGCGCCGAAAGCGAGGCCCTTTCTGAAACGCGCCACACACGTGTTTACTTGTCATACTGTTCTCTTTCTCTGTCTATATATGTGTATGATATGTATACATAGTGGTAATTCTGCATGGTTAGATGTACATGTTTATGTACGCGTGCATGCACACTTGAATTTGTGCTGTAATATACGCACACTTTCATATATGCATACACATACATACATAAATGAGACCACACGTAGATACACATACGCACATACACACATACATACATTCACACATTTACAAACCCATACATATATACATACTTTCATACTTTCACTCATTCATTCATTCATTCATTCATTCATTCCTATATATACATACATGCACGCATGCACGCACACACATGTATATGTATACATATACATACACATCACGCCGAATAAGTCGCAGTAGCCCCGAACAAATCGATGTTTGGTCGCTTCCTGAATGCCTGGAGGGCTCCAGGCACTCAGGACATATTCGAACGTTGAACTTATCATATAGATCCATTGCCTGTCTCTCTCGATCGAAGAACTTAAACCTCCAGCCTCAAGCGTGGAACCAAGAACGTTGTATCAGCTCGATGTACTTCGTAGGAGAACGCCGTCTGGGCGTTTTTGGAACTCTTTTGGGCCGTCCTGGGGCCCTCTTGGGCCGTCCTGGGGCCTTCTTTGGCCGTCTTTGGGAGCTGGGCCCTGCAGAGGTCTTCTGAAGCCATCTAGGGCCCACTTGGAGGCCTCCAATGGCCTTCTTGCGGGTCTCCCATGGCTTTCGTGGGTCTCTCTTGGGAGCCTTCTGGGGGCATCTTTGGTTTCTTGTGGGCAGTCTCGGGGCTCTCTGGGGCAGTCTTGGGGCCCTCTGGGGCCGTCTTCAAACTCTCTGGGGGGCCTCTTGGGCCGTCTTGGGGCGATATCGGTGGCCCATCGGGCTTTCTTGGACGCTCCGAAGACCCCCAAAGCGGAGATGCTAAACGTAAACATCTTCCTGAAGGAATGGGGCGATTTTTGCTTCTTCGGGGCTCTCTTGGCTGCCTATTGTGGCGTCTTGGGGGCCTCTTGGGCCATCTTCAGACCATCGAGGTTCCTCGTGGAGCGCTCTTGTGCTGTCTTGGATCTCTCTTGCGCCTTTCCGATGGCCCCTCTGATCGCCTTGAGTCTGCTCGCAAGGCCAGGCAAACCGCCCTGAGATGCCTGGAAGAACCAGCTGACCTTTTCCAAGGGCGTCCGTGGGGACCGCCGAGACGTCCGAAAGGGCGTCCGGGGCGTCCCGGGGGGGGGGGGGGTCCGCTTTAGGGGGGGGGTGCGGGTAACAAAAATATAAGAACAGGTGTATGTTTGTCTATGTGTATGTATGTATGCATGCATACATGCATACATGCATGCATGTATGTATGTATGTATGTTTGTTTGTATGTATATATGTATGTATGTATGTATGCATGTATATGTATATGTATATGTATATGTGTATGTATATGTATATGTATATGTGTATGTATATGTATATGTATATGTATATGTATATTTATATTTATATGTATATGTATATGTATATGTATATGTATATGTATGTGTATATGTATATGTATATGTATATGTATATGTGTATGTGTATGTGTATGTATGTATGTATGTATGTATGTATGTATGTAAGTGTATGCATATAGTTATATACATACACACATGTATATATATATATGTATATTTATGCATATCAAGAATGCATTGGCGCTTCGCGCCATGCACCTTGGTCCTGGACATTTGGTATGCAGGCGGAACGGCAAAAAACATCAGGCCGACAATTTAGCGATAACTCCTTGTTTCTGTTTTCCCGGCATCGCCGTTATAAGAATGTCATTCGTTTTCCTTCCTCCCATTTTCTTTCTCATTCTCGCCGTCTCCTTCGTAGCTCTTTTTGCGGAGGCTCCTCCTTGGAGAGCCTCTGGGGGCCTCACATAAGTTTATAAGGCTTTCTTAAGGCTTTCTGGAGGCCTCCTGGGCGTCTTCTGGGAGTCTCTGGGGGCTTCCTGGGGCCACCCTGCCTCCAACCACAATCTCCCTGAACGCCCAGGTCACGATTTGGAATACTTCAGAGGGTGTCTTGGGGCCATCTTGGGCCGTGAACCCTGTCGTGCCGTCTTGGGGCTCTCTTGGACTATCTGTAAGCCCTTTCGGAAGGCTGTGGGGCGATTTTCGAGCCTCCCAGGCGGCTTCCCTGGAGCGTCGGGAAGCCGAAAAGAGAAGAACCCCCACATTCACCAAAAATCAATGAATTTTGCATCTTATGGCCTTCTTGGCGGTGCACTTGGAGGGCTGTTGGGACGTTTGGGAGCGATCTTTGGGGGTATGACGGCTTCTTTGGGGTCGTTGTGGACCGTCTTGGCGCTTTCTGGGGTCGCCGTGGCGCCCGCCACCTCTAGAAGCTCTGGGACCACGCCGCCCTGTTCCCCCCTTCCCAGTTGACTGCAGTGGCGGTCGCAGCGCACCTCGCTGGCGCCATGCGACCAAGATTGCCACGGCGAAGCGTAGCGAGCTGGTGAAATCTGGTCTACAATATAACTACAAGGCGATGCCCTCAAGGTGGTCTCGCCAGCGGGATCATTCGCAACAGGCTGCGGGTTTCGAGTCTAGCAAGGCCATCCATCTGCGGAAGACTTGCTCCTCCTCGTCCAAGGGGGTCGTATGGGGCGCGGGCGCGGGGGCCGGCGGGAAACGGAAATGCCACTTACCTACACGGCCTCTGTCTCTGTGGGAAGGGGGTGGGGTTGAGGAGGGCAGGGGAGAAGAAAGGAAGGATGAAGGTGGAGGGAAGAAGAGGGGACGAACGAGGTGGCGAGGATCCGTTGTGCCCTTTGGCATGAGGGAAAGGACTCCCTATGGAACGGAACCCAAGGTCTTCTGCAGGACCCGTCCATCCCGAACAGCTACAACTCGTCGACTTCTCTGGGCCTCGGGAAAGTCAACGGGAGCTAGGAAGAGGCCAACATTAGGTCGATCATGTCCTCCTACAGGCGGATTTTGCAGGACCAATATAAAGTAGTCCAAAATATCAACAAATACCCAGAACTAATCGAACGCTCGTCCCCGAAATATTGTTTGACTATATATTCTTCCTGCAGAAGGACGCGCCCGACTTAGACCAACATTCTCCACAACCCCCTCTCCGCCAGGACCCCTTCCCAGCCGTCCGACGTTGTGTGCTTCTCACAGCGTCGGCCCCTGGATGTCCAGACAACTTCCCTTGTTTCTTTCGGTACAAAAATGTTCGGGCACATTTACTTGCATGGCGTTCGCCCGCCCTCCCCCCCCTTCCAGTCAACTTCCCCTGGAGCTTTTTTTTTTTTTTTTTTTTTGGAATGCAGAAGTTTCTGCCACATGTACTTGCATGGCGTTCGCCCCCCCTCCCCGGGCTCTCGGCGCTTCACGCGCGCAGCCTCTAGAGGATCAGACAACGGCTAAAGCAGAAACTGTCGAAAACTCCGCTCGGGTTCCTTGGATCGGCGCTGGCCTCCCAGCCCTATCTCGCAGAGCGCGCCAGGGGCGGCGCTGGAGGCGCTGCCAGGGGTGGGCCAGCGCCCATCCAAGTTTTTTTGTTTGGGAAAAAGGTGCCGACGCCCCGCTCCCTCGTTCCTCTTCGGACGAACACTGGTGTGCAAATGCCTTTCGGCTTGCGTGCGTGGTTTCCGCACGTGCAAGTCGTTTGCGGCTTACTTCAGGCTCAAGCCCCCCCCCCGTCCATGCAAGTAAACTTGCCAGAGTCTTGAAAAAGAGGGGCTCCTAGACCGGTGTTTCGTCCCGAGTCGTGCCTGGGGATTGGCAAACGCTTCCCCGACCTTTTTTTATACACAGCGCGAGGAGGCGCGGGTCCAGTTCCTTCCAGCTTTTCCACGAGGCCTCCGAGCAGCAAAAACCAGGTGACCTCACCGAGACCGGCGCTCCGATAAAAAGTGCGGTAGCGGAGGGCATCTGCTAATTGAGGAGAAGTCCGCCGCCGCGCCAGTGCCGCAGCCAATGCTTCACTGGGCCCCCCTGCGCCTGCCTCGAGGCTGGCTCCGCCGGCCGCGCAAGCCTGAGCGGCAAAGCTCGAGGGGTGGGGCGGGCCCAGGGGGCGGGGATGAAGTGAAACAGGGACGAGACCCAGACCCCCGACGTCATGTTTTTTTCATTGCGTCGACCCCTGGAGGTCTCGACCCATGCCCCTGGACAGGTCTTTCGTCCTGAATCGTTTTTTGACGGTCCCGAAGGCCGGCAAGGGCCCCCAGGGGCCGAACATGGCCAAAACCTGCCCCCTTTATTTTTTAGCTGCCCGAGGGGGTCTGGGAATGCCTCGAGGTGCTCACTTCCCGGAGGTGTTCCTTGGCTCTTGGTGGCTTCTCCAGCCTCCTCCTCCTCCTCCTCCTCCTCCTCCTCCTCCTCCTCCTCCCTCCTCCCTCTTCCTCCTCCCACTCCCTCCTTCCTCCTCCTCCTCCTCACTCCTCCTCCTCCTCCTCCTCCTCCTCCTCCTCCTCCCTCCTCCTCTTCCTCCTCCTCCTCCTCCTCCTCCTCCTCCTCCTCCTCCTCTCTGGGGGTGCTGGGATCCTCCCGAAAGGCCGCCGGAGAGCCCACGGGCTCGGGAGAGGGGGGGAGCCATCGGCGTGGGCTCGGCGGCGAGCCGCCAAGAGACTGCCGACGGCCCCCCGCATGGCGAGCCCGCGCGCTCCCGGGCGATTGGAGGCCATCGGGCCCCCCATCGGCGACCGGTGGCTCTCCACCTCCCTCCTCCCTCCCCTCCTCCCTCCTCCTCCCTCCCTCCTCCTCCTCCTCCTCTCCTCCTCCTCCCTCCTCTCCTCCCTCCTCCTCCTCCTCCCTCCTCCCCCTACTCCTCCATCTCCTTCTCCTCCATTCTCCTCCTCCTCTCCTCCTCCTCCCTCCTCCGCACGCTCCCGGGCGCGGCGGGCCATCGGGCCCCCCATCGGCGACCGGTGGGCGAGCGAGAATCGGTGGGCCCCCCTCCCCCGGAGCCCGTCCCCCCCCCTGGCGTTGCCCCTGCCGGGCGCTCGGAGGGGAGGAGGATCCGATGGGGGGAGGAGCAACTCCTCCTTCTCCTCCCTCCTCCTTCTCCTCCTCCTCCTCCTCCTCCTACTCCTCCTCCTCCTCCTCTGGGGGGAGGATCGGATCGGATTGCATCATCGATCTTGCAGCGCCGCTTCCCAAACCCACATCATAATCGCATCGGGAAGTCAGACCGGACTGGAACGCCCGCCGGACCAGACCGCATATTTTCGGGGCCGAGATCGTATCTTGAGCAGGGACCGACCGTCCCGGCAGTCCTATAGTCCTACCACGAAATGTTCTTAGAACCCCAAAATGTTCTAAGAACAAAAGAAATGTTCTGAGAAGGTAGACCCGATGTGATAAAACAAGAGAGTCCCAACCAGAAATGTTCTAAGAACGTTTCGTGGGAACCACGAAGGGTTCTTAGAACATTTATCGGTAGAACTATAGACCCGCCAGGACGCTTCGCCACTGCTTGAGTATCGGGTGGTCGGCCGCGCCAGGATGCACAGCAGTGCCGTGCGGACGTCGGGCTGCACTCGGATCGTCGGAATCTCAACGACAGATCGGATCGGGCCAGCCAGCACCGACATCGAATCGGATCGATCGGATCGAAACTTGGCCCGCCGCGAAACAGCGGCGAAGCCAACAAGCTCGAAGTCAAAAAGAAGGTTCACAGCGGGCCCGTTCGTGCCCCCCCCTCCGCAAAAGCGTCCGCCACTTCCGCCTCCTTTTCGTCCTCTTCTTCCTCCAACTGCTCCTCTTCTTACTCCTTTTTCCTCCCCTCCTCCTCCTCCTCCTCCATCCTTGTTTCTTATGGATAACTCCTCCTAGTCGATCCCCTAGACGTGTCGGTCGGGAGGGCCTGGCGTTTCGCCTGAGACTTCCTAACAGCGCATGATCCCAAAGCTTGAGCTTGGCAAAAATCTCACGGATGAATCGCGGGTCGATTTCAAAATGCGGCTCTTGCCTTAGCGCCGCGTGCACTCGTCTAAAAACTTACCAATTTCACGGGTGGAAGGTGGGCCGTGTCCAGCATGTGGTTATCGCCTCAGCGCCGCGCACACTCGCCTATACGTGCGCAAAGTGTTCCCAGATGGAAGGCTCGTAAAAGTCGTAAAAGTCAGCCGCAGCTTCGAGGATGGATGGCAGGCCGATCTCAACCTGTGGTCCTAGCCTTCGCGCTGGACGCATTCGTCGTATAAGATTGAAGATGTTTCACAAACATATACGGCGGGCCGTTTTCAAGCTGTGGTTCTCGCCTTCTCGTCGCGCACATTCGTTTTGAAAAACAATATGCAGCAACTCCAAGGATGTAGGGGCACCATCATTTTAACGGTGGGTATCGACTTAGCGCCGCGAGCCGTCGTCTTACAAGTTTGTAACACATTCAAGCACGGATGGCGGCCATATTGTCTCGCCCACGCGCCGTGCACATCCGTCTTAAACGCTTAGACGAATGCAGCAATTTCAAGGGTGCTTGGCGAGCTGTTTTCAAAACGCGGCTCTCGCCTTATTGCCGCGCACAGTCGTCTTACAAGTTCGCAGCAAGTTCAAAGATGGAAGACGGGCCGATGTTTCAAACTGTTGATCTCGCCTAAGCGCCGCGCGCATTCATTCTAGACGTTTGCACCAGTTTCAGCGTTTGCAGCAAATTGATATATGGAGAGCCTTGGCGCCGCGCGCATTCGCCTTCAACAGTTGCAACAGTTGTAAGGATAGAGGCGGGGTCGTCTTCAACATGTGGCTTACGCCTTGGCGCCGCGCACATGTTTTGCCACATTGTACAGTCGCTTCAAGGATGGAGGGCAATTCCGTTCCGATGTGGGGCTCTCGTGGTAGCGCCGCGCGCATTTGTCTCAACACCTAGCAGCTAATACAAGGGTTGAGCACAGGCCGTTGTCAAAATGGAGCTCTCGCCTCAGCGTCGCGCGCATCATTGCTGTCATGCGTTATTTAGAAGGACTGAGGACGACTCTTTTTCAAAACGGGGTGCTCGCTGGAGACACCGTTAGTTTGAAAAACCCGGAGCTTCAACACGTGCAGTACTGCACGGATCTAAGGCGGCTCTTTGTCAAACTTGAGCTGCCGCGAGAGACTTCCTCGAAATTCATGACAACAAGTGTTAGATTGTGCAACAAAAAGGATGCAACACAATTCCTGTTCAAACCAGACCCTCGCTAAACTGGCTGGCCCAACTGTGCTCGTCGTTCGAAGGGGGGCGCTGCTTGTGATGAGGAGTACTGCTTGTAGGGATATAAGCGGAGGGGACTTCGGATTGAATGGTGTCTGGCCACATCGCTGATGCATATTGGGTCTACTCAGGTGCTACTACTCCTCCTCCTACTATTACTACTATTGTTACCATTACTACTACTACTACTACTACTACTACTACTACTACTACTACTACTACTACTATTACTATTACTACGACTACGACTACGACTACGACTACGACTACGACTACGACTACGACTACGACTACGACTACGACTACGACTACGACTACGACTACTACTACTACTACTACTACTACTACTACTACTACTACTACTACTACAACAACTACTACTACAACTACTACTACTACTACTACTACTACTACTACTACTACTACTACTACTACTACTACTACTACTACTACTACTACTACTACGACTACGACTACGACTACGACTACGACTACGACTACGACTACGACTACTACTACTGTTACTGTTACTTTTACTGTTACTGTTGCTGTTACTGTTGCTGCTACTGCTACTGTTGCTACTACTACTACCACCACTACTACTACTACTACTGCTACTACTACTACTACTACTGCCACTGCCACTGCCACTGCCACTACCACTACTACTACTACTACTCCTCCTACTACTACTCCCACTCCTACTCCTACTCCTACTCCTACTCCAACTCCTACTCCTACTCCTACTACTAGTGCTACTACTACTGCTACTGCTACTACTACTACTACTACTAT
>CAUYUJ010020407.1:0-85000 GCA_963575745.1 Prorocentrum cordatum
CAGTACTCACAGGATTACGGACAGAGACCAGATTCTGCTGTTGAGAGGGCGTCTCGGAAGAGGCAAATCCAGGATACCGAGCAAATTGTACGTGACCTTCCATTGGACGGGAGATTGAATACTGCCGACTCCACACCAGATAGTGATAGTCATTGTGTTGTCCCATCTTCATTTGTGAATATGAATACAGGACTCATGAATATGATGCAGACTCCTTCCAACGCAGCTGTGGCGGGATATACAATCAACGGAGGGCGTGTGGGGGGGGTTCCAGCAGGTCAGGTCAGTCCTGGAGGTCAAGGATCTGGAGGCGCTCCTGTTGTTCCTAGAGGCCCAGCTCCACAAGGTGCTCTAGGGGGACTTCCAGGTATGCCCACGGAGGCACAACAAGCGGCGGCCCAAGCGGCTGTTGTCCCTGAAGGTGCTGGAGAGCGTCAGGGTATGCAGGGTGTTAGCGACGACGCCCAACGAAATGTCAAACATCGTGTCAACGGTCCTCAGGAGGCACTCTTGGGGGAACTCGAGGAGAAGCGAAGGAAACTCAGTGTGGTCTCGGACGAGGCCCCATCCTGGTTCAAGGCCTTCGCGGAGCTCAACGTGCTGGAGAGCAAAGTTAGGCAACAAGAAAACGTCGAAATTAGGGCCGATATTCAGAGCATCTCGAACCGTCAGGAGGCCTCCGACATCAGGATGAACAACTTGGAACGACAGATGCAGGATCTCAAGAAGAACCCCAGTGTGATATCAGGTGCTGCCTCGACCACGGCACCTTCCTATGGAGGAGGCCCACCAGGACTCTCGGGACCATCCAGCTTCAATCCCAGCTATGTGGAGCTCACAGGCTGGACTGACTGGAACGGGACAGCGGTTGCACGTTCGGCCAGTATGATGAGGGACACGGACGCTGCACAATTCATCACTAATTTGAAGACGGCCATCGCTGCAGAGGATGAAGCTAGGATCGATTACGAGGGCACATTACGTATGAATGGAAGTAGAATGATGTTGAGTACGATCAAAATCAAATTCATTGTAGGAACCGACTCTTCGACACTATACAACGTGAAGCGTGCTTTTCATGATGCTTTAACTCCGAATCCCCAGAGGAATGCGGCTCAGATTTCCAGGTCACCTCCAGACTATGACAGCATGTTCCAGGGCATGTTACAACGGCCCAGTCGGGTCCGCGTACGTATAGAAGCTCCACCATTGAAACGTGATCATATCGGAGCTGTGGGACGCTTCTACGGGACATACCGCGAGTGTACCAACAGTGAGGCCATGGAGATCAGGGGGGAGACAGGATCGGGACCCAACGGACGGAGCACAATGTGGACCAAGCCGCAGGATCCTCAGCATCGACCTGCGGAACTGGCATCCTTTCGTATCAATACGGGGTGGACAGTGGACCGCGAGATCTGGGAGGGTGTACTTATGCGCAGCGGTGTGACGACTACATACGACACATTTGTTGCGAGTCTTGCCGGCAGGGTGTGACGGTGCAGAGGTGCCAGTCGGGCAGGTGGCCCCACAGCCCAGCATAGGCTAGGCACCCAGAATCTTATGAAACAAGGGGCTACAGCAGATCGGGGATTTGCTTGCATGAGGGCACTTCTTTCTCACGGCTGTGAAGTGTTCTGTTTACAGGAGTGTGAACACTTACCGTCCGATTTAATTCAGCTGCTTGGCTGGCACCTAGTTTATTCAAGTGACAGGAAGGCTTCCATAGCTTTGAGGGGGAAGTCTTGTCACAACATAGTTCGTTATTGGAATAATCATGCTCGTCTTGCTATTGTGTGCTTGCGTCATCCGTGTATCTTTCTTGTCTCTGCGTACTTTCCGAATAGATCGGAGAATCGTTCATTGGAGGTGGCTTTTGAGATGCTGAAAACAATCGAAACAACTTATCGGAGGTGGAAGGAGGAGTGCAGATACACATGTGAGCTTGTGACTGCAGGGGATTTTAACGTGGAGCTTGCGCCCGACATCACCTGTTCAGGAGGCACGGTGACTGGAGGTGCTGTGCAGATTCTCGACGGGAGGGGATATGGGAATGATACGGAGGATAGACGGTGGGAGGAGGACATGTGGCGATCTCAGCTGCAGGAGTGGCTATGTCGGATGCGCTTGCTGGCAGTCAATTCTCTCGGCTCGCCGTACTCTCGGCAGCCGACCTTCGTGCATCGTGCGAACAATGCTCGACGCAAGTCTGGGGCAAAGACTATTGCGCCAAAAGTGCTTGACTATCTCATGGTCCCACAATCCTGGGAGGGTGACTTGGTTGAATGCCGAACGGATTGGATCCCAGAGACCCCGACTACCAACTTCTCGGATCACGCCTGTGTCTACGCCGAGTTCCAGATGCAGAACCCTCAGGTCACGAAATATCAAGGCCCCCCTAGCCACCACACAGGCCACAAAGAGTTCCAATCGTATCGGGAGGAGGCTCAATTCCAGGTCCTGGCGGACGTACAGATCCCGACGGTGCCCCCACAACGTATTGCTGGAACGATTGCTGGACATGCGTTACCACTCCTCACGGTGAGGGCCCCCAGGTACTCTAGAGGGCTCCCACCAAGTAAGACTCCTCAGCATGCCGAGCTGGAGGTACAACTCAGAGAGGCACGTGCTAGGAAGGACAGAGCGTTGGCTCGAGACCTTCGACGTCGCATCAGACCGCTGGCGCGGGAATATCGCCGACGGAAGGTGGAGTGGGAGGCACTACCATCTAGGAAGGGGATGAGGACACGTGTGACGGAGTTGAGGGTGACGGACACTGGGGGAGGGGATATGGGACCTACGACTATGATGACGGAGGACAGGGAACTGTGGGCGGAGGAGGTGGAGCGATATGCTGTGCAGAGTATGACTTGTGATGACTCCAGAGCCCGCAATCGGGAGCTTGTGTCCACATTGCGTCGCCATGCATCTCAATCAACAGCCTCTTCGGACAACGCACTTACGATCACATACTCTACTATTCTGCAGGCGCGGAGCAGACTCCGAACAGGACGGGCCTGTGGGCCCGATGGCATCTCGGTTGAACTTCTCAAGGCTCTTTCGTGGAGGTCAGTGCGTTCTATTGGTAAGGTTTTCTCTGATATATTCAACGGGCTTCGCCCGACGCAAAGGGAATGGCAGGAAGTATACCTAACACTTATGCCGAAAACGAGTAAACTGGAAACATTGCGACAAACAAGGAACCTGCTTGTTGGAAATACCTTGGCCAAGTGGTATCTCACGTGCGTGACGATTTTACTGGAAAGATGTGTGGAACCCTTCATGAGTGATATGGCGGTTTACGGTTTTACCAGCGGACGGCGTTGCTGGGAGATTTCATCGGCCATGAAATGTATTGCACAGCATGATTCCACATGGGGGCGAGATCAAACGGCGTGGCTCCTCAGCTGTGACATCGAGCGGGCGTTCGATGCTGTGACGCTGCCGACAGTCTCGAGAGCGATGACGGCCCTGGGGATCAGTGCACGGTTACAGTACGCGTTATTGGAGCCTCTCTCATCTACCTCATGCACGGTGCTGTTTGAAGGAGTGACAATCCCCAATGTGCAGTGGGATAGGTCGCTCCGTACTGGGGGTACCGAATCACCTATCGCGTTTACTATTGTCACTATTGCTATGTGGCGTGATGTGATTGCTCGCCTGGATCAGCGCGGGGTCGGAGTCGAGATGCCATGCCATGATGATCATTGTCGGTATGCACGTTGGAATCATGCTCTCTGGGCTGACAATATTTTTCTGGCCGCCAAGTCAGCATCGGAGGCGCAGGTGGCAGCCACTGCCTTCACTACTGCTCTCAGGGATTGGGGGATGGAGTGGAAGGAGGAGAGTTTAGAAATGATGGTGTGTGGTACTCAGTACACTGATACGGTCACGGTTCAGATTGGCTCGCGGATTGTACCTTTCAAGCATGTTGAGAGTTTGAATGTGCTGGGGTATCATATTCCCAGAAGTTTCACTGCTATCCACACGGATGTGCAGGAGCGCGTCCAGCAGGCCCGAAGGGCATTCTTTGCGCAGGTGCAGTATTTTACGTGCAGGGCGCTGCCTCTGGTGAAGAAGTTTCGTCGATATCAATCGACTGTGCAGAGTCGCCTTTTATATGCAGCAGAGGCCATCACGATTGACAGTGAGTGTGTGAGGGTTATCCATGCGTTCGAGGGTATATGTCTTCTGAGAATGTCAGGGAGGAGGAAGCCAGGAGATGTGGGGTGGGAGGTATGGCGGCCAGCTGCACTGACACGAGTCAGGACAATCTTCTGCGATGGGGGTTTCCCATCGGCTGTGCAGATGCTGTGCTGGAAGAGCTGGGGCATGATGCGCTCCGCGAGGCAATATTTACTATCTTTGGAGGAGGACAGGACGGCACGGACGGAGGTTGAGGTGGAGGGATCAACGACTCAACGTGCTAAACGTGTTCGCTTTGCGGAGGGACGGGGGGAGGATGTTCCTGCTACGACTATGATGGAGGTGGAGGGGGGGATTACGGATATGGAGAGGCGGCTGGAGGATCTATGCACGCAGGTCGCCTGTTCCATTGCCCGCTCACAGCCGATGCCCTCTGGAGAGGGAGCTGCCCATGCTCTCAGAGACGAGCCACTTGCCGTCTCAAGAGGGAGGAGGGCCTTTCGCGACTCCCGACGTGCACTTATGATGTACAATGTGGGCTGGATCACGGCTCGCGACACAATAACAGAGGTTCTACGACAACACGGCAACAGGGCCTTATCTAGTTCGGGCAAACGGCTTCGTGGAGGCCCTGTGTCTGTGGGCGGACGGTCTTGGCAGTTCCCATGCATTCAGTTCTTTGGGGAAAAGTGGTGGGGGTCTGTACGGGGTGGTTGGGTTCAGTTCTTGGAGGTATGGAAGCAACTCCTTATACAATACAACAAAACTAAGGTCTATGATTACTTTGGTGTCTTGGAAGGGCTCTCCTAATTGACCTCGAGGCTCCCCTGAGGCTCGAGAGAAGGCCGATGCTGAGACGGTCGACACCGCGACCAACCCTCTGCACCCCAAGTATGACCCCAAAGAGTCCGCCAAGCTTGCAATACGTTATGCTATGATCCAGGAACGTGCGACTGTGTGGGATATATCGTCAGAAGGTTTTGCTGCTGAGTTCAAGGGCGACTCACTACTTATCTGCTCCTGGCTCCAGGGTAAATGGAGATGTGAGAATCGGGGCTACTGCAAGAGGACAGCTGCCATGATTGATTGTACCTTTGAGCTCGCTGCGTGTTTCAATCTGAGGCCTGCTGGCTTGGGACGTGAGATATGGAGACACGAATTCAGGGAGGACAATACACGAGCGGATGAATTGACGCATGAGGCCAGATATGGCCGCACATTCTACAGAACTCATTGTTATCTATATCCAGTCGAAACTTATCTCGTACCGTTCGCTATCAGGGGAGGCTTTGATGGCGGGGTTGACCAGCAAGGATCAGGATGTGGTTTCTGGCTTCAGATCGGCTTAATCAATACTCAGTGCAATCCCAGTGAGATAGGCATCGCTTCCGCGAGCACCGTGGGCCCCTTCCCTGCTGGGCATGAGTTTGCTGTTTCTAGTGCCGTGCCCCTCGTTTGGAGGGATGTGGCCGAGGCCGCGTGGCTCCTCGAAGGAGCTACAGTCACAGAATGTGAATTGTCGGCAGCCGAAGCGCTGCTCAGCGCTGCCCGTGTGTTGCTGCGGGACCGGTCCTCGCCCAGCTGCACCCAGCTGGGAACGCGAGTCCAAACAAACAAAAACCAAGGTTGACGGTTTACCGCCGGAGCCAGTTATTGCGAGCTGAGAGTAACTCGTAGAGCTTCCCTTAGCAAGTTATTGCTGGAAGCTTAAGAGTAATTCAGGGGAGCTGGAGAGCTAGTTGGCAAGAAAAATCTCGACGGACCTTTTGCTGACTTTTGGTCGGTTGAAAATTTTGTTCTCGAAATTCAACAATTCGTTTGAGCTCTAGTATTTTTTCCCGTGATATTCGATCTTATCCCCGCTCGCCATCTTGATCTCAGCTCGATCGGGTAACTTTGAAGGCCAAAAAGCAGCAGCGGGGAACGATCCGTTTCTGAGTACATCTGATACGCGCTTTATTCTTGTTGTGTGTTCTTTTTGTTCTTGTTCTTGTTTTTTTTGTTTATTGTTTTGTCGGTTTTCTCAAGATAACTCGAGCTTAGGACAACTACAGAGCTGGTCAGCACAGCTAATGCATTCGGAATGATCAGGCGCGTTCGCCTGTTGAATCCAGAGGTCTGAACTCGGTCTGCTAGCCGAGCTAGGGTCGCAAACCTATTCGTATTATTCGAGTCATTGTAGCAGACGCTCTCGGTTTTTCGTACTTAACTCGATCTATAGGGCAGTCACAGATCTGATAATCACAGAAATCGATTGAGAAAGAGCTCTGAACTCGGCCTGCTCCCCGAGCTAGGTTCGCGAACATATTGGTATTGTTCGATGATTTATCATGAGAAGTGCTCTCGGTTTTCTGTACTTACATCGTGCTGGGGCAGGGCTACAGTGCTGCTGGTCACAGGAATCGATTTCGAGACATCAGGCGCGTCCGTTCGTCGAACCGAGAGCTCGGAACTCGATCTGCTGCTCGAACGAGATCCGCGAAACTTATTCGAGTCATCCAGAGAGATACTCTCAGTTTTCTGCACTTAACTCAGGCTGTATGGGGAGCTGCAGAGCTGGTAATCACAGGAATCGATCCGCAGACATCAGACGCGTCCGCCTGTCGCTTTCAGAGGTCTGAACTCGGTTTCCTACTCGACCTCGATTGGAAAACTGTTAGTTTGTTTTGTTAGAGTCATCTTGAGAGGTCTGTAATCGCTTGGGCTGATAAACTAGTCGTTCTCTGAAATTCTTTTTCACATTATATATTGTCAGGAAGCTCTACGAGTCCCCCGGCGGTAAGAAAGGTTGACGGTTTACCGCCGGCGCCCAGTAATTCCGGAGCGCTGGAGAGCTAGTTGGCAAGAAAAATCTCGACGGACCTTTGGTGACTTTTGGTCGGTTGAAAATTTTGTTCTCAAAATTTGACCATTCGTTAGAGGTCTAGTATTTTTTCCCATGATATTCGATCTTATTCCTGCTCGCCATCTTGATCTCAGCTCGATCGGGTACCTTTTACTGCCAAAAAGCGCCCCGGCGGGAACAGTCGTTTCGAGTCATCTTGATACGCGCTGTCGTATTTTCTACTTAACTCGAGCTGTAGGGCAGCTACAGTGCTGGTGAGCACACCTATCGCACTCAGAATCACCAGGCGCGTTCGCCTGTTGAACCCAGAGGTCTGAATCCGGTCTGCTAGCCGAGCTAGGTCCGCAAACCTATTCGTATTATTCGGGTCAACTTGATGCGTTATCGGTATTTTCTACTTAACTCGAGCTGTAGGGCAGCTATAGTGCTGGTAAGCACACCTATCGCACTCAGAATCATCAGGCGCGTTCGTTTGTTGAATCTATAGGTCTGAACTCGGTCTGCTAGCCGAGCTAGCCCCGCAAACCTATTCGTATTATTCGAGTCAACTTGTTACGCGTGGTGGGTATTTTGTACTGAATTCGAGCTGCAGGGCAGCTACAGAGCTGGTAAGCACATCCATCGCATTCAGAATCATCAGGCGCGTTCGCCTCTTGACTCAAGAGGTCTGAACTCGGTCTGCTAGCCGAGCTAGGTCCGCAAATCTATTCGTATTATTCGAGGCATCTTGACAAACACTCTCGGTTTCCTGTACTTAACTCGAGCTGTGGGGCAGCTACAGTGCCTATAGTCACAGAAATCGATTGGTAATTATCGGGCGCGTTTGTCTGTTGTGCTCGAAACAGGTCCGCGAAGCTATTGTATTATTCGAGTCATCCTGAGAGATACTGTCGGTTTTCTGCACTGAAATCGGGCTGTAGGGGGGCTGCAGGGCTGGTAATCACATGAGTCGATTCGCAGACATCAGACGCGTCCGCCTGTCGCATTGAGAGGTCTGAACTCGGTCTGATACTCGAACTGGGTTGCGAAACTGTTTGTTTTTTTTGTTAGAGGAATCATTTCTTTTTTTCTTCTATTCTTACTCTTCCTTCTCTCTTGCCTTTCTTTTTACTGCCTTGTCGCCTTTTTTTTTTGTTCCTTCTTTTTTTATCTTTTGTTTTTATTGATGTTCCTAGTCTCTTTTTTTTCTTCTGTGTTTCATCTACTTCCCTTTCTTTTCTTACTTTCTTGTGTTTTTGTTGGTTTTGCTTTCTAGTTCTTTTTTCTATCCCCTTTTTTCATATGTTTTTCTCTTTTACTCCTCTTTGTTTTTTTTCTCATGTTGCTCTTCTTTTTCCTCATTTTTCCTCTTTTTTCCTTTCTTTCTATTTTTCCTGCTTTCTTTCCTGTTCTCTCTTTCACATCCTTTTTGATCTTGAGAGGTCTGAAATCGCTTGGGCTAAAAACTAGTCGTTCTCTGGATATTTTCGCACACTATATACTGTCAGGAAGCTCTGCGAGTCCCCCGGCGGTAAGAAAGGTTGACGGTTTACCGCCGGCGCCCAGTTTGCCCACCCGGCCGAGGCGGACAATGTGACAACTTTTGGGTGGTTTTGCGAATTTTTGAAAGCTGTAAACGAATATGAGGCCTCCCTGTCTTAATATGAGCTCTCTAGGCGCACTTTTACTATCAAAACACTTGGCGCAACCATCTTCGTATCGACATGAAAAAATCATGTTTTCTCTTTTTCGAGAAATGCTTCCAGAAGCCCTCTCTTTTGATGCTGAGCACTCCTACGCGTGCTAGGAGCTCTACGAGGTTCCCGGCGGTGACCAGGTTGACGGTTCACCGCCGGCGCCAGTTATCTTACCTCGTAGAGCTCTTCGTCATCGATGAGCTAGAGGAATTCCGGCGCGAGGTGGAGCTAGTTGGCCGACCCGGCCAGAAAGGACAAAGTGGTAACTTTTGGGTGGTTTTGCAATTTTTTAAAAGATATTTGACAATTCATTTTGAGAAAGCAGATTTTTCGCACCTGTAAACGACTATGAGGGCCTCTCTGTCTTAGTATGAGCTCTGTAGGCGCACTTTTACTATCAAAACACTTGGAGGAACCATTTTCATGTCGACACGAAAAAAAACAATTTTTCTCTTTTTCGAGAAATGCTTCCAGAAGCTCTCTCTTTCGACTCCGAGCATTCTTACGCGTGAAAGGAGCTCTACGAGGTTCCCGGGGGTGACCAGGTTGACGGTTCACCGCCGGCGCCAGTTCCCAGAGAGCTCGCTGAGAGCTAAAGGGTTTAGGATTAGAAGCTGGACGGTGGTGGTGCCCGCCAGGAGCTCTTCCACGGCGGTCCACAGGCCTCGCAGCGCCTCCGGCGGCCCGGCGACGTGTCCGGGAGAGCTTCCGGCAAGCTTCCAGGCGAGCCTGCACGCGTGCAGGCACGCTCTGAAAAATCTTAACTTCAAGTTTTTGTAGAAAAGCTCCCAGAAGCTCTCGCTTTGATCCTGAGCTCTCTTACGGATGCAAGGAGCTCTGCGAGGTTTCCGGCGGTGACCAGGTTGACGGTTCACCGCCGGCGCCAGTAATTCCGGCGCGCTGGAGAGCTAGTTGGCTCGAAAAAAAACTGAACTTTTCACAACTTTTGGTCGGTTGAAAATTTTGTTCTCGAAATTCAACAATTCGTTTGTGCTCTAGTATTTTTTCCCGTGATATTCGATCTTATTCCCGCTCGTCTTCTTGATCTCAGCTCGATCGGGTATCTTTTACTGCCAAAAAGCACACTGGCGGGATCGGCCGTTTCGAGTCATCTTGATACGCGTTGTCGGTATTTTGTATTTAACTCGAGCTGTAGGACAGCTACAGAGCTGGTAAGCACAGCTAATCGATGTAGAATGATTAGGTGCGTTCGCCTGTTGAATCCAGAGCTCTGAACTCGGTTTGCTAGCCGAGCTAGGTCCGCAAACCTATTCGTATTATTTAAGTCATCTTGATTCGCACTGTCGGTATTCTGAACTTAACTCGAGATATAGTACAGCTACAGAGCTGGTAAGCACGCCTCATCGACTCAGAATCATCAGGCGCGTTCGGCTGTTCCAACCAGAGGTCTGAACTCGGTCTGCTAGCCGAGCCAGGTCCGCAAACCTATTCGTATTATTCGAATCATCTTGATAGGCGCTCTCGGTTTCCTGTACTTAACTCGAGCTATAGGACAGCTACAGGGCTGATAGTTACAGAAAGCGATTCAGAATCATCAGTCGCGTTTGTCTGTCGAATCCAGAGCTCTGAACTCGGTCTGCTGCGCGATCCAGAATCACGAAACTGTTCGTATTCTTCCAGTCATCTTGAGAGCTACTGTCGGCGTTCTGAACTTAACTCGGGCTGTAGGGAGGCTGCAGGGCGGGTAATCACAGGAATCGATTCGGAGGACATCCTTGGAGGCCGTCGCTGTCGTATTCAGTGTGGTGGGGCGGTCTGAACTCGGTCTGATACTCGAGTTGGGCTGAAAAACTATCGTTTCTCTGCATTTTTTCGACATATAGGTTGTCAGGAAGCTCTTTAAGAGTTCCACGGCGGGTAAAAAAGGTTGACGGTTTACCGCCGGCGCCCAGTAACTCCGTAGGCTTCTATTACAAGTTATTGCTGGAATTAAGAGTAATTCCGGGCGAGCTGGAGAAGCAGTTGGCAAGAAAAATCTCGACGGACCTTTTTGCTGACTTTTTGGTCGGTTGGAAAATTTTGTTCCAAGATTTTGAACATTCGTTAGAGCTCTTGTATTTTTCTCATGATATTCGATCTTATTCCCGCTCGCCATCTTGATCTCAGCTCGATCGGGTGACTTTGAAGGCCAAAAAGCAGGCAGGTGGGAACAGCCGTTTCGAGTTATCTTGATACGCGCTGTCGGTTTCTCAAGATAACTCGAGCTTCAGGACATCTACAGCTGGTCAGCACAGCTAATGCATTCAGAATGATCAGACGCGTTCGCCTGTCGAATCCAGAGGTCTGAACTCGGTCTGCTAGCCGAGCTAGGGTCGCAAACCTATTCGTATTATTCGAGTCATTGTAGCAGACGCTCTCGGTTTTTCGTACCGAACTCGATCTGTAGGGCAGCCACAAAGCTGATAATCACAGAAATCGATTGAGAATTATGAGGCGCGTTCGTCTGTCGAATGAAGAGCTCGAAACTCGAGCATGCTCCCGAGCTGGTCCGCAAACATATTGTATGTTCGAGTCATCTTGAGAAGTGCTCTCGTTTATGTACTTAAATAGTTGCTGGGGGAGCGGCTACAAGTGCTGCTGGCACAGAATCAATTTCGAGACATCAGGCGCGTCCGTTCGTCGAACCGAGAGTCGGAAACTCCGTTCGGGCTGCCCGACGAGAGCCGCAGCACCGTTGTATTATTCGAGTTCTTGCACTTGACTTCAGGCTTCTGCACTTAACTCAGGCTGTATGGGGGGCTGCAGAGCGGGTAATCACAGGAATCGATCCGCAGACATCAGACGCGTCCGCCTGTCGCATTCAGAGGTCTGAACTCGGTTTCATACTCGAGCTCGATTGGAAAACTGTTCGTTTGTTTTGTTAGAGTCAACTTGAGAGGTCTATAATCGCTTGGGCTGAAAAACTAGTCGTTCTCTGAAATTCTTCTTCACATTATATGTTATCAGGAAGCTCTACGAGTTCCCCGGCGGTAAGAAAGGTTGACGGTTTACCGCCGGCGCCCAGTTCCCGGAGAGCTCGCTGAGAGCTCAAGGTTTAAGATTGGAAGCCGGACGGTGGTGGTGCCCGCCAGGAGCTCCTCCACGGCGGTCCACGTTCCCCGCAGCAGCTCCGGTGACCCGGCAACTGGTCCGGGAGTAACTCGTAGAGCTTCCCTGAGCAAGTCATTGCTGGAAGCTTTCGAGTAATTCCGAAGCGCTGGAGAGCTAGTTGGCAAGAAAAATCTCGACGGAACTTTTGGTGACTTTTGGTTGGTTGAAAATGTTGTTCTCGAAATTTGAACATTCGTTAGAGCTCTAGTATTTTTTCCCGTGATATTCGATCTTATTCCCGCTCGCCATCTTGATCTCAGCTCGATCGGGTGAATATTACTGTCAAAAAGCACTCTGGCGGGATCGCCCGTTTGGAGTCATCTTGACACGCGCTGACGGTTTTTTTGAAAATAACTCGAGCTTCAGGGCAGCTACAGAGCTGGTAAGCACACCTATCGCATTCAGAATCATGAGGCGCGTTCGTCTGTTGAATCCAGAGGTCTGAACTCGGTCTGCTAGCCGAGCTAGGTCTGCAAACCTATTCGTATTGTACAAGTCATCTTGACAAGAACTCTCGGTTTTTTGCACTTAACTCGAGCTGTAGGACAGCTACAGAGCTGATATTTACAGAAACTGATTCAGAATCATCAGTTGCGTTTGTCTGTCGAATTCAGAGCTCTGAACTCGGTCTGCTGCCCGATCTAGAATCGCAGAACTATTCGTATGGGTCGAACCATCTTGAGAAGTGCTCTCGGTTTCCTCCATTCAACTCGCGCTGAGGGGAGCTACAGTGCTGGTGGTCACAGGAATCGATTTGAAGACATCAGACGCGTCCGCCTGTCGAATCGAGAGCTCGGAACTCGGCCTGCTGCCCGAATTAGGTCTGCAGAACTACTGTATTGTTCGAGTCATCCTGAGAGGTGCTGCCAGTTTTCTGCACTCAACTCGGGCGGCTGCGGGGCTGGTAATGACAGGAGTCGACTCGCAGACATCAGACGCGTCCGCCTGTCGCATTGAGAGGTCACAACATATTCACTATAAGTCGGAATGTTGGTAGGTGCTCGGTGTTCTCAACTTCAGTCGAGCTGGAAGCTCTACGAGTCTCCCGGCGGTAACTCAGGTTGACGGTTTACCGCCGGCGTCCAGTGACTCGTAGAGCTTCCCTAAGCTAGTTGCTGGAAGCTTAAGAGTAATTCCGGCGCGCTGGAGAGCTAGTTGGCAAGAAAAATCTCGACGGAACTTTTGGTGACTTTTAGTCGGTTGAAAATTTCGTTCTCAAAATTTGAACATTCGTTTGAGCTCTAGTATTTTTTTCCCGTAATATTAGATCTCATTCTCGCTCGCCATCTTGTTCTCAGCTCGATCGGGTAATTTTGAAGGCCAAAAAGCACTCTGGCGGGATCGGCCGTTTCGAGTCATCTTGATATGCGCTGACGGTTTTATGAACTTAACTCGAGCTCTAGGGCAGCTAGAGAGCTGGTAAGCACAGCTAATGCATGCAGAATGATCAGGCGCGTTCGCCTGTTGAACCCAGAGGTCTGAACTCGGTCTGTGAGCCGAGCTAGGTCCGCAAACCTGTTCGTATTATTCGAGTCATCTTGACAGAAACTCTCGGTTTTCTGTACTTAAGTCGAGCCGTAAGACAGCTACAGAGCTGATATTTACAGAAACTGATTCAGAATCGTCAGTTGCGTTTGTCTGTCGAATCCAGAGCTCTGAACTCGGTCTTCTGCTCGATCTAGAATCGCGAAATTATTCGTATTGGTCGAGTCATCTTGAGAAGTGCTCTCGGTTTTCTTCACTCAACTTGCGCTGAGAGGGGGCTACAGTGCTGGTTGTCACATGAATCGATTTAAAGAGATCATGCGCGTCCGCCTGTCGACTCCAGAGCTCGGAACTCGGTCTGCTGCCCAAACTAGGTTCGCGAAACTATTGTATTGTTCGAGTCATCCTGGGAGATGCTCTCGGTTTTCTGCACTGACCTCGGGCTGTAGGGGGGCTGCGGGGCTGGTGATGACAGGAGTCGATTCGCAGACATCAGACGTGGCAAGAAAAATCTCGACGGAACTTTTGGTGACTTTTGGTCGGTTGAAAATTTTGTTCTCGAAATTTGACCATTCGTTAGAGCTCTAGTATTTTTTCCCGTGATATTCGATCTTATTCCCGCTCGACATCTTGATCTCAGCTCGATCGGGTAACTTTGAAGGCCAAGAAGCACTCTGGCGGGATCGGCCGTTTCGAGTCATCTTGATACGCGCTGACGGTTTTCTCAACATAACTCCAGCTTTAGGACATCTACAGAGCTGGTAAGCACAGCTAATCGATGCAGAATGATCAGGCGCGTTCGCCTGTTGAATCCAGAGGTCTGAACTCGGTCTGTGAGCCGAGCTAGGTCCGCAAACCTATTCGTATTATTCGAGTCATCTTGACAGAAACTCTCGGTTTTCTGTACTTAACTCGAGCTGTAAGACAGCTACAGAGCTGATATTTACAGAAAATGATTCAGAATCGTCAGTTACGTTTCTCTATCGAATCCAGAGCTCTGAACTCGGTCTTCTGCCCGATCTAGAATCGCGAAATTATTCGTATTGGTCGAGTCATCTTGAGAAGTGCTCTCGGTTTTCTTCACTCAACTTGCGCTGAGAGGGGGCTACAGTGCTGGTTGTCATATGAATCGATTGAAAGAGATCATGCGCGTCCGCCTGTCGAATCCAGAGCTCGGAACTCGGTCTGCTGCCCGAACTACGTTCGCGAAACTATTGTATTGTTCGAGTCATCCTGAGAGATGCTGTCGATTTTCTGCGCTGACCTCGGGCTGTAGGGGGGCTGCGGGGCTGGTAATGACAGGAGTCGATTCGCAGACATCAGACGCGTCCGCTTGTCGCATTCAGAGGTCAAAAAATATTCACTATGAGTCAGAATGTTGCTAGGTGCTGTCGGTTTTCTCAACTTAAGTCGAGCTTGGAAGCTCTACGAGTTCCCCGGCGGTAACCAAGGTTGACGGTTTACCGCCGGCGCCCAGTGCCCCCGGCGAGCTTCCACGCGTGCCTGCTCGCGTGCAGGCACGCATAGAAAAACTGGGCGCCGGCGGTAAACCGGCAACCTTTCTTACCGCCGGGGGATGTAGAGCTTCCTGATAGTATATAATGTGGAAATAAATTCCAGAGAACGACTAGTTTTTCAGCCCAAGCGATTTCAGACTCAAGATGACTCTAACAAAAAAACAAACAGTTTGGCAACCCAGCTCGAGTATCAAACCGAGTTCAGACCTCTGAATGCGACAAACAGACGCGTCTGATGTCTGCGAAGCGACTCCAGTGATTACCAGCGCTGCAGCCCCCCTACAGCCCGAGTTAAGTGCAGAAAACCGACAGCAGCTCCCACGATGACTCGAATAATACAATAGTTTCGTGAACCTAGTTCGAGCAGCAGACCGAGTTCCGAGCTCTCGATTCGACAGACGGACGCCTCTGATGTCTCCAAATCGATTCCTGTGACCAGCAGCACTGTAGCCTTCCCCAGCACCAGTTAAGTGCAGAAAACAAGAGCACTTCTCAAGATATCGGGCAGCAGGCCGAGTTCAGAGCTCTCGATTCAACAGACGAACGCGCCTGATTATTCCCAATCGATTTTTGTGACTATGAGCTGTAGCTGCCCTACAGCTCGAGTTAAGTACAGAAAACCCAGAGTGTCTGCTACGATGACTCGAATAATACGAATAGGTTTGCGGACCTAGCTCGGCTAGCAGACCGAGTTGAGACCTCTCGGTTCAACGAGCGAACGCGCCCGATCATTCTGGATCGATTAGCTGTGCTTACCAGCTCTGTAGCTGTCCTGAAGCTCGAGTTATCTTCAGAAAACCACCATTGCGTATCAAGATGACTCGAAACGGCCGATCCCGCCTGCCCGCTTTTTGTCAGTAAAAGCTACCCGATCGAGCTGAGATCAAGATGGCGAGCGGGAATAAGATCGAATATCATGGAAAAAATACCAGAGCTCTAACGAATGGTTGAATTTCGAGAACAAAATTTTCAACCGACCAAAAGTCACCAAAAGGTCTGTCGAGATTTTCTTGCCAACTAGCTCTCCAGCGCCCTGGAATTACTTGCTCAGGGAAGCTCTACGAGTTATTTTTGCCAGCGCTTCGGCAGCGCTGCAGGGGGGCTTCCCAGACCTCTCGAGGAAAGATTTCCCGTCCCCAAAGGGTCTCTTCGCTCTCCGGGTTTTGGACGCTGCCAAGTTCCGGAGAGCTCGCTGAGAGCTAAAGGGTTTAAGATTAGAAGCTGGACGGTGGTGGTGTCCGCCAGCAGCCCATCTCCGCCGGTCCAGAATTCTCGCAGCAGCTCGTTCGACCCGGCAACGTGTCCGGGGGAGCTTCCGGCAAGCTTGCACGCGTGCCTGCGCGCATGAGCGTTTTTGGCAGCGCTTCGGAAGTGCTGCCGGGAAGCCCCCCAGAGCGCCAGAAGAGCTTCACGCGTGCTTCCGTGGGCTTGCCAGGAAGGTTTTCCGGTGTGCGTTGTCTTTGCTCTCCGGGTTTTGGACGCTATCAAGTACCTCGTAGAGCTCTTCGCCAACGATGAGCTCGAGGAATTCCCGCGCGGAGTGGAGCTAGTTGGCAGATTTTTACTCCGAGCATTGACATATAAACTTTGTTCCCTGCAGCTGAGCCCTCTAGAGTCATTTCAGTACCAGTTCACTTGGAGCAACCGACTTCATGTTGACTCCGAAAACTTTTTGTAGAAAAGATTTCAGAAGCTCTCGCTTTAATCCTGAGTTTTCTCACGGATGTAAGGAGCTCTACGAGGAGTTCCCGGCGGTGACCTGGTTGACAGTTCCCCGCCGGCGCCAGTTTCTCGTAGAGCTTCCCTTAGCAAGTTATTGCTGGAAGCTCAAGAGTAATTTGGGGCCGCTGGAGAGCTAGTTGACAAGAAAATGTCGACGGCATTTAATAACTTTTGGTCGGTTCAAAATTCGGTTCTCGGAATTCAATCATTTTTCAGAGCTCTTCTATGTTTTCCCGTTATATCCGATCTTATCCCCAATCACCATCTTGATCTCAGCTCGATCGGGTACCTTTACTGTCAAAAAAAACACTGCGGCGGGATCGCACGTTTCGGATCAGCTTGTCACGCGGTGACGGTTTTCTCAAGATAACTCGAGCTTCAGCACAGGTACAGAGCTGGTAAGCACAGCTAATCCATTCAGAATAATCAGGCGCGTTCGCCTGTTGAATCCAGAGGTCTGAACTCGTTCTGCTAGCCGAGCTAGGTCCGCAAACCTTTTCGTAAAATTCGAGTCATCTTGACAGACAGTCTCGGTTTTCTGTACTTAACTGGAGCTGCAGGACAACTACAGTACTTAACTCGAGACGCTCTGTGTTTTCTTACTTCAGTCGAGCTAAAGGACAGTACATAGCTGATACGTACAGAAACTGATTCAGAATTATGAGTAACAGTTCTTTGTTGAATCCAGAGCTCTGAACTCGGTCTGCTGCCCGATCTAGAATCACAAAAGCTATTTGTATTGTTCGAGTTATCTTGAGAGATGCTGTTCATTCTCTGCACTTCACTCGGGCTGTAGGGCAGCTGCATGGCTGGTTATCACTAGAATCGATTCGGAGACATCAGACGCGTCCGCCTTTCGAATCCAGAGCTTCGAACTCTGTCTGCTGCCAACTAGGTCCGCGAAAATATTCGCATTGTTCGAGTTATCCTGAGAGGTGCTGTCGGTTTTCTGCACTTAACTCGGGCTGTAGGGAGGGCTGGTGGGCTGGTACTCACAGGAGCCAATTCGCAGACATCAGACGCGTCCACCTGTCGCATGCAGAGGTCTGAACTCGGTTTGACACTCGAGCTGAGATCAAGATGGCGAGCAGGAATAAGATCGAATATAATATCAAGGGAAACATACTAGAGCTCTAACGAGTTGTGAAATTTTGAGAACATAATTTTCATTTTCAACCGAAGAAAAATCACCAAAAGTTCCGTCGATATTTTCTTGCCAACTAGCTCTCCAGCGCGCCGGAACTGGGCGCCGGCGGCAAACCGTCAACCTTTGTTACCGCCAGGGCACTCGTAGAGCTTCCTGACAACATATAATGTAGGAAAAAAACACGGAAAAAACAGTTCTTCAACCAAAGCAATTTCAAACCTCTCGGATGCAACAGCCGAACGCCCCCCATGCTTCTGGATTGTCTGCTGTATGAGCTCTGTAGCTCTCCTACCCGAGTTACGTGCGAAAATCGACAGCATCTCTCAAGATGACTCGAATTCTACGAATAGTTTGGCAAACCTAGCTCGATCGGGTGAATATTACTATCAAAAAGCACTGTGGCGGGATCGGCCGTTTCGAGTCATCTTGATACGCGCTGACGGTTTTCTGAATATAACTCGAGCTCTAAGCCAGCTACAGAGCTGGTAAGCACAGCTAATCGATGTAGAATGGTTAGGCGCGTTCGCCTGTTGAATCCATAGGTCTGAACTCGTTCTGTTAGCTGACCTAGGTCCAACCTATTGGTATTCTTCAAGTCATCTTGATAGACACTCTTGGTTTTCTGCACTTAACTCGAGCTGTAGGACAGCTACGGAGCTGATATTTACAGAAACCGATTCAAAATCAGTTGCGTTTGTCTGTTGAATCCAGAGCTCTGAAATCGGTCTGTTGCCCGATCTAGAATCGCAGCACTATTCGTATTGGTTGAGTCATCTTGAGAAGTGCTCTCGGTTTTCTTTACTCAACTCGCGCTGAGGGTGGCTACAGTGCTTGATGTCGCAGGAATCGATTTGAAGACATCAGGCGGATCCAGAGCTTGGAACTCGGTCTGCTAGAATCAGGTCTGCGAAACTATTGTATTGTTCGAGTGATCCTGAGAGGTGCTGTTCGTTTTCTGCACTTAACTCGGGCTGCAGGGGGCTGCAGGGCTAGTAATGACAGCAGTCGATTCGCAGACATCAGACGCGTCCGCTTGTCGCATTCAGAGGTTAAAACATATTCACTATAAGTTGGAATGTTGGTAGGTGCTGTCGTTTTTTTTCAACTTAAGTCGAGCTAGGAAGCTCTACGAGTCTCCCGGCGGTAACCAAGGTTCCCGAGGCAAGCAGGCCGCCTGCACTTGTTTGCGGCGTCAGGGAGTCACACGTTTGTCGCCTAGAGTGATATTGCACTGTCTTTCATTTGACACGTTTGATCCCCTTGAGTGGTCTTCAATTGATTTGTTTTGCTGGGTGCTTCCGAGGCAGTCTCTGCAATCTTTCGCTATGCCACACGTACGGAGTGCAAGTGCTCGCATTATGCGCCGGGCGCTGGCTGTTCAAAACGGATACTGTGTGCATTCACCTGTTCGTTTGCCTCTGGAAGGTTTGGTGCCACCTACGTGTCTCCCACCACCAGGGCTGGAACGGACGACTGCCGATTTGGTTCTAGATTATCTCTTGTTGCGCGATCCACCTGTTGTTAGATACAGTTTGGAGGAGGAGGAGGCTGCCATTACGACCGTTTCGGGGAATCTTTCTTGCCGTATGCTTCAAGCCAAATATCCATGTGCCCCTTCGGCAAATGCTGGAGTGCTGGCTGCTGATTCCGTGTTTGATGTTGGATTGCAGACTCGGTATAATCATTTGGAGGTGGAGCAAGCTGCCGTTGCGACACTCTCGGACAATTTTTCTTGCAGTTTGATGCGGGAGGAGGTTGGTCAGGGATTCGGAGGCGATCAGTTCTCTCAGATGATGGTGGTTTGCCCACGGGTCTCTTCGGTAGATATTGGAGTGCAGGCTTCTTCTAGTATGGATGTTGCGGACTCTCATTGTGAAGTCGGCTGTCAGACAGAGAGTGTCGTTGGGATGGAGGGAGGAGCTTCCGGAGTTCTTCTTGGGAAAGTGACCGTGGCGGCGGAGGAGGAGCTGGAGGCGCCCTCGAGTGCGGAGTCTTCTCCGAACGTGCAGTCTGATTCCGATAGCCGCGCCTTGTCAGGTGCGTCCCAGGGGTGTCTGAATCGTCCCGTCACGCTCAATGAGGTATCGAATCCTGTACGAGGTCACCGCAAAAGCAGAGGCAAAGGCCAACGATATCATAGCAGCGCCAAGCCGGCCAAGAGCTCTAAAGGCGCCAACATACGAGGAACTGTTCTTGGGAAAGTGACTGAGGAGGCGGAGGAGGAGTCGGAGGCAGTATCCGATGTCACGCTCGTCGTGGCATCGAACCCTGGCTGCAAGAACGAGGAGGAGGAGAATGTTCATATTGAAGCTGTTGCTCAGATGGAGCAGGAGGAGGTGGCTCAGGAGGATTTTCGCCTGTACCTGGAGAAGGCGCTAAATCTTCGTATCAGAAAATACAGATTTGTACGGACGACTGCTACGGACGACGTCGTGTCAACGGTGCACGTGCCAGATTTCCTTTCTGAATTTCGAGCCTGCGATGAGGACGAACGGGACTGTTGGATTTGGGATGCGTTCCAAACCTTCAGGGATCACGATTCAATCGAAGCCGTCTTACATGACCTTCAGCAGGTTATGGACAGTGCTGCCCAGCCGTCTGCTCTTGTGAAAGAGGCGAAACACCTCTGTGACAACTTTATGGAATTATGTGAATTGCAGAGCAGCGGAGAGCTTGATGGAATTATTTGAATTGACTACGCATGCTTCTGTTGTGTTTGTCCCTTCCTCTCCCCCGCTGTTTCTGCCCCTGGGCTCGCTTTGGCTCCTTGGGCTTCCCTGCTCCCCGCTTGCTCTCCCTTTGGCTCCCCGCTGGCTGGACTCATGAGAGCTACAGGCCGTGCTGTTCGTGTTGCTATCAATTCATGTATCAGTGTTCTGACTTCATATATTTACGACAACAGGACATTGTATCAGACGTATCCGTGGAGGATCGTGGGAGGCCAGAGGTGGCCAAACTATTACTCGCTGGTTTGCATATGATAAGTTCCTCAGTACTCGTAAGACTGTTCTCCGTGGTGCATTCGATGGGGGTGTCAGTAATGAAGGATGTGGAGGTGGGTGGTGGCTTCAGATTGGCGTTGTAGGTAGGGGTTCCAGCGTGCAGGTTGATTTTCCCATCTCCTCCTCCTCCTCCTCCTCCTCTTCCTCCTGCACCAGCTCGCACAGCTTCCATTGGCACGATGTGGCCGAGGAGGCGATGAGCTTGCCTCCTGGTAGCACAGTAACCTGCTGTGAACTAACTGCCTGCGCTGCCCTGACGAGTGCTGCTGCTAAGGTGGCGTGCGCTCTGCTGCGACCTACCTAAGATGGTGGGGGGCTCAGTTGCACTGCTCCGCCGATTCGGATTCGGATTCTAGTGGCGGACCGCAAACCGCAAAAAAAAAACCAAGGTTGACGGTTTACCGCCGGCGCCCAGTTCCGGCGCGGGGTGGAGCTAGTTGGCCCACCAGGCCGAGGCGGACAATGTGACAACTTTTGGGTGGTTTTGCGAATATTTGAAAGATATTTGACAATTCATTTTGATAACCCAGATTTGTCGCACCTGTGGTGAGTTATGCCGCGCATTATATACTGTCAGGAAGCTCTACGAGTCCCCCGGCAGTAACAAAGGTTGACGGTTTACCGCCGGCGCCCATTGCTGGAAGCTTAAGAGGCGCTGGAGAGCTAGTTGGCAAGAAAAATCTGGACGAACCTTTTGATCACTTTTGGTCGGTTCAAAATTTCGGTCTCAAAATACCTCGTAGAGCTCTTCGGCATCGATGAGCTAGAGGAATTCCGGCGCGGGGTGGAGCTAGTTGGCCCACCCGGCCGAGGCGGACAATGTGACAACTTTTGGGTGGTTTTGCAAATATTTGAAAGATATTTGACAATTCATTTTGAGAAAGCAGATTTTTCGCACCCGTAGACAACTATGAGGGCCTCTCTGTCTTAGTATGAGCTCTGCAGGCGCACTTTTACAATCAAAACACTTGGCGGAACCATCTTCATGTCGACACGAAAAAATCATTTTTTTTTTTTTGTTTCGAGAAATGCTTCCAGAAGCTCTCTCTTTCGACTCCGAGCACTCTTACGAGAAATGGGCTCTACGAGTATTCCAGCGGTGACCAGGTGACGGTTCACCGCCGGCGCCAGTTCAATCATTCGTTAGAGCTCTAGTATTTTTTCCCGTGATATTCGTTCTATTCCCGCTCGCCATCTTGATCTCAGCTCGATTGGGTACCTTTTACTGCCAAAAAGCGTTCCGGCAGGATCGGTCATTTCGAGTCATCTTGATACGCCGTGTCGGGTTTCTCAAGATAACTCGAGCTTCAGGACAGCTACAGAGCTGGTAAGCACAGCTAATTGATTCAGAATGGTCAGGCGCGTTCGCCTGTTGAATCCAGAGGTCTGAACTCGTTCTGCTAGCCGAGCTAGGTCCGCAAACCTATTCGTAAAATTCGAGTCATCTTGACAGACACTCTCGGTTTCTGTACTTAACTCGAGCTACAGGACAACTACAGAGCTCATACGTACAGAATCTGATTCGGAATCATCAGTGGCCGTTGTCTGTTGAATCCAGAGCTCTAAACTCGGTCTGCTGCCCGATCTAGAACCGCGAAACTATTCGTATTGTGCGATCCATCTTGAGAGATGCTGTCGGTTCTCTGCACTTACCTCGAGCTGTAGGGGGGCTGCATGGCTGGTAATCACTGGAATCGATTCGGAGACATCAGGCGCGTTCGCCTGCGGAATCCAGAGCCGGACTCGGTCTGTTGCCCGAACCAGGTCCGCGAAACTATTCGTATTGTTCGAGTCATCCTGAGAGGTGCTGTCGGTTTCCTGCACTAAACTCGGCTGCAGGGGAGCTGCAGGGTTGGTAATCACAGGGATCGATTCAGAGACATCAGACGCGTCCGCCTGTTGCATGCAGAGGTCTGAACTCGGTCTGATACTCGAACTAGGTTTGCCAAACTATTCGTATTGTTCGAGCCATCTTGAGAGGTGCTGTCGATTTACGCACGTAACTCGGGCTGTAGGAGAGCTACAGAGCTCGTAAAGAAGACAATCTAGAAGCATTGGAGGCGTTCGGCTGTTGCATCCGAGAGGTCTCAAATTGCCTGTAGGGGGGCCGCATGGCTGGTCATAGCTGCAATCGATTCGGAGACATCAGGCGCGTCCGCCTTCCGAATCCAGAGCTCCGAACTCTGTCTGCTGCCGAAACTAGATCCGCCCCGAGAGTCTCTGCTACCAAGTTCCGTCCCGAGGTCCCTTTGCTCCGGGTTTTGGACGCGCTACGAAATTTTTCCGTCTCCGAGGTTTTGGATGCTATGAAGTGGACGCTACCGAGTGGACGCTACGAAGATCGGCCATGTTCTATAATCATTCATGCATTCTGACAGCTACTGTCCCTCCACGGTTTCGATAGTAATATTCCAGCTAGCCTTAGATTCGACAGACGAACACGGCAGAAAACTGCCTTCATATCATCATATAGATGTTCAATAGCTCTACGAATAATTAGAAGCCGGACGCCGTATGCCTGCCAGCAGCCCATTTCCGCCGTTCCAGGATCAGGGGTCTGTTGAACTCTGCAGCCGTCCGGGAGAGCTCCTGGCAAACCAAGTTAGAAGCCGGACAGTGGTGTCTGCCAGCAGCCCATTTTGGCCGGTCCAGATTGCAGCAGCCTGTAAAACCTCGCAGCCCGTGCGAGAGCGCTTTGGGCACGCGGCCATGCGTGCCTGCACGCATGAAGGCACGCGTGAAAGCGTGCCTGGCAGCGCTTCAGAAGCGTGCAGGGGATCCCGAGAGCCCGAGAAGGGCTTGATGATGGAGCAAGTGTATCTGCTGAAGCTCTTTGGCATCGATGAGCTATTGGAATTCCGGCGCGGGATGCAGCTGGAAGAATTCCGGCGCAGGGTGCAGCTTGTTCCCGAACCCGGCCCGGGCGGACAATGTGGTGACTGGGGTCGTTTTTTTAAAAGATGGCGAGAGATATTCGTTTGCAAATTCGAATATACGCAGTTAATTATGATCTTTTCGATGGTGAAATCTTCCCAGCTGCATAATTCGATTAAGAGACCAGGGGAAACGAACATTCTGTACGACCGAAAACAACATTTCTTCAAGATTCATGCTGGCATTGAGAATCCTTTTCTACTGTTTTCTTCGAACTCCGGCGGTAACCTGGTTCATGGTTTACCACCGGCTCCCAGCCAAATTGGCCCAGTCGGACAATGTGATGACCTGGGATCGGTTTTTCGAATATGATTTTGAAATTCGTTTGTCAAACCATTATTTCTGTAACGTAGAGTGAATTGTGCCGCGTTCGCCTCTCGAATTTGCAGGTTCTTAGCTGGAATATTACTGCCAAAAAACTCGGTGGAACAATGGGTTGTAGAAATGCATTTTTCGAATTGTTATAGAATATGTCCGATTTTCTAAGCTCATGTCTGCTCGAACTTTCTTGTCGGATCTAAACAGGATTCTGCGATCCCAGAGCCGGCGGTAACCTGGTTGACGGTTTACCGCCGGCTTGTTCGAGCAGCATGGTGCGAGAAAAGAGCTCTACGAGGCTGCTGGCGGTAACCTCGTTGACGGTCTACCGCCGGGCTCTCAGTTAACTTTGGGTCGGGTTTGCTAGGATTTCAAAGATGTACGTCGTAGAGCTCTTCGGCATCGACGAGCTAGAGGAATTCCGGCGCGGGTTGTAGCTAGTTGGTCGTGCCGACCAGAAAGGACAAAGTGATAACTTTTCGGTGGTTTTGCAAATTGGAAAAATATTTGATTATTCATTTTGAGAAACAGATTTTTCGCACCTGTAGACGACTGTGAGGGCCTCTGTGTCTTAATATGAGCTCTGTAGGCGCTCTTTGACTATCAAAACACTTGGCGGAACGAACTTTATGTCGACATGAAAAATATGAATGTTCAATTTTTTGAGCAATGCCTCCAGAAGCTCTCTTCTTCGACTCTGAGCACTCTCACGCGTGGAAGGAGCTCTACGAGGTTCCCGGCGGTGACCAGGTTGCTGCTGTCCCTCTTCGGGGAGCTCAGCGGCGACCTGGCCCGTTGGGGGCCTCCTCGAGCCGCATTGTGCGGACAGGTTTTTGTATCGTACTCAACTGTCCATCTTGTTATTGCTTGTGATTTGCCTTCTTCTTGTTGAGCGAGTCCACGTTTTATATATGGCTTTTGTTTCTGAGTTGTCAGGCGCTGATTTTGTTGCTTCAGATTGGACAGATACGGCGTTGTTTACCTCCGAGTTTCTCGTTTGTTTGTCTGCTCGTTTGTCTACGGTCGAAGTGTGTGTTAGTGATCTATATTGCCGTGTTCGCCCGTCGTACGGAGGTGAGTCTCGCCTGCGTGAGCGAGACCAGCTGTATGGGCATGGTGTCAAAGTTTCTCAATCGAAGTTGCGCCGTCTGCGGGCGAAACGTACCAGATATCGCTTGTGGTCCACGGCTCGGGGGCAGATTCGTCGTGCCTTGTTCGCGCGGGCATTTGCGTGCCCAGATATTATCGGAATTTTTTGCTCGGACGATTCTGAGGAAGAGGAATGGGTTGAGGACACTTGTGGAACACTGACTGATATGGATGCTGTCTGGCAACTCTTTGTGTTCGCAGTGTTCCGATTGTGAGACTCAGACTGATCCCTGTGTTCACATTGCGTGTGGGACTCAGACTGATCGTTGTGTTCTCTTTGTTGGTGGAAGGGCGGTGATGGGCGATGAGGTCGAGCATTTTCAGCCTGATTCTGCGGTTGACTGGAGCTCTTCAGTAACTAACAACAACAGCAAAAACTCGGAAGTGGTTTCTGTTTCTGTTGATCCAGGTGTTCTGAAAGAGGAGTTGCATGATGAGGAGTTGCAGGGTGAGGAGTTGCAGAATGAGGAGTTGCGGAATGAGCAGTTGCATTATTTTCATCATAAAGGTTCTATGGCTTCACACCTGCGGAGCAAAACATATTGTTTTGAATGGCCGATTGTTACGGACAGGCATGCTATTGCCTCCACCTGGCAACAGTGGCAACGTGGTTTGGATCCCAAGGCGCTCTGTAGCAGTGCTCCAGACAGTAGACCTCTTATATACACGGACCCCCGCACATTCCAAGAGTTGAATATGCTTCAACGTCTTCTGGGCAGTGGCTACCCCCATGCGGATATCTCGTACTTTGAGGGCTGTCTGGTTGCAGCGGGCTGGGATGAGGAGCTCGGTGTAAACTCCGTTTCCTGTATAGAGTCACTTCCGCGGGGATGTGGTGGACGGTGGAGGAGTTGCTGCAAAAATCGGGTCACGGTGTGGCATGCTTTGCAGTGCAGCGAGGTCTCGGATGGTGCTTTCCACGATGAAGAGCTCATGAATGATTTCCTTGAGTCGGTCGTTTCTCGTCTAAGACGTGACGGGGGGAGGATCTGGGAAGACGTTCGGCAAAGACGTTCAGTAACTAACAACAACAACCAAAACTCGGAAGTGGTCTCTGTTTTTGTTGATCCAGGTGTTCTGGAAGAGGAGTTGCATGATGAGGAGTTGCAGGGTGAGGAGTTGCAGAATGAGGAGTTGCGGAATGAGCAGTTGCAGTATTCTCATCATAAAGTTCTATGGCTTCCCACCCTGGGAGTTCCACGACTGGGAGATTATCGAATGCAGTTGTGAGTTCAGCAGTGACGGAGGACGAGTGTCAAGCTGCCAGGGACTGGGCCCTTGCCGGTGTCGATGTCAGTTCTCTCGGCGTGAGCTACACCGACTCCCGAGACAGGAGTTTCAGCGTAGGACTGAGGCTCTTCATGCATACAGGCTGCAAATGGGAATTTAAAGTTCCGAGGAGGATGATTCGCAACAAGGGGGTCCTCAGAGTTCTACTTCCAGGAGTGCATTGACGCGGAGCGGCAAGAAGCATCGGAAACGGCACAGATGATGCACATGTGATTGATCCTGCACGTATGTTTTGGTCTGCCGCGAGTTGGCGGCCAAGGTCGGACACCCAGTTGATTAAGTGATTGAGTGATTGCACATGCTTCTGTTTGTGTTAGTGATCTATATTGCCGTGTTCGCCCTTCGTACGGAGGTGTGTCTCGCCTGCATGTGCGAGACCAGCTGTATAGGCATGGTGTCAAAGCACACGACCAGGTTTCACTTAGACATGGTTTCACACGACCAGGTTTCACTTAGGCATGGTGTCAAAGCGCACTCGCTATCTCAATTCTCTTAGTTTCGTGTTTTTCTCAGTGGTGTTGAGACGGTAATCGCTGTATAAACCAGTGGTTACTGTATGGTCTCTCACTGCTTCTTGCTTTGCTTCCATATCTATGGTCTGCATTGCTTCCCTCATTTTTCGTGTTTACTTTAGTGGGATTTACGCTCTTGGGCATTGCTGTACAGCTTCGCTGTTAGTGCGCTCAGCGTTTTGCTCTCAGGCTCTGTTCTGAGTTGCTTTGTGTTTCGGTCTGCCTCCGTGGAGGCTCGAATCGACCGTCCGCAAAAGACCGCAAAAGACCAGGTTGACGTTGACGGTTCACCGCCGGTGCCAGTTTGACCATTTATTTCCCCGGGGAGCTCTCTGAGAGCTAGAGGGTTTTAGAGTAGAAGCCGGACGGTGGTGGTGCCCGCCAGCAGCCCATCTGCGCCGGTCCAAAATCCTCGCAGCAGTTCGCCTGGGCCGGCAGCGGGTTCGGAGCTTCCAGCATGCGTCCACGCAGGCTTGCACGCGTGCAGGCACGCGTGGCAGCGTTCCTGGCAGCGCCTCAGAAGCGCTTCTGGGGAGCTACCCAGAGCTCTCCAGGAACGATCTCCCGTCCCAGAGGTACCTCGTAGAGCTCTTCAGCAAGATGAGCTAGAGGAATTTGGGCGCGGGGTGGAGCTAGTAATTAACTCGTAGAGCTTCCCTTAGCTAGTTCCTGGAAGCTTACGAGTAACTCGTAGAGCTTCCCTCAGCTAGTTGCTGGACCTTGTAGAGCTCTTCGGAAAAGAGCTAAGAGGAATACCTCGTAGAGCTCTTCGGCATCGATGAGCTAGAGGAATTCAGGCGCGGGGTGGAGCTAGGTGGTCGACCCGAGCAGAAAGGACAATGTGGCAACTTTTGGTCGGTTTGCAAAGGTTTGAGAGATATTTGACCATTTATTTTGAGAAAGCAGATTTTTCGCACCTGTAAACGACTATGAGGGTCTCTGCGTCTTGATATGTGCTCTGTAGGCGCAAATTTACTATCACAACACTTGGAGCAACCAACTTCATCTCGACATCAAAAAAATGAATGTTCAATTTTTCGAGAAATGTCTCCAGAAGCTCTCTCTTTCGACTCTGAGCATTTTACGCGTGGAAGGAGCTTTACGAGGTTCCCGGCGGTGACCAGGTTGACGGTTCACCGCCGGCGCCAATTCGGGCGCAGGGTGGAGCTAGTTGGCCGGCCCGACCAAAAGAGAGGATGTGGTAACCTGGGGCCGTAACTCGTAGAGCTTCCTTTAGCTAGTTGCTGGAAGCTTAAGAGTAATTCCGGGGCGCTGGAGAGCTAGTTGCCAAGAAAAATCTCGATGGACCTTTTGCTGACTTTTGGTCGGTTGAAAATTTGATTCTCGAAATTCGACCGTTCGTTAGAGCTCTAATATTTTTTCCCGTGATATTCGATCTTATTCCCGCTCGCCATCTTGTTCTCAGCTCGATCGGGTACCTTTTACTGCCAAAAAGCAGGCCGGCGGGATCGGCCGTTTCGAGTCATCTCGACAGGCGTTGTTGGTTTTTTGTACTTAACTCGAGCTATAGGACAGCTGCAGAGATGATACTTACAGGAACCACTTCAGAATGATGAGGCGCGTTCCTCTGTTCAATCCAAAGCTCTGAAATCGTCTGCAGCCCGAGCTAGGTCCGCGAAACTATTCGTGCTCTTCGAGTCATCTTGAGAGGTGCTGTCGGTTTTCTGCACTTAACTCGGGCTGTAGGGGGGCTACAGGGCTCGTAATCACAGGAACAGATTCGAAGACATCAGGCTCGTTCGCCTGTCGCATTGAGAGGTCTCAACTCGGTCTGCTACTCGAGCCAGTTCCGTAAAACCATTCGTATCGCTCGAGTCTTCTCAACAGGGACTGTCGGTTTTTTCTGTACTAAACTCGAGCCCTTGGGGAGCTACAGAGCTGATACACACAGAAACTGATGCAGAGCAATCAGGCGCGTTTGTCTGTTGCATCCAGAGGTCTGAACTCGATCTGCTACTCGAGCTAGGTTCGCAAAATTATTCGTATTGTTCGAGTCATCTTCAGAGGTGCTGTAGGAGAGCTACAGACCTGATGCGCACAGAAACTGATTCGAAATCATCGTGCGCGTTCGTCTGTTGCATCCAGAGTTCTGAAATGGGTTTGCTACGCGGGCTAGGTCCGAAAAACTAGATGTTTTCTACAAGTCACCCTGGCTGATGTTGTTCCTTTTCTGTATTGAACTCGGGCTGTAGGAGAGCTACGAGCTACTACGCACAGAAACGATCCAGAAGCATTAGGTGCGTTCGGTTGTTGCATCGAGAGGTCCGAAACCGCTCGGGTTCAAAAACTATTCGTTCTCTGCAATTTTTTTTGACATTATATATTGTCAGGAAGCTCTACGAGTCCCCCGGCGGTAAGAAAGGTTGACGGTTTACCGCCTGCGCCCAGTTTTTTTCACTTCATGCATAATTTTGGAATTTATTTTGAGAAGTGAGATTTTCATTTCCTGTAGTAAGCTATGGCGCAGCTGCTGTTTTTTTTTATGGCTCTAGGGGCAGTATTACTATCTAAACACTTGGAGGAACCGACTTTCTATCGACCCCCCAAATATGCGTTTTTCTGAGTCGTGATAAGTTTTTCCGGTGAGCAGGCAGGAAGGGGGATGGGAGTGGGTTATGCCGCGTCTATCTGTTAAATTATCAGGTCCGTAGGTGTAATGTTTCTGTCCAAACGCTAGGAGAACCCGACTTTAGATGAAAACCCCAAAAACGTGATTGCTAGAGTTTTTCGGCTCTTGCTTCAGAAGCTTCTTTCATGTGTTCCGAGGGGCGCTGTGCAAGAAGAGAGCTCTACGAGGTGCCCGGCGGTAACCTGGTTGACGGTTTACCGCGGGTTCCCATGATCGATGAGCTAGAGCAATTCCGGCGCGGGATGGAGCTAGTTGGTCGACCCGGCCAGAAAAGAAGATGTATTAACTTCGGGTCGGTTTTGCTGAGATTTGAAAGATATTTGACAATTTATTTTGACAAAGCAGATTTTTCGCACCTGTAGACGATTTTGAGGGCCTCTGCGTCTTACTATGAGTCTTGTAGGCGCACTTTTACTATTAAAACAATTGGGGGAACCAACTTAATGTCGACATGAAAAAAATGAATGTTCATTTTTTCGAGAAATGCCTCCAGAAGCTCTCTTCTTCGACTCTGAGCACTCTCACGCGTGGCAGGAGCTCTACGAGGTTCCCGGCGGTGACCAGGTTGACGGTGCACCGCCGGTGCCAGTAATTTGGGGGCGCTGGAGAGCTAGTTGGCAAGAAATCTCGACGGACCTTTTGCTGACTTTTGGTCGGTTGAAACTTTTGTTCTCGGAGTTCAACAATTCGTTAGAGCTCTATAATTTTTTCCCGTGATAGTCGATCTTATTCCCGCTCGCCATTTTAATCTCAGGTCGATCGGGTAGATATTACTGCCAAAAAGCACTGCGGCGGGATCGGCCGTTTCGGGTCATCTTGACACGCGATGTCGGTTTTCTGGAGATAACTCGAGCTTTAGAAGAGCTACAGAGCTGATGCTTACAGAAACGGATTCAGAATCATCAGGCGCGTTTGTCTGTTGAATCCAGAGGTTTGAACTCGGTCTGCTGCTTGAGCTAGGTCCGCGAAAGTATTCATATTGTTCGAGTTATCTTGAGAGGTGCTCTCGGGTTTCTGTACTTAACTCGGGCTCTAGGGCAGATACAGTGCTGGTAATCACAGAAACCGATTCAGAGACATCAGCCGCGTTCGCCTGTCGCGTGCAGAGGTCTGAACTCGGTCTGCTACTCGAGCTGGGTTCACAGAACTATTTGTATCCCTCGAGTCATCTCGACAGGGACTGTCGGTTTTCTGTACTTAACTCGAGCTATAGGGCAGCTACAGAGCTGATACGCACAGAAAACGATGCAGAATTATGAGGTGCGTTGGTCTGTTGCATTCAGAGGTCTGAACTCGGTCTGCTACTAGGTCAGCGAAACTATTCGTATCGTTCGAGTCATCCTGCTTGTTTTCGCACGTAACTCGGGCTGTAGGACAGCTACAGATCTGATGCGCGCAGAAACTGATTCGAAATTGTCATGCGCGTTCGTCTGTTGCATCTAGAGGTCCGAACTGGGTTTGCTACTCGGGCTAGGTCCGCAAACACTATTCGTATTCTTCAAAGCATCTTGACAGATGTTGTCCATTTTCTGTATTGAACTCGGGCTGTAGGAGAGCTACAGAGCTGGTGCGCACAGAAACCGATCGAGAATCAGGAGCGTTCGTCTGTTGCATCGAGAGGTCTGAACTCGGTCTGCTACCCGAGCTAGGTTCACAAAATTATTCGTATTCGACCGATATTCCTTCCAAATGATGCTGAATTGCTTAGCTGAACTCGAGCGGCCGAAGAATCAGAAGGAAATCGTGAGGCGTGAAGTTCTCCCTAATGGTATTTTCTACACGCTGCAGATGAGATAGAACTGTTGAGCACAGCAATGGGATATCACTAGACGCCTGAGTTCAGTCTGCTAGCAGTCCGGACTGAAAAACTATTAGTTGTCTGCTAATTCTTTGGACATAATGTATGGTCAGGAAGCTCTACGAGTCCCCCGGCGGTAAGAAAGGTTGACGGTTTACCGCCGGCGCCCAGTAATTCCGGCGCGCTGGAGAGCTAGTTGGCAAGAAAAATTTCGACAGACCTTTTGCTGACTTTTGGTCGGTTGATTTTTTTCCTCGAAATGCAATCATTCGTTAGAGCTCTAGTATTTTTTCCCGTGGTAGTCGATCTTATTCCCGCTCGCCGTCTTGATCTCAGCTCGATCGGGTACCTTTTACTGCCGAAAAGCGTCCAGGCGGGATCGGCCGTTTCGAGTCATCTCGACAGGCGTTGTCGGTTTTTGGTACTGAACTCGAGCTATAGGACAGCTACAGAGCTGATACTACACACACCGATTTAGAATCATCATTCGCGTTTGTCTGTTGAATCCAGAGCTCTGAACTCGGTCTGCTGCCCGAGCTAGGTTCGCGAAACCATTCGTATTGCTCGAGTCATCTTGAGAGATGCTGTCAGTTTTCTGTATTTAACTCGGGCTGTAGGGGGGCTGCAGGGCTGGTAATCACAGGAATCGATTTGGAGACATCAAGGGCGTCCGCCTGTCGAATCCAGAGCTCGGAACTCGGTCTGCTGCCCGAGCTAGGTCCGCGAAACATTCGTATTGTTCGAGTCATCTTGAGAGGTGCTGTCGGTTTTCTGCACTTAACTCGGTCTGTAGGGGGGCTGCAGGGCTGGTAATCACAGGAATCGATTCGGAGACATCAGGCGCGTCCGCCTGTCGTATTCAGAGGTCTGAACTCGGTCTGATACTCGAGCTAGGTTCGCGAAGCTGTTCGTATTGTTCGAGTCATCCTGAGAGGTGATGTCGATTTTCGCACGTAACTCGGGCTGTAGGAGAGCCACAGAGCTCGTACGCACAGAAAACGATCCAGAAGTATCAGGGGCGTTCGGCTGTTGCATCGAGAGGTGGGCTGGAAAACTACTCGTTCTCTGCATTTTTTTCGACATTGCATGTGGTCAGGAAGCTCTACGAGTCCCCCGGCGGTAAGAAAGGTTGACGGTTTACCGCGGGCGCCCAGTTTGTCGACCCGACCCGGGCGGACAAAGTGGTGACTTTGGATCGGCTTCGCTCAGATCTCAAAGATATTTGACCATTTATTTTGAGAAATCAGATTTTTACGCCGAGCATTGGCATATGAACTTCGTTCCCTGCGCAGCTCGGCTCTCCAGATGTATTTTATCAAGAGTTGACTTCCGGGAACCGAGAGAATATCGAGAATGAAGATTTTTGGTGAATCTTCATTTTATGACTCTACTTCGATTCTGAGCACTCTAACCAGTGTAAGGAGCTCTACGAGGTTCCCGGCGGTGACCAGGTGAGTGCCCCTTGTGTGTGGTGCCATGACAACGCAATTTTGTACCTCGTCGACTTCTACTGTGTATGCCATGTCCTATCCCGTTTCTTCTTTCCCATCCGCGTCGTGGCGGCGGAGAGCGAGAAGGCTGAGACTCGCCATGTTTCGACAAGCCCTCTTTGACATCCATACTCTGCAGTGCGTTCCAGTGGGGATGCAGTCTCCAGGGGTGGTGCAGTCTCCAGCCGTGGTGCAATCTCCAGAGATCCGTGTGCTAGAGGCTCTGGGTGTGATGACTGAGTCATTCGACGGAGTCGCTAAACCCGATGGGCCAACTGATCGTGGGAAAGCTTTCTCGTCTTATTCTGTTGCTTATTCTCCAGATGCGGTGCAGTCTCCAGATGGTGTGCTGGGTTCTGTTTCTTTTCTTCCTGGTGTTCAGAATGAGGAGCTGCAGGACGAGGAGTTGCAGAATGAGGATTTGCAGAGTGAGGAGGTGCTGAATGAGCAGTTGCATTATTCTCAGCATACTGTCTCTTTGGATTCCAGCTCTGAAGTTTGCCACGCTTCATCTCCGGACGCTCTGTCGGATTGTCTTGGGAAGGCTGGGCAGGAAGATCTTAAGGTGAGGAAGGAGGTGGTGGAGTCTCCTGATGTGGTGCAGCCTCGAGATTCTGTTGATCCAAGTGTTCTGAAAGAGGAGTTGCATGATGAGGAGTTGCAGGGTGAGGAGTTGCAGAATGAGGAGTTGCGGAATGAGCAGTTGCATTATTCTCAGGTCTCTGTTTCTGTTGATCCAGGTGTTCTGAAAGAGGAGTTGCATGATGAGGAGTCGCAGGGTGAGGAGTCGCAGAATGAGGAGTTGCGGAATGAGCAGTTGCATTATTCTCATCATAAAGATTCTATGGCTTCACACCCTGGGAGTTCCACGTCTGGGAGATTATCTAATGCAGTTGTGAGTTCAGCAGTGACGGAGGACGAGTGTCAAGCTGCCAGGGACTGGGCCCTTGCCGGTGTCGATGTCAGTGCCCTTTGGCGTGAGCTACACCGACTCCCGAGACATGAGTTTCAGCGTAGGACTGAGGCTTTTCATGCATACAGGCTGCAAATGGGAATTGAAAGTTCCGAGGAGGATGATTTGCAACAAGGGGGTCCTCAGAGTTCTACTTCCATGAGTGCATTGACGCGGAGCGGCAAGAAGCATCGGAAACGGCACAGATGATGCACATGTGATTGATCCTGCACGTATGTTTTTGACATTGCGTTGCCTTTCTTCATGCCTGTGTGTGTTGTCGTGCATGCGCGTGTGTTGAATAAGAGCTTCGCCTGATCCCTTAGGTCATTCGTTGCTTCCTTGATTTGAGTGCTCATTGACCTTTGAACGTGGCTTTCCGTGATTTGTCACGTGGTGCCTCAAAGTAGGCCTTTGATCTGGTCGACACCAGGTTTCACTTAGACATGGTTTCACACGTCCAGGTTTCACTTAGGCCTGGTGTCAAAGCACACTCGCTATCTCAGTTCTCTTAGTTTCGTGTTCTTTCTCAGTGGTGTTGAGACGGTAATCGCTGTATAAACCAGTTGTTACTGTATGGTCTCTCACTGCTTCTTGCTGTCTTGTACAGCTTCTTTGATCATCTTTGTCATTTTGTATTCTAGTGTATTGGCAGTCTTGTGCATATTTGTACAGCTTCGCTGTTTGATGCACCTCTGCTTTAATCTTTGCAGCTTCGCTGTCTTCCTGTACAGCTTCGCTGTTGAGGTTCTTTGTGTTTAGGCCTGCTCCCATGGGAGCTCGAACCGGCCTTCGCAAAAGACGCAGAAGACCAGGTTGACGGTTTACCGCCGGCGCCAGTACCTCGTAGAGCTCTTCGGCATCGATGAGCTCGAGGAATTCCGGCGCGGGGTGGAGCTAGTTGGCCGACCCGGCCTAAAGAGACAAAGTGGTAACTTTGGGTCGGTTTTGCTCAGATTTGAGAGATATTTGACCATTCATTTTGAGAAACCAGATTGTTCGCACCTGCAATGGTTTATGACGCGTGCGCCTGTGCATTTTCAGGTTCGTAGGTACAGTATTACTACCAAAACCTTGGAGCAACCGACGTTAGATAAAAATCGAAACACGTAATCTTTCGAGTTTCTCGGATCTCGCTCCAGAATCTTCCTTCATGTGTTCCGAGGAGCGGAAAGAGCTCTAGGGGGGTCCCGGCGGTGACCTGGTTGACGGTGTACCGCCGGTTCCCAGTTGGCCGACCCGGCCAGAAAAGAAGATGTGGTGACTTTGGGTCGTCTTTGCTAAGATTTAAAAGATATTGACAATTCATTTTGAGAAAGCAGATTTTTACGCCGAGCATTGGCATATAAACTTTGTCCCCTCAGCAGCTCAGCTCTCTAGAGCCATTTGCAGTGCCAGTTCACTTCCCGGAACCGACTTCATGTTGACTCCGAAAAATCCCAAATTGACGTTTTTAGAAAAGCTCCCAGAAGCTCTCCGCTTTGATCCTCAGCTTTCTCATGGATGCAAGGAGCTCTACGAGGTTCCCGGCGGGGTGGAGCTAGTTGTTCGACCCGACGTTAAGAGACAATGTGATGACCTGGGGTCGGTTTTCCTAAGATTTGAAAGATATTTGACCATTTTTTTGAGAAACCAGATTTTTTGCACTTGTAGTGGGTTATTCCGCGTTTGCCAGTAAAATTCTCAGGTCCGTAGGTGCAGTATTACTATCAAAACACTTGGAGGAACCGACGTTGGATAACAACAGAAAAGCGTGATTTTTGGGGTTTTTCCTTTCTCGCTCCAATAGCTTTCTTCATGTGTTCCGACGATCGCCGTGCAAGAAAAGAGCTCTACGAGGTTCCCGGCGGTAGCCTGGTTGACGGTTTACCGCCGGTTCCAAGTTCAGAAAGCAGATTTTCGCATCTGTAGTGGATTATGCCGCGTCTGCCAGTTGAATTCTCAAGTACCGCGTAGGGCTCTTCGGCAACGATGAGCCAGAGCAATTCTGGCGCGGAGTGGAGCCGACCAGAAAGGGCGAAGTGACAACTTTTGGGTGGTTTTGCGAATATCTGAAAGATATATGACCATTTTTTTTGAGAAACCAGATTTTTGCGTTAAGCATACGCATGTAAATTTTGTTTCCAGATCTCCCAGCTCTCTCCAGGGAGCTTTACTATGGGTTCACTTCCGGGAACCGACCAAGTATAAACATCGAAAAATACAAAAATGACGATTTCAAGAAGATCTTCTTGAAAGCTCTCTGCTTCGTTCCTGAGCACTCTAGTCTGTGCGAGGAGCTCAACGAGGTTGCCGGGGGTGACCAGGTTGACTGTTTACCGCCGGCGCCAGTCCGTAGGTGCAGTATTACTATCAAAACACTTGGGGGAACTGTCTTTGCATAAAAGCATAAAAATGTTATTGTTCGAGTTTGTGGGGTCTTGCTCCAACTCTTCCTTCATGTGTACCGAGGAGCGCCGTGCGAGAAAAGAGCTCTACGAGGGCCCGGCGGTAACCTGGTTGACGGTTTACCGCCGGTTCTTTCTCTTTGCTCTCCGGGTTTTGGACGCCTTTTGCTGACTTAACTCGTAGAGCTTCCCTTAGCTAGTTGCTGGAAGCTTATGAGTAATTCTGGGGCGCTGGAGAGCCAGTTGGCAAGACAAATCTCGACGGACCTTCTGGTGACTTGGTCGGTGAACATTTTGTTCTCGAAATTCAACCATTCGTTAGAGCTCTAGTATTGTTTCCCATGACATTCGATGGTATTCCCGCTCACCGTCTCAATCTCAGGGATCGGTCGTATCGGGTCATCTCGACACGTGGTCGGTTTCCGGTATAACTCGAGCTTTAGGAGAGCTACAGAGCTGATGTTAACAGAAACCCTCTTAGAATCATCAGGCGCGTTCGTCTGTTGCATCTAGAGGTCTGAACTCGGTCTGTTACCCGAGCTAGATCCGCGAAACTATTCGTATTATTCGAATCATCTTGGCAGGTGCTGTCAGTTTTCCGTACTTAACTCGAGCTGTAGGCTATTCGTATTATTCGAGTCATCTTGACAGATGCTTCGGTTTTCTGTACTTAACTCGAGCTGTAGGACACCTACACAAGTAATACTAACAGAAACCAATCTGGAATTATCAGGCGTGTTCATCTGTCGCATCCAGAGGTTTGAACTCGGTCTGCTACTCGAGCTATGTCCACGAACCTATTCGTATCATTCGAGTCATCTTGACAGATGCTTCGGCTTTCTGGACTTAACTCGATCTGTAAAACAGCTACATAACTAATACTCACAGAAACCCGTTCGAAATCAGCAGGCGCGTTCATCCATGGCATCTCACTCGGGCTTACTCGAGCTAGATCTGTGAAGCTATTCGTATTATTCGAGTCATCTTGACAGATGCTGACGAATTTCTGTATTTAACTCGGCGTGGGAGGGCCACAGCTCGTACGCACATCAATCGATTTAGCATCATCAGGTGCGTGCGTCTCTTGCATCTAGAGCTCTGAACTCAGTCTTGTATTCGAGTCTGCTATTAGGGGAGGCTGACAAACTATTCGTTCTCTGCCAATTCTTCAGGCATAATATATGGCAAGGAAGCTCTACGAGTCCTCTACAGTCGTGTCTTATGAAATGGTACATGACATGCATTGTGATGTTGATTGAGAAGAGGATTGAGGAGCACCGACACTATGTATGCCTATACGGATTCAGATCGGGACGCAAAACATCGGAAATCACCAGCGTTGCCAAGAGGCTCAGCCAGCACTCCGCTGTCTGGGGCAAAGGAGACAGTTTGTGGCTTGCCAATCTGGATATCTTACAAACTTTCGATAATGCTACTCCGTGCCTCGCCATGCGCTGTCTTCGTGCTCTTGACATACCTGCTGATCTCATTGTGGCGTTCATTGAACCCACGATGGATAATCAGTGCGTGGCCAGCTTCGAGGGCATCGAGGCATCGTCAGCGGTCTATTGGGACAAATCTATTCGAACGGGAGGAGTAGAGGGACCTATGATTTTTCTGGCAGTTTCTATTGTACTCTGGAGAGATGTTATCGACAGATGGAGGCAAGAAACGCAGTACGGCATCAAATTGGAAAATGATGAGCGCATGTTCAATGGTGAGCGTATGACCCACAGTTTCTGGGCAGATAATCTTTTGTTGTATGCGAAGACCCGCACTGACCTTGAGTTGATGGTGCGTGACATGAGTATCCCCCTGATGAATGCAGGAATGACCTGGAAGCCGAAATCTTTGATGTATATTTACTTTGGTGCGCCGCCTGGCATCCCGCCGTCCCCTGAGCAGGATATCCGTGTGCTGGTGCCGTCTAGTGACGCCGCTCTTGGGACCCGAGAAGTGGTCCTACCGCGTGTTCAAGCGTTTGAGATCCTGGGAGCCACTCTGGAGGAGACCTGGAAGGACCACTCGGACTCAGAGGCCATGCTCCAGAAAGCCCAGAGGATGTTCTTTGGGGAAATCGCGTATTACCGCTGTTCTGGGATTGACTTGGCTGAAAGATTTACTCGCTATCAAGCTAAAGTGATTGCTGCATTATTATTCAACTGTGAGGGCAGAACGCCCGACTATTCTACCATTGCTGCTGTTCACTATTTTGAAGGCAGATGTCTAGCTATAATGTCAGGTATACGCAAGCGGAGAACTGAAGGCTGGTCTGAGTTTCAACGTAGGCGATACAAAGCGGGACGACAGAGTTTTGCTGGACTTGGATTCCGAAGTGCGGTGCAGATATGGATATTTCGTTGTTGGGATTGGGCTAAGGATGTCTCAGTTGCTGCAAGTATTCGTATGAGGAGATACACAACACACACAGAGGAGGAGGAGGGAGAGACGGTACCAAATCGGCGTCAGAGGAAAACTCGGGCGATGGCGGCGGCGGCGACTTCTCAAACATATCATGTATCTCAGATATCCCAGATGTCGAGTGGCTGTCGCCGGCGTACACCAGATGATCAGCCTGCCATACCTGAGGAGTCGGACATGTCACGTGAATGGATGATATCTAGGCTGGCCATGTTACATGGAAGGGGGAAGTGGACGGAACATCGTGACACATGTATTCTAGCAATGCCTGTAAAAGATAGGAAGCAGCTGACACGCATGAACATAGGCGGCCGCCCCCGTGGACATACTGCGTGGGACTGGTGCTTGTGCGATCTCTTTGGTTGTGAGTGGTACCTCTCATTCGACAGTTCCGCTGGGTCCCGTGAGAAATACTGCAAGCATTTGCTGACTGTGATTGGTATGCAACACTTGTTCGACTTGTTTGTTCTACCCAGGCCGCCTGGTGTGAGACATGTGAAGGCAGAGGAGGAGGAGGAGAGTGAGATGAATGAGAGGATGAGCAAACGTATTGCCGCAAATTTTGAGAATGAAACGGAGTGGAGGTGTGAGAATATTGAGCGTCTTGGGATGGAGATCTTGGGAGATAGTAAGACTGTTGTAAACTGGATGTGTGGTGAGTGGCAGATTCGCAACAAGCAGTATGTACGACTGGTGGGAACACTACAAAATACGGTATCGATGCTGTCTGGATGGGGACTGACCTCACCTGCATCGGGACAGAATCTGTATAAGCATTTCTTTCGTGAGGGTAATGAGCGTGCGGATAAATTGTCGTGGGAGGCCAGAGGTGGCCAAACTATTACTCGCTGGTTTGCATATGATAAGTTCCTCAGTACTCGTAAGACTGCTCTCCGTGGTGCATTCGATGGGGGTGTCAGTAATGAAGGATGTGGAGGTGGGTGGTGGCTTCAGATTGGCGTTGTAGGTAGGGGTTCCAGCGTGCAGGTTGATTTTCCCATCTCCTCCTCCTCCTCCTCTTCCTCCTGCACCAGCTCGCACAGCTTCCATTGGCGCGATGTGGCCGAGGAGGCGATGAGCTTGCCTCCTGGTAGCACGGTAACCTGCTGTGAACTAGCTGCCTGCGCTGCCCTGACGAGAGCTACTGCTAAGGTGGCGTGCGCTCTGCTACGACCTACCTAAGATGGTGGGGGCTCAGTTGCACTGCTCCGCCGATTCGGATTCGGATTCTAGTGGCGGACCGCAAACCGCAAAAAAAAAGAATGGTTGACGGTTTACCGCCGGCGCCCAGTTTGGTTGGTTGAAAAATTTTGTTCTCGAAATTCAACCATTCGTTAGAGCTCCAGTTTTTTTTTTCCCCATGATATTCGATCTTACTCCCGCTCACCGTCTCAATCTCAGGGATCGACCGTTTCGGGTCATCTCGACACGTGGTCACGGTTTTCTGTACATAACTCGAGCTTTAGGACAGCTACAGAGCTGATATTAACAGAAACCCTCTTAGAATCATCAGGCGCGTTCGTCTGTTGCATCTAGAGGTCTGAACTCGGTCTGCTACCCGAGCTAGATCCGCGAAGCTATTCGTATTATTCGAATAATCTTGACAGGTGCTGTCAGTTTTCTCTAGTTAACTCGAGGTGTAGGCTATTTGTTTTATTCGAGCCATCTTGACAGATGCTTCGGTTTTCTGTACTTAACTCGAGCTGTAGGACACCAACAGAAGTAATATTAACAGAAACCAATCCGGAATTATCAGGCGTGTTCATCTGTCGCATCCAGCGGTCTGAACTCGGTCTGCTACTCGAGCTATGTCCACGAACCTATTCGTATTATTCGAGTCATCTTGACAGATGCTTCGGCTTTCTGGACTTAACTCGAGCTGTAAGACAGCTACATAACTAATACTTACAGAAACCCGTTCGAAATCAGCAGGCGCGTTCATCCATGGCATCTGGAGGTCTGAACTCGGGCTTACTCGAGCTAGATATGTGAAGCTATTCGTATAATTCGAGTCATCTTGACAGATGCTGTCGGTTTTTTGTATTTAACTCGAAATGTGGGAGGGCCGCAGCTCGTGCGCACATCAATCGATTTAGCATCATCAGGCGCGTGCGTCTCTTGCATCTAGAGCTCTGAACTCAGTCTTGTAATCGAGTCTGCTATTAGGGGAGGCTGACAAGCTATTCGTTCTCTGCCAATTCTTCAGGCATAATATATGGCAAGGAAGCTCTACGAGTCCTCCGGCGGTAAGAAGGTTTGACGGTTTACCGCCGGCGCCCAGTTTGGTCGGTTGAAAATTTTGTTCTCGAAATTCAACCATTCGTTAGAGCTCTCGTATTTTTTCTCATGATATTCGATTTTTTTCCCGCTCGCCGTCTTCAGCTCGATCGGGTAGCTTGTCCTGCCAAAAAGCAGTCGGCCGTTTCGAGTCATCTCGACATGCGTTGTCGGTTTTTTGTAATTAACTCGAGCTATAGGACAGCTACAGAGCTCATAACTGATTCAGAATGATGAGGCGCGTCTGTCTGTTGAATCCAGAGCTCTGAACTAGGTCTGCTGCCCGAGCTAGGTCCGCGAAACTTTTCGTACGGTTCGAGTCATCTTGAGAGGTGCTGTCGGTTTCTGCACTTCACTCGGGCTGTAGGGGGGCTACAGGGCTGGTAATCACAGGAATCGATTTGGAGACATCAGGCGCGTCCGCCTGTCGCATTCAGAGGTCTGAACTCGGTCTGCTACTCGAGCTAGGTTCGCGAAGCTATTCGTATTGTTCGAGTCATCTTGAGAGGTGCTGTCGATTATCGCACATAACTCGGGCTGTAGGAGAGCTACAGAGCTGATACGCACAGAAACTGATTCGATATCATCGTGCGGGTTCGTCTGTTGCATTCACAGGTCTGAACTGGGCTTGCTACTCGGGCTAGGTCCGCCAAACTATTCGTATTCTTCAAGTCACCTTGGCAGGTGTTGTCCCTTTTCTGTATTGAACTCGGGCTGTACGATAGCTACGAGCTGGTACGCACAGCAAATGATCCAGAAGCATCAGGGGCGTTCGGCTGCTGTATCGAGAGGTCTGAAATCGCTCGGTCTGAAAACTATTCGTTCTCTGCATTTTTTTGACATTATATATGGTCAGGAAGCTCTACGAGCCCCCCGGCGGCAAGAAAGGTTGACGGTTTACCGCCGGCGCCCAGTTGGTCGACCCGACCAAAAGAGACAATGTGTCAACTTTCGTTTGGTTTTGCTTTGATTTGAAAGATATTGAAAGATACTTGACCATTCATTTTGAAAAACCAGATTTTTCGCACCTGTAGTAGGTGATGCAGCGCCTGCCAGTTAAATTTTCAGGTCCGTAGGTGCAGTATTACTATCAAAACACTTGGAGGAACCGACTGTGTTCCGAGTCATCTTGACAGGCGTTCACGGTTTTCTGACTTAACTCGAGATTTCGGCTAGCTACAGAGCTGATATTTACAGAAAGCGATTCAGAATCATCAGGCGCGTTCGTCTGTTGCATCCAGAGGCCTGAACTCGGTCTGCTACTCGAGCTAGGTCCGTCAAACTCTTTGTATTCTTCGAGTCATTTTGACCAGTGATGTCGGTTGTCTGTACTCAACTCGAGATTTCGGAGAGCTACAGAGCTGATACTTACAGAAACCGATTCAGAATCATCAGGTGCGTTCGTCTGTTGCATCCAGAGGCCTGAACTCGGTCTGCTACTCGAGCTAGGTCCGTTAAACTCTTTGTATTCTTCGAATCATTTTGACCAGTGATGTCGGTTTTCTGTACTCAACTCGAGATTTCGTAGCTACAGAGCTGATGCTTACAAAACCGATTCAGAATTATCAGGCGCGATCGTCTGTTGCATCCAGAGGCCTGAACTCGGTCTGCTACTCGAGCCAGGTCCGTCAAACTATGTGTATTCTTCGAGTCATTTTGACCAGTGATGTCGGTTTTCTGTACTTAACTCGAGTTTTCGGAGAGCTACAGAGCTGATGCTTACAGAAACCGATTCAGAATCATCAGGCGCGTTCGTCTGTTGCATCCAGAGGCCTGAACTCGGTCTGCTACTCGAGCTAGGTCCGTCAAACTCTTTGTATTCTTTGAGTCGTTTTGACCAGTGATGTCGGTTTTCTGTACTTAACTCGAGATTTCGGAGAGCTACAGAGCTGATGCTTACAGAAATCGATTCAGAGTCATCAGACGCGTTCGTCTGTTGCACCCAGAGGCCTGAAATCGGTCTGCTACTCGAGTTAGGTCCGCCAAACTATTTGTATTCTTCGAGTTTTGACCAGTGATGTCGGTTTTCTGTACTCAACTCAAGATTTAGAGGAGCTACAGAGCTGGTGCGCACATAAACCGATTCAGTATCACAGGCGCGTTCGTCTGTTGCATCGAGAGGTCTGAACTCGGTCTGCTACTCGAGTTAGGTCCACGGGCGCGGGGTGGAGCTAGTTGGCCGACCCGACCAAAAGAGACAATGTGACAACTTTGGGTCGGTCTTGCACAGATATGTGATCATTCATATTGAGGAACCAGATTTTTCGTACATGTAGTGGGTTATGCCGCGTCCGCCAGTGAAATTCTCAGGTCTGTAGCTGCAATATTACCATCAAAACACTTGCAGGAACCAAACCAGCGCTAGCGCGGGCGCAGGCGCGGGCGCGTGCGTTTATATATATATAATATATATATATATATATATATATATATATATATATATATATATATAAAACATATATTTAGACTTTTTTTGGTTTGGGCGCTGGCGCGGGCGCGGGCGTGCGGACGCGGGTGCGAGCTCGACGCGGGCTGGCGCGGCTGCGGGCTCGGGCTCGAGCTCGGCCTGGTCCAATGGCTCGGGCTCGGGCTCGGGCTCGGGCCCGCGCTCGGGCTCAGTCTCGGGCTTAGGCGTAAGCTCATGCTCGGCGCAGGCTAGGGCTTCGGCTCGGGCTGGCTCGGGCTTCGGCTCGGGCGTTTAGGCATGGGCTCGGGCTGGGGCTGGAGCTCGTGCTCGGGCTGGGGCTCAGGCTCGTGCTCGGGCTGGCTCGGCGTTGGGTTCGCGCTCGCGACTCGGGCGCGGGCGCGGGCGGGTTCGGGCTCAGGTCGGGCTTGGGCTCGGGCTCGAGCGGGCTCGGACTCGGGCTCGGACTCGGGCTCGTGCTCGGGCTCGGGCTAGGGCGCGGGCTCGGCCTTGGGCTCGGGTTCGGGCTCGAGCTCGGCTTGGGCTCGGGCCCAGGCACGGGCTCGGGCTCGGGCTCGGGTTCGGGCTCGGGCTTGGGCTCGGGCTCGAGCCAGCCCTCGGTCTTGGGCTCGGGCTCGGGCTCGGGCTCGGGCTCGGGCTCGGGCTCGGGCTCGGGCTCGGGCTCGGGCTCGGGCTCGGGCTCGAGCCCGCGCTCGGGCTCGGTCTCGGGCTCGGGCTCGGGTTCGGGCTCGGGCTCGGGCTCGGGCTCGGGCTCGGGCTCGGGCTCGGGCTCGAGCTCGGGCCCAGGCTCGGGCTCGGGCCTTGGCCTGGGTTATTTTGACCTGAGCATGTCGTTAAACTGCGCACCGACGGCAGAGAGGGAGAAATCCCATTCCAGGGAGACCAACCCCAGAACTGGCGGGCCACTGGACCCGGGAGCAATCCCATTCCTAAGGGGAGACCGGACCCACAAGCAGGCGGGCGACCAACCCAAGAACTGGCGGGAGCCGGACCCAAGGACTGGTGGTACGGGCAGTTGCCAGAGACTGCTGGGGCGGAGCTGTGGCAGGCTTCGTCCCTGGGAATTTGGTTGCGGCACACGGTCAAAGGGGCTATTCCCAAGTTGGACCGTGTGGGGGCGCCCTGTTTCCTAAAGTCGGGCCAGAGCGGAACGTAAGACGGACCGGAGGTGTAGCGGGGATGGAGAGTTGCTGAGATGGACCGTACGGGCCTTAGAAAGGATGCCCAGGTCCTGAGCTTCTAGTACATCTCGTCAGCGAAACCGAAGGCCGCAGCCGCCCGAGCCACCTCCGCCCCTCAGCAGAGAGGGGGTGCCGCGGAGGCCACAAACAAGGAGAGGGGGAGCCGCGGTGGGCAGAGAGGGGGTGCCGCGGAGTGATACGAAATAAGCAATGTAGTTGTGCATTCGAAGGATCACATATGATTATGAGATGAACTATGTAACATAGATTTGGGGCTGCGGCTGTGGCTGCGGCCGCGGCTGGGAGAGGGAAACTATCGCGAATTTTTCGCGGTGGTTTTCTTCTTCCAGCCGCGGCCGCGGCCGCGGCTGCGGCTCTGGCTGTGGCTGCGGCCGCGGCTGGGAGGGGGAAACTATCGCGAATTTTTCGCGGTGGTTTTCCTCTTTCAGCCGCGGCCGCGGCCGCGGCTGCTGCTGCGATTGCGGTCGCGGCTGGGAGGGGGAAAATATCGCGATTTGTTCGCGGTGGTTTTCTTCTTCCAGCCGCGGCCGAGGCCGCATCTGCGGCTGCGGCTGCGGCCGCGGCTGGGAGGGGGGAACTATCGCGATTTTTTCGCTGTGTTTTTTTTCCTCCAGCCGCGGGCACGGCCGCGGCTGCGGCTCTGGCTGTGGCTGCGGCCGCGGCTGGGAGGAGAACTATCGCGAATGTTTCGCGGTGGCTTTCTTCTTCCAGCCGCGGCCGCGGCCGCGGCTGCGGCTGCGGCTGCGGCGGCGGTTCGGAAGGGGAAACTATCGCGAATTGTTCGCGGTGGTTTTCTTCATCCAGCCGCGGCCGCGGGGGGGGAAGGGGGAACTATCGCGAATTTTTCGCGGGGATGGTTTTCTTCTTCCAGGACGCGTCGCGCCTCGCTGCGGCTCTGGCTGTGGCTGCGGCGCGGCTGGGAGGGGGAAATTATCGCGAATTTTTCGCGGTGGTTTTCCTCTTCCAGGCGCGGCCGCGGCCGCGGCTGCGGCTGCGGCCGGCTGCGGCCGCGGCTGGGAGTTGGAAACTATCGCGATTTTTTCGCGGTGGTTTTCTTCTTCCAGCCGCGGCCGCGGCCGCGGCTTGGAGGGGGAAACTATCGCGAATTTTTCGCGGTGGTTTTCCTCTTTCAGCCGCGGCCGCGGCCGCGGCTGCGGCTGCCGCCGCGGCCGCGGCTGCGTTTCTGGCTGTGGCTGCGGCCGCGGCCGGGAGGGGGAAGCTATCTTGAATTCTTTCGCGGTGGTTTCTTCTTCCAGCCGCGGCCGCGGCTGCGGCTGCGGCTGCGGCTGCGGCCGCGGCTGGGAGGGGGAAAATATCGCGAATTTTTCGCGGTGTTGTCTTCTTCCAGCCGCGGCCGCGGCCGCGTCTGCGGCTCTGGCTGTGGTTGTGGCCGCGGCTGGGAGGGGGAAATTATCGCGAATTTTTCGCGGTGGTTTTCCTCTTCCAGGCGCGGCCGCGGCTGCGGCTGCGCCTGCGGCCGCGGCTGGGAGGGGGAAACTATCGCGAATTTTTCGCGGTGGTTTTCTTCTTCCAGCCGCGAGCCGCGGCCGCGGCCGCGGCCGCGGCTGCGGCTGCGGCCGCGGCTGGGAGGGGGAAATATCGCGAATTTTTCGCGGTGGTTTTCCTCTTCCAGCCGCGGCCGCGGCCGCGGCTGCGGCTGCGGCTGCGGCCGCGCGGTGGTTTTCCTCTTCCAGGGCGCGGCCGCGGCCGCGGCTGCGGCTCTGGCCGCGGCTGGGAGGGGGAAACTATTGCGATTTTTTCGCGGTGGTTTTCCTCTTCCAGCCGCGGCCGCGGCCGCGGCTGCGGCTGCGGCTGCGGCTGCGGCTGTGGCTGGGAGGGGGAAACTATCGCGAATTTTTCGCAGTGGTTTTCTTCTTCCAGCCGCAGCCGCGGCTGCGGCTGCGGCTGCGGCCGCGGCTGGGAGGGGGGGAACTGTCGCGAATTTTTCGCGGTGGTTTTCTTCTTCCAACCGCGGCCGCGGCCGCGGCTGCGGCTCCGGCTGTGGCTGCGGCCGCGGCTGGGAGGGGGAAACTATCGCGAATTCTTTCGCGGTGGTTTTTTTCTCCCAGCCGCGGCCGCGGCCGCGGCTGCGGCTCCGGCCGCGGCCGCGGTTGGGGGGCGGCGGGGGGGCGCCGGGAGAGAGCGGAAGGGCAAGGCAAGCAGAGGAGGGGCCGGCCAGCAGGGAGCAGAAAAGAGCAGCAGCGGCGAGGGAGTGGGAGGGGCGACGACGACGACGACGGAGGCGCGAGGGGCCGGCGGGGGGGCGCCGGGAGAGCGCAGCAGGGCAAGGCAAGCAGAGGGGGGCCGGCCAGCAGGGAGGGAGCAGAAAAGGGCAGCAGCGGCGAGGGAGCGGGAGGGACGACGACGACGACGACGACGACGACGACGACGACGACGACGACGACGACGACGACGACGACGACGACGACGACGACGACGACGACGACGACGACGACGACGACGACGACGACGACGACGACGACGACGACGACGACGACGACGACGACGACGACGACGACGACGACGACGACGACGACGACGACGACGACGACGACGACGACGACGACGACGACGACGACGACGACGACGACGCGACGACCGCCGCGCAGCCTCCACAGGCACTCCTCCTTCCTCTTCCTTTAGGCTCATGGAGCCTTGAGCTTCTGGCGCGGCCCGGGGGTCTGCAGTTCTTCCGCAGGGAGCGGCGGCGGGCTCTGGGGCCTACCTTCGGGGCTAACCCGAGGGAGATCTGCTGTCTCACAGGAGATGGCGGGGCACCTGGTGAAAGCCCAGGACCTGCTGCTGCCTCCGGGTGGCGGTGGGGGAGCTGGTGCAAGCCCAGCAGAGTCGTGCGTCCCTGCGCGGACTGCGGCGCGTCCGGTGGAAACCCGCGACGACCTCCTGTTGCTTCCTCCGGGAGGCGGCGGGGGAGCTGGTGAAAGTCCAGCAGAGCTGTGGCTCCCTCCGGGGACTGCGGCGTGCCCGGTGAGAGCCCGGGAACCTCTCTCTTCAAGACCTGGGCTCTCCTGCCCGGGCCGCCCTTCGGGGTGTGCCTCAGAGCAATCTGAGGAAACGCTGGAGCCTGCAGAAGCTTTCGAGCACGCTGCGGGGGAAGGCTCGGCCGCGTACGCGGTTGTGCTCTCGAGTGATCGAGAGAAATGCTAGGTTGATGCCGGCTCTCCCTCCGCGGGTGCGATGCGCGGACGCCCCCGGGCTAACCGCGCTGGGGTTCATCGACACTTCGCGGCAGTCGCTCGGGAGTCTCCACTCTCCGAGAGAGATAGTAGTGAAGGGAACCTCGATCCTACCGAGGCTAAACAAAGGACCTATGCAGCGGGCGCTCGGGAGTCTCCTCTCCCTTGGCAGCTAGCTGTTGTGGAAGCCCCAGCTCCGGCTGGGCGCCTGGTCGCTCCACGCTGTGCGGCCGGGGAAAGTCCCGCGAAAGCGGGCCCTGGTTCCCCTCCAGGTGGGCTTCGTGCCAAGGGGGCCTGGTGGTTCATCGCATCGGGTTACACTAAAGGAACAGAAGGTTTGGAGAGAAAGTCTGTATGTGCGGAAGCGTGGTGTGGCGGTGGCGCGGCGGGCGCGGTGGGAGGAGGATTTCCGTCGTCGCTCGAAGTGGCGGTGGCCGTGGAGGAGGATTTCCATCGTCGCTCGAAGTGTCCCCGTGTGCGCTTCGAGTGTAGTATGTTGCAGACGCCGGTCGTGTCCGAGAGCGGCGGGGCGCAGTGGCGGGCGGTGCGGTGCTGCAATGGGCCGGGCGGGGGCGATGCGGGCGATTTCCAGGCTCTGTGGCAGCGCGAGTCGCGGGTCGCGGCCGGCTTCGCAGCGAACGTGGTCCTGGATGACGACGTGGTCGTGTTGCCTGTGGAGCGGCCTGCCGGGTGGGCGGAGCCCGCGCACATGGCGGGGGCGTGGTGGCGGGGCCTGGGCCCGCGGGAACGCAGAGCAGAGGAGGGGGATAATCCCGGGCGCGTCTGGGTGGGCCAGCTGCAGGGGGGCGCCGGCGTGGCGGGGCTACTGCCCGAGGGCGGCGCGGGCGAGCGCACTGCGAAGGAGGGGCTCGACGCGCTGCAGCAGGCCGGTCAGGGAGCTCGGGGGGCGGGTCGCGCGGGTCGTGGCCGGGGGCGCCGAGCGAAGAAGCGCAGTCGGTAATTGCGGGAATGATTTGCGGTCCGTTATTCGGACCAGATGGGCGCCTGGAAGGTCGTCGGAAGTGCCGGCCCGGGAGTCGCGGAGTCCTTTGTGTTTGGATCAGCGCCAGAATCGGAGCATTGGGAGATTCGTCCGGAGGCGCGTTTGCGCGAGCGCTGCGGAGGGCGTGTAGACCAACGAGCGCGTGTTGCTGCAGGGGACGTTCACCAGAAGTGCATGCTGCTGGCGCAGAAGACGGTGCCGCTGCGCGTGGCGAAGTCTGACGCGCAGCTGCGCGATGCCTCCGTGCGGGCCGTGCAGGCGGCGCAGGCGATCCTGACGCGCATGGTGAAGTTCACGTGCCACGAGTGCCAGGAGCGGTTCCCGGCGTTCCACTCTGCCTTCGAGCCGCCGGGCCAGCTCGCGGATGAGATGCTACTGCTGCGTCGCGGCGGGGACGGGCTGGCCCCGTGCAGCACGGAGGTGGCCGAGTGGGGCGAGGTGCCGCCGCGGTGGCCATGCGTTCCCTTTTCATTGTTGCGCGCGTTTCACATGCTTGCAGCCGCGGCCCCCGCCTGCGACGCTCTAGCTTGCGACTGCTGCAGGTCCGATGTCCGATTGCCGATGTCCGATCGCCGTTGGTGGGTCCGTGGTCAAGCAAAGGCTTGATCTGGCGTAGTCCTGGTTCACTCCTTTGAGCGCGGTGTAATCGGGCTGTGTATGTTTTCGCCCTCGCGGTAATTTGGACCACTCTGCTCCATCCGTTCCAGTAAGTCAGGACATGTCTGGTCGCTCTCTTGTGACCTCGGCCAGGAGTGCTGGGCGCTTGGTGTGCCCCCTGGTCAGCCGCGGTTGCGGTGTGCACTGCGGCCTTCTGCGTAGTTATCGGTGTGAGGTTCGTTCGATGCGCAGACATCGTACATTTTGTTTTTTTCCGCAGCTCGGCTCCCCAGACCTCTTCGGGGACCAGGGTTTTCATCCTGAGCCGCCTTTTGATAGTCCGGGTCCTAGGTGGAGCGGATAATCAGCAAACGCTCCTCCAGCGCTGCTTTGTCCCCGAGGCGACGGGGTCTGGGGGTGCTCAGCGGTCGCCGACGCCGCCGGGCTCCGTGGCGAAGAGGCCGCCGTGACGCAATTCAGGGGCGGAAGTCGGGGTGTGCTGCATGGGCAGGGGTAGACATCGTGGCCGGGGCCATGACGGCTCCCTGGCTTGCAGGGCCCTCCCAGTTCTCATTCCAATGTGTGCTCCTCGGCCCCCCCATTGGGCTGCGGCACGCGCCTCGGGCCGTGACTTCTCTCTGAGACGCCCCCCTTTCGGACGCCCCCGAGAAAGTGGCCCGAAGTCCGCCTGTCGTGGTGTCGCCCAGGGCGAGAAAAGGCCAGTGCCCGGCTGCCTCCGCCGTCGCCGCCGTCGTGGTGATCGCCGTTGTCGTCGCTGCCGCCGCCATCGTCGTCGCCGTCGTCGTCGCCGTCGTCCTCGCCGCCGCCGCCGCCGTCGTCGTCATCGTCGTCGTCGTCGTCGTCGTCGCCGTCGTCGTCGTCGTCGTCGTCGTCGTCGCCGCCGTCGTCGTCGTCGTCGCCGCCGTCGTCGTCGCCGCCGCCGTCGCCGTCGCGGCCGCCGCCGTCGTCGCCGCCGCCGTCGTCGTCGCCGCCAACATCGTCGTCGTCGTCGTCGCCGTCGCCGCCGCGCAGAGTAACGCCCACCGCTGCAACATTCATCGCGGCGTTCCCGCTGTGGCTCTGGAGCGGGTCGCGGCGGGAGGCCGCACCCGGCCCGCGAGCTGGCATGTTCGGCCAGGCGCGCCGCGGCCTCGGGGTGGATGTGGTTTTGGGGTGAGGGCGAAGAGGAGGCATGACCGATGACGGATGGGGGGGGCGACGAGGCCGGGGAGGAGGAGGAGGAGGAAGGAGGAGGAAGAGGAGGAGGACGAGGAGGAGGAGGAGGAACTGGAGGAGGAGGAGGAGGAGGAGGAGGAGGGGCATGGAATACTTGGATGGAGTAGTTGGATGGAGACGGAGGAGGAGGACGCGGATGAATAGTAATAATCATAATCATAATAGTACTACTACAATACGAAAACATTCATAATCATACGAATAAAAAGAATAATAATAATGACAATAATGCTAATACTACTAGTACTCATAAGCATAATGAAACTCATGATACAACTAATCATGCTAATGTTAATGATATTATTAAGACCATAAGTCTTTACCTTCAGAAAAATAGTAGTAGTAATAACATCACTGCACATAACACCACCAACAATTGTAATACCAACATATGTACGCATAATCATACTAATATTCATAACAATACTAATACTATTACTACTACGGCTACTACTACTACTATTACTACTAGTACTACTATTACTACTACTACTACTACTACTACTACTACTACCACTACTACTACTACTACTACTACTACTACGTCTACGTCTACTACTACTATTACTACTATTACTACTATTACTACTATTACTACTATTATTATTACTTCTACTACTACTACTATTACTAGTAGTAGTTGTAGTAGTAGTAGTAGTAGTAGTAGTAGTAGTAGTAGTAGTAGTAGTAGTAGTAGTAGTAGTAGTAGTAGTAGTAGTAGTAGTAGTAGTAGTAGTAGTAGTAGTAGTAGTAGTAGTAGTAGTAGTAGTAGTAGTAGTAGTAGTAGTAGTAGTAATAGTGCTATTAGTATTAATATAGGTGACATTAATGATAATGCTACTACGCATACTAATAACAATACTACTGATAACAGTACTGCTATGTTTAATATCACGAATAAGAAGAGGACGAAACAGAAAAAGAGGAGGAGGAGGCGCGGAAGGAGGAGTAGGAGTAGGAGGAGGAGGAGTATGAGGAGGAGGAGGAAAAAGGAGGAGGAGTCGGAGGAAGAGAAGTGACGAACGCTGGAACGAGTCTGAATGAGCAATATGGAACTAGAGACAAGAAGAGGGACCGCGTTGTCGAGGAGGCGGAGGAGGAGGAGGAAAAAGATAGAGCGCTGTCTTCCTCTCCTCGCTTCCTTCCTCCTTCCTTCCCTCTCTTACTCCCTCCTTCCCAACCGATGGATCAGATCTAACATCTTTTCCAGTGCGGGCTGCGTGGCAGCTTGGGCCACGCGAGGTCAATTCCTCCCCGCTTCCTTTCACCCTCCTTCGCCCTTCCCCTCCCTCCTCGTCGCCCTCGCCGTTCTTCTCCCCCCCATCCCTGACTTCAGCCGATCTGTTTTTTTCAATCCGCGGCTCCAGAGGTCTTGACCGCTTCCCCCGGGGTAGCATTGCGCCCTCGATCTGTTTATGATGGCCCCGGGCCTGATAGTGGCCCCTTGAGGCCAAACTTGAGGAAGAACGCCAGGATTGAAATTATCATATCGTCGGAGATCTTGGTTGTCCTCCTCCCCTGCACCGCTCGTGCCGTCTGTGCCTCAAGAGGCCGAGGTCACAGGAGGAATCGGCGCTGGCACGTCCGCGGTCGAAAGCCAGCCCAATCTGGCATAATCCGGTTCGATCCCGCTTCATGCAGCTGAATCTTGGGCCTTGCAGTAGGGGCCCGACCACAAGAAACCTTCCACAAGAAACCCAACCCTGAGACCCCAGGACGTCTATTCATTTTTGATGTGGGAACGTCACGCTTTCCATAGCAAAACCATCGAAGCCCAAGAAACCCAGGGCACCCTGGAGGCGAGCAGGGTGTTTCTTGGTATGAGTCTCCACTGTATCTGGTCCGTTCTGGCATGATGGCCCCTTAGTCGCGCTTGCCAGCCCTCAGTCCTTCTCGTGAAGACCTCCCAGGAGCTGCTTTCCAACGTGCCACCGCCGCCCGGCCCCCCAGTCACTGTCCGGGCTGTTCGGCGGCCTTTCCCTTGTCCGACGCGGCATCGGGCGCGACGGACGCGGATTGATGGACGCGGATCGACGCTGATTCGATGCGAGTTCAACGTGGACTCGATGTGGGCCCTGAGGGTTTCTCGACACGAATAGCGTCTTGATGGCAAGGAACCCTGACGTGCGAGGTCCTTCCTGCCTCCGTATGGACTCCCTGGAAGTGCCGACCCTTTCCGCAGGGCTGGTTTTGTATCCCGAGTCGTTTTTTGAGGGCCCCAGGGCCCAGCGAGGGCCCCCAGAGGCCGAAAACAGGAAATACACTTCCTGTCTGATAGGGGTCTGATAGTACCACCCCGCCCAAAAATGAGCGGATTCGCTTTCGGGGGCTTTTCCGCCGATCTATCGGCGATGTATCGCCGATTGCAGGTCGATGCATTCCCCCTATGCCGTTCCCCCCTTTGCGATGCGCTGAGCAGACTCTAGGTGCGAGCCTGAATCGTTCGTGTGCAGCAGCCAGTAGAAACACTGGAAGGCAGACTCAGCGGAGCAGGAGGTGCGAGGGGGCACGGAAGAGTGGAGACGCCCAAGAGGGCTCAGGAGTATGAGATCTGCAGGCGTGAGCAAGGTATTCCCCTCCCACCGTTCCTCAACAACAAGTCCACATACCCACGATCAGCCCCCCCCCTATCGAATGGCCTGCGGGGTATCCCGCCACCGTGCCTGGCTTTGGGCCCCTCTTGTGGCCGAGAGTCAAGCCACGCGGCAAGATGCGGGAACCTCAGGAGGGCACGCACACGGACCCTTGACGTCATGATTTTTTCACTACCTCGACCCCCAGAGGTCTGGACCCCTTCCCCGGGACAGGTTTTACACCACCAGTAGTTTTTTGTGTCGGTCCCGAGGGCGGGCAAGGGCCTCCGGAGGCCGAGAACAGCCAACAGAAACCTCCCGTCCTGACTTCTCCACTGCCCGAGGGGGCCTGGGCAACACGCCCCCGGAGATGCCGGACACCTGGGCCCAGACCCGGGAGAGACTCCCTCGAGGACTGAGGCCCGAGGCTCGGGAGGACACGCCCCCTCCGTGCCTTGAGGCACGGTGGCGGCACCTGGGGCTGCCTTGCAGTCGGGCCTCTCCCTCTACAGGAGGAATACTCCAAGGAAAATATAACAAAGTCTGGGAACGATGCTTAAATTCTTTTGGACTTTTTTTGACTATCTTCTATTCTTCGTCCAGGCCGTTTCTTTGACGCTCTCGCGAGGCCTGGCGAGGGCCCCATGGAGGCCGAAGGCAGCCAAGAGTTGCCCGCCCCAACTTTTCCGTAGCGTCGGATCTCTGCGATCCCAGGGGCCCCCCACGTCGCGATTGTTTCACGACGTGACCCCCAGTAGCCTGGACCCCTCCATGGGGCCCGTCTTCCATTCCGAGCCGTTGCTTGACGGCCCCGAGGCCCGAAGGGCCGAAAACAGAGCAAAACCTTCCGCCGTGTTCTTCTGTGCCTCGAGGGGGTCTGGCATCGCTGCCCCCCGTGACAGCAGCTTGCCGCCGCCGCCCGGCCCCGCAGCTCCTGTCCGGGCTCTTCGGCGGTGAGCCCGGCGGCGATGCCTCGGCGCCCCCTCCCGCGGGGGAGGACCAGACCCCCCCGGCGAGCAGCGGCCCCGCAGGCGGGGGGGCGCATGTCGCTGCTGTCTCCTCCACCTCCTCCTCCTCCTCCTCCTCCTCTGCGCCCTCCCTCCTCCCTCCTCCTCCTCCTCCTCCGCCGCCGCTTCCTCCTCCTCCTCCTCCTCCTCCTCCTCCATTCCTTCCTTATAGATCTTTCTTCCCTGTCGCACCCCGAGGCCAGTGGAGCAGGCGGTCTGGGCGCTTCGTCCGAGACGTCCTGACCCACGCGTGGTCCTGAAGCCCAGAGATTGACAACAGTTTCACGGATTGAGGGCGGTTGGTTTTCAAAGTGTGGCTCTCGCCCCAGCGCCGCGCGTATTCGTTTTCAGCATCTGCAAGCGTTGCGCAGATTGAGGGTGGCTGGTTTTCAAACAATTGTGTTTTGGAACGATTCAGGATAGTCAAGGCGTAGCCGTTACGTTGGTTCGCGGTGCTGAAGTCCCAGGAATGGTGTTCTGGCACGATTCAGGATCGTCAAGACGCACCAGTCAGGTTCATTCGTGGCGTTGGAGTCCCGACGTCGTTTTTTCGGCACGTTGCAGTATTTTGAAACGGTTGTCTCCTAACGGGGCACCTCCTCAGTGGAAATGAATCCTTGTAGGGGCCTATGACGAGGGAGCTTGGAGGAAGGGCTTATTCCAACATCGTCGATGCGTCTTTGGCTTACACTGGTCCTCCTCCTCCCTTTTCCTCTTCCTCCTCCAGTTTCTCTTCCTCTTCATAGGGGGAAACACAGCAGGCCGCCGCCTCGGAGTCCTGTTGCTGCTGCTGCCGCCGCTGCTGCCGCTGCTGCTCTTCGCGTGGGCGGCCATGACTGGGGTTCGATACCAGGTCACAGGCGCCCTGTGCACCCTCGCATTTTGTTTTCGACCGACCGCATGGGCGCCGATCAGCGTCGCGGAATCGATGGGACAGCGCCGATGTAGCGTCGAGTGGCGTCGATGTGGCGTCGATCTAGCATCGATCAGCGGCGACTCGAAAGAGCCGACAAGATGGTGCGGGAGGCTCCTGCGAGTTGCCGCAACAGGGGGGTGGGTCCTCATGGCCTGGGTCTTGACCTCCCCCCAGCTTTCGTGGCCCCTCTCCTCCTCCTCCTCCTCCTCCTCCTCCGCCCTCCTCCTCCTCCTCCTCCTCCTCCTCCTCCTTTCCACGACTCAGTACGCTCCCCGGTATCTCCCTGGTCTGGGCATGTGTCTCGGGCCACGATCTGGGAACCCGCCTCCTGAGCGACGCCCCCCCCCCTGGACGCCCCCGATGCTCTTCGAGGGAAGAGTCGAAGATGAAACAAACTGCGTAGACATAAACATTTCGGAGCCTCTCACGGAGTTTTTGGATCGCCGCTGGGCCCCCCCCGGTGGCGCCTCCGTCGCCGCCCCTGCTGCTGCTGCTGTTGCTGCCCCTCTTCTTGGTGGCATCCAGACATGCTGATACTATTTGGCGATGAGCGCGCCGAGAAATCTTGTAGTACAAGCTCCGTGGCGGGCGCTTTCAGGCCATACCGCTCGGGAAACGATGTACTACAAAATGTTTGTGCTACATGTTCGGCTTGGGCGGGCGCCTCCAAAAGGGACACATAGCACTAGTATGTCCTCCAGCGTCCCATCCTCAAGGGAAGAATCGGCGAAAAGCCTGCATGGGCCTAAACTTTTCGGAGCTCCGCGTGTACTTACCTGATCGCCGCTGGGCCCCCCCTGGCGCCGCCCCTGGCGCGCCCCAAGCGCGCGGCGGGAGGGGCGGTCCAGCGTCGATCCAGACAGAAGCGGCCCGTCCGCACGCTGCATGTCCGAGCGGCTCCTTGTGGCCCCGTGCAGCAGCACGAGGTGCCCGTCCCGCTCCTCCTCCTCCTCCTCCTCCTCCTCCTCCTCCTCCTCGTCCTCCTCCTCCTCCTTTTCCTCCTCCTCCTCCTCCCCCTCCTTCTCCGCCCTCCTCCTCCTCCGCGGCCGCTCTCCGCCTCCTCCGCCCCGCCTGCAGCCGGCTCGCCCGTCGGCCCGCCATCCTGGCCCACCTGAGCGCGCCGGCGGCCCGCCCAGCAGCGCGCCGCGATCACGCCCGCAGCCGAAGCAGCGCGACGGCCACCCAGCAGGCCGAGCGAGAGGGGTGGATAGGGAAAGGCGGGGTGCGGATGCGGGAGAGGGGGGGATAGATCTTTGTGGTATGAGCTGGATTGAGATATTAGCTCTGGTGGGGTTCGTCTTGTTGTTTCGGTTTCTTGCCCCTCGGCAGCCACGGTCGAGCCGTAACATTGTTTCTGGGGTTGGCTCCCGTGGTTGTACATATGTATAGGCCGAGTGGGTGGGTGGGGGGTCGGGGCAACTCTACACACCCCGCCGCGGAGGGGGTCAATGCACTTGTCTCCACACTACCATCCTGCTGCCCTTGCCTTCTCTCCTTTGCAGTGCCGTGTGCCTTTTCCGACTGCAGCTGTCTGGCTTAGAAGATCAAAAAAGGAGCGTGCCCGCTTTCGCGCGCGTCGGCCGCCGGGCCGGCCTCCTTATTTCAGGGATACTTTTATAACCAGTTTAATGGAGCACCCTTTCTTTGCCATGGCTTCGGCGGAGCCCCCGTGATCATGATACAGTATTGGAGCATAGTGCGAGGGTTATCAATGTCCAGTCAAAAAGCTGGCTATCAGCCGAAACGACGGCTCAGCCGTTGGCTTCGCTGAACATGGGATCGCTGGAAGGAACGTTCGGGGAGGTAGAACAATGCCGCCCCGAGCGTATTATTAAGAAAGGCGCCTCTAGGGGGCGGCCTCTTTCTCTCAAATTTCCCAGAAGCCAAGCGTTGGAATCTGTGTTTGGTTTGACAGAGGGATATGCCCTATAGATAACCAGATGAAGAAAAGAGTTCGAACGTCAGGCGCAGGGCATGGCCCAGCCATTTTTTCCATCAGAAGGCCATCTGACATCGTATCAGTGCACTCGAGCCTTAGAGTATCAGTCAACTCGACCCATGGCGGGGAGATATCACCGGGACATGTCCCCATCGGCACGGCGGGTGGAGAACGCCGAGGCGAGGGGCAAGTAACGCAGCTTGTGATGACTGGACAGGGCGAATACGAGAGCGATGGGCAGTCAGAGGAAGAGAGCTCGCATTCGATGGAAAAGAGTAAAGAATATGCCCAAGTTCATACGTCGCCTGGCCCAGTATATCATCCCCATCCTCTCCAGAACGCTTCTGGCGGGCTCGCCTCAGGCGTAGACCTGTCGGGTGCAGAGACAACTGATTTTGCGCTGGCTGATGATCTTCGGAGCGCTATACTTGATTTTGATGATGAGCTTCAGGAAGAAGCCCCGTTAGCGGGGGAGTTGGCCATGGGTGGGAGATTCCTTCGGCTCAGCCGATAGAAGACTCGCCCGACGCCGCGTGTCCAGCTTGGCCCGCGAGAGAACCGACCGGTGCGACTCCGTTCCCGAAGACAAAGAGAACCGAGAGCGATATTGATGATCGTAGTTCTCCACCGTTATCGCAGGGTTTTCATCGTCCAAGTTTCACGTCACCAAGCGCTGGTCATAATGGTGCACCAGAGCTTGGTGAGCTCATTTTGCAAGACGAAAGGGATGAGCAAACGCGGAGACAACGCGACGCTCCTCGGAACAAGGGGTCAAGAGCGAGGGATCGACATGCACCGCCATCCCGCAGGGGTCGTGAAAAGGCTCCATGGGCCGGACGCTCCAGCTCCAGGGGATTCGATGCCTTCGAGTCACCTCGTACATTGTCGAATAGGACCATCCGAAGTTTTTCCATCCGGGGCAGCTGCTGGAAAACGGGCCCCGGATGCCCGCCTCCGGCGGAGAATCGCTGCCCGCGGAAAGCTTGCAAACCGGGGGTTCGCGTCGCCGACCTGTGCGCGCGCAATGTTCGAAGGTGTGCCCGAAATGCAGTTTAGCGTGGCTCTGTGACGAATGTATTGCGCTGGGGGGACATAATTGCCGTCATATCGCCATTCAGGAGTGGGGAGGAAAACAGATGCATGAAAGCGGGCAGCTGAGAACAGCAGGTGCACTGATGCAACGCATTCTTCTTCAGGCACATGCGGGTGAGACGGCCGCCGAAGGGGCCGACCGAAAGCTCGCTGAGTCCGAGGCAGAGAAGAGGGCAGTGGCAGATATAGCTGAAAAGGAAAATGCTGCCATTGCAGAAGGCGCGCAGATGCGAATGCTGCAAGCGGAGGGGGAAATGGCAGCGATTGCGGGCGCGGCTCAACGGCGTCTTGCCCGAGGAGAGGAAGAAATGCGAATCGTTCAGAGCGCGGCCAAACTAATGGTTTCATCGTCCCACGCTGCAGGCCGTTAATGAGCGAATTGAATTTCAAATGATAGCCGATGCAGCAAGGCGGGAAGGGGGGGTAGAGGCCCGAAAGCAGGCAGCGCGAGAAAACCAGGCTCCGTAATCAACGCGACGCTGCCAGGCTCGAGGCCGAAAAGATAAGCTAGAAGCGGCGCGAACGCTCCGGGGGCAAGGCCAGAGGGCCCAAGCCCTAAGGCTTGGCGATCACAGATGGATGGCAGGGGTTTGGAACCGAGCGAAGAGGTGCGCGGATCAACGGATCGAGAGCGATGCCCTCGTCAGAGGAGCCGCGGGCGAAGAAAATAGAAGGCGTAGATCCGACCTCGAGCGTCGCGAGACTGCGAGAGAGACCCGAGAGAAGACCCAGACAGCCGGGCAGCCTCGCGCGGTCGTTGTGCCAGAGGACAGGCTTGCACCTGCGGCTCTGCCGGGAGGTGCTGGATCGCGGGAGAGGGCTTTTTTCAACGCCGGCTCCGCCGACGTATGTTGAGCCTCCTCCGTGTCCGACCGTTGCTCGCCCAGTTCGTGTGCGGGCGGCCAAGCTGGCCCGAACTCGAATGGGTGCGCCAGACGAGCTGTGTCGCGTATGTCCAAAGCTGTTCATGGGGATTTGCGTGGGGTGTGCGAAACCCACGTGCAGGGGCATCTGGGCGGAGGTGCCAAGAGGTGCACGGAATGCGCCAGGAGCAGAGAGTCCAGGGAACAAGACGTTCCCTTGATAAAGGCAGGACAGTTGAGCATACCTGCAGACATCCACCGCAGCAAAAGCAAGGCAAATGAGACGGCGCCGAAACATTCGGATGGATCGGAAGAGATCATTGAACGGCGTCAACTGCACATACAAGAGCTATAAGATCATTTGGCCAGACATGTTGCAGAGGGCTAAGGAACATACATCGCAAAAGGGCGCTTGATCGGAACGACAGGCTAGCAATTTCGCCGCGATCATTGGTGTGCCATCGTTCAAACCAACGGAGTCGGACTTGGATCGAATGCCTCCGTTAACGGCGCAACATGCACCCAGCCTTCCTCCCTCGAACTCACGACTCATCCCAGGGCCGGCCGTCGAGAAATCCTTTTGATCCGAATGAACGTTCGATCCATTCGAATATTCGAGGAACCAACCCTGGGAACGTCCTTGTTAACGCCAAGTTATCAGGGCCCCCCGACAACTGCGATTTACCCGGTCACCTTCCCTTCGCCATAGGCACAGCCGTATCTGGTGAAGGTGGGGGCGGAGAGGGAGGCAATGATAATTGTCAGAGGGGTGGCCAGAGTGCAGCGCCAAGCACCCGGATGATTGTTGCGACGCAGTTCGATGAGATTGGGCAGCCTGAACCGCCGGGCGGCCCTCCAGGGGGGCCCGGTGATGGATGGGGGCCCAGGCGGAGATGACGGTGGAGGGCCGAATGGTTACAGCAACCCCGCGTTGCAGCCATGCATTGCCAGTTCAATGGGCCCAATTGGAGAGCCTTCGTGGGGATAATAAGGAGCTTAGCCCTATGGGCATCCCAAGCGTCCAGACACTGCGAGAATGGAAACAACATTGTATACGGGCGGCGGCTGGGTCTTGGCATGACGTCAAGGCAGCGCAAGTGTGGATCATGGAAGCCACGAACCCAGATATTGACAAGTGGAACCTCCAGACAGCCAGAGTCTCCATGCGTCTTGATATGATGTTAGCAACGAATCTGCTTGAGACATTTGCCAATATGAAATGTAATCGGAATCTTTCGGAGCAGCATGCCCAGTTCCTCTCGCAAGTCAACCGCGTGGAACATGCGCGTCAGACTGAGCAGCGCCTTCTCACGGGTCGTGAGATGATCCGTGCAGTATGTGTTTGGTTTTCGCTCTGATCCGTTAACGGGCAGCACTGGATATGCCGTGATCTCTTTGAGATCGCCATCGATTGCCGGAAGCCCAATCAGGACCTGTATTATTTTAACAGTGAATGGATGGAACGCCACCAAGAATTGTACGGCGCTAGAGAAACTTCGGACGAACTGAAGGCCTCTATGCATGCCTATTTCTACGAAGGTGTTAGACAAGTTCCGAGACTCGAAGTGATCATGAAGTGGTATGAGATAACGACAGACCCTCCCGGAACAGGAATGCGTCCCTACTAGTGGCTACTGTGGTAGGTTGAGTTACTTATGATGCGGGATCGTGAGAAATGGGCAACGTCGGAGTGCGGGTCAACCCTCAGGTCGAGAAATAGACAGGCTCGCCTCAGTGGCGGGATGAATGAGGGTGGCGGGGCGAGCTTCCGCGACGGCAGCGACAGTGCCCCGGTTGGGCTTGCCCACTGACAAGACAGCGAGCGGACGTGCCAGTGGCGAGACGACCTGCAGATATGTCACGCATGGAAGGAATTGTCGCGAGGCGGGACAGGGTTGCCCTTGCAACCATCAGGAGCCCGAGATGCCAGCTGCTCCGGCTCAGCCCGTAGCGGCTAGCGCTAACAAGCCAGCGGGCGGGAAGAATGACCGGGGAGGCAGGGGCGAGAAACCATGAAACAAAAGGTCCGAAGGGGAAGGATCGGCCTCGCACTTCGACTCCGTCGAACAAGTTTGGCACCTCCGGTGCAAGACAATCGCGAGCGAGAAGCCAATCCGAGACCTCGCGAGAACGCCGGGGCAAGTTGGCGTGTTATGCCTTCTCGCGAGACCCTCGCAACTGTCACGGTCCACGGAGTGCATGCTATAAGCGGCGTCGAGGCCTGACGGAAGCCGAGGCAATTTTTAGAGACAGGTGCGAAGAAGCTCAGATTAAGGCTGGAACGTTTCTTGGCTACCAACGGATCGCCAAGCATGCCGACTCCGCTGCTGCTAATGCCGGCAGTGCTGCGCCAGGGGAGGCACCAAGAAGTCGAGAGTCGAGTGAGGGTCGCGGCAAGAAAAGAGGGCAGGACAAAGGAGAAGGAAGGGGCAAGCCGTGCAAAGTGTTTGCGGAAACAGGGGCCTGCTCGCGTGGCAAGGATTGCTGGTTCGCGAAGAACGCGCCTGGCCATCCGTGACGATGGCTGAGGACTGGCGAAGTTCGTGCCAGTGCTGCGCTGCTGACAGGACAAGTCTTACTTTTCGCTTCCCGTGCCGGCTCAGCCGAAAGGGGAAAGGTGGGCTTCGGCCCACTGGCTCAGCCGGTACGAGCACTTACGCGTGTCCAGCCCCGCTGGCTAGAGGCTCCCGTGGTAATTCCATGCGCGCGCTATAGGTTTTCATGAGTTCTCCGAGGAAGCTGTTCCCGCTCCAGAAACACAATAAGAATGTAAGGATGGGCTGATTAAACTCGTCGCTATCCTTGTTCAATTGCAACCTCTTCCGCGCAAAGCCATTGCATTGTTTTGTGGCGAACCCAATTCTAAGAGTTGCGTCAGATCAGCGAAGACGGATCGGCGCGATTTTCGTGTTCGAATGCGCCCCTCAACTCGTGAGCCCACTGCCACTCGGAGGAAGGTGCGTCGCCGCTGCCCGAAGGAGCTGCCCTCGAGCGTAGACGATTTTGGTTCCCGTGCGCAGAATACCGACATATGCTAGCACAATGGAACGCATCGTCGATGCAAGCCCAGATTAGTGCGTCCGACCTTGCCGATGAAGTTTGGCCTCTTTGGTTGGGATCCGAGAGAAGGGAAGCGGTTGTTCAGGCGGCTCAGCCGCCGCGGGGTGCAAGGGGCGATCATCTGTGCACCTCGGATCACTTAGGTTCATAGTTGATGCAGGCTGTGGGCACAACCTCGTGACAGAGAAATTCATTCGCGCTGCAGGCGCAAGGGGAATGGTCAGGCGTCTCGAGGAGTCGATCACCCTGAACACTTCCGGAGGTTCTTCGCGGGTCCTCGGTTCAATCCGCGTTGCATGCCCCAACATTAGGGATGGAATTTTTGAAGCATCGGTCTGCCGGAGAGCGGTGCATGGATCGCGGCTTTCGTTTCGTTTGGCCAGCAGGCCAGCGACCCTACTTACTTCTGCCCGACGGTCATAGAGTGGGCCTGGTCGTTGACGGCAAGATACCTTACTTGACCTTATCTGGCAGGGGGGCGCTGGGTCAGTGGATGTGCAGTTGCTGCTGGGAAGCCAGCAACTCCCGAGCGGTGGTGTTGCGCGACGCCAGGCGCCAACGCATTTCTGGATGATGTGGAATCTGCGGGGGGCCCTCCGCCCCAATCAATCCAGAGTCGCGTAATCATATACTTGCATACACAAGAGATGATTGGTGACCGTGGTTTTGCGGACGGCAGGCCGGCCGTGCCCGAATGTCCATTCCCGTCCGACGTAGGCTCCATGGATATCGTCATCTATTTTTATTATTCGCATCAGGAAGCTCGTGAATGCGGTTGGAATCGAACACCTACTGGCGTCGTGAGCTTGGTGAGTCCCTCATCATCTCCTGACCGCGACTCAGCCTTTGGTTGTACTATGCCACGCCACGGCTTAGCCGGATGCGGTGCGGCTGTGCATAAGAGCCCTTGCTTATGCGGGGTCTCCTTTTGTTTGCCCCACGACAGGGGTCAAGGGCTTGATTCCAACACAATTGCTGCAGCACCTGGCCAGAGGGGGGATGCAGATGAGGGCGCGGGTGGTGTTGACCTTGTTGACATCGACGTACCGCCTGATTTCGACCCAGATGATGCAGGGCTTGAAGTGCCAGTCTCCGCGACTGAGCGACTCAAATAGAGCGCTGCCCCCTCGCGCATTTACGAACTCATGCCCCGAGTCATCCTTTCTGCGCATTGCAGTGTGTACCTGGGCGAAGGCATCAAGGCGCCAACACAGGGCTTAGGGTACCTAGACCATGCGAGAACCCCGTCACGTTCAGACACCTGACAAGAATGGATCACTGGCTTGCGATGGACGACCTATCGCGGGGGCTCCATGATGAGACCGCGTGTGTGACTTTTCGCGACCAGGCTACATATTACCTTGCGGCTCAGGGCGCGCATGATCAATCTGCGGGTCGCATGTGTATTTTTTAAAATCATCCTTTGAGCTCCGGGGGACAAGTTATAATATTCTTTTACTGCTGGTGCGAGGGAGCTCGCGCGTGCGTGCAGAGAGTTTAAGATAGGACATGATTCAACCATCTTTGGTAATGGATAGCTTATAGCTGTTGCTGAACGGTCCAGCGGAATCGTTCAGATTGGGGCCCGAGCCTTGTTGATGCAGGCTGGCCTTCCCCCGCCCTTTTGGACGTGTGCCGTCCGATAGTGTTGTCTCTGCTATAACGCTCGGATCCTAGAGGGGGGTGACTCGTCATGGAAGCGCAGAGTCGGACGCGACTTTGCAGCTCCGCTCCTTCCGTTCGGATCCCTCCTGCGCTTCGTGCCCCCTCCAGAGTCTCGGTTTCGGATGTCCAAACTGGCGTGGCTATCGTCGCGGGGGTTTACCTCGGATATGTGCATAAAGCGGGGGGCGTGGTAGGGCCCGACAGCTGCGTGTCACAATTCAGACAAGTTGACGGACTCAGCGTGGAATCAGGGCGAACGCAAGCAGGCAAGCGCCCAATAATTGAGAAGTTTGATCAAGTCTACAGCAATATTTCGGATGGCACTGCGGCTGACCAAGAGCCCCAATTCCGCATGAGGGAAGCGTGTGAAAAAGCCCAGACAGAAATTAATGATGTTACAATGCCACCTCCTGGTGGCTCCTCTGTCGGCTCAGCTGCGCAGGGAACCCGACTAGGTTCGCAAACGGCTCCGCCGTTCGGTGACCGAGGCCCTGGCGAACCGATACCACCGCCTTCTCCAGGGGGCGAGGCCGCGCCACTTCCAGACCCCGACGTCGACTCCAATGATGGCGGTCCGGGGGAATTGTTGGGGATGACGTGCCTGTGGCACCGGGCGGTCGGGGCCCCCGACGAGATTCGAGACCAGATATCTGCGCCCAGCAAAAGCTTGTTTTCGCGCATGTTGAGTGCAGATTGGATCGTCAGTCCAACTTCTCCACGGCTCAGCCGAGATCAAGAGAGCCTTATGGAATCTTTTGAAGATCGACGTGCCAAGGATGAGATAACTGAGAAGCTGCCATTGAGAGGGCGACGAAAAACGTGCAGCATCCGAGTCGTGTTGTACTACGATCCAGAATACGTACCTGTTGCAAGAGTATGAGTCACTGACCTGAACCCGTCATATGGTGCTCAATGGCTAGAGATATTACCAAGTTCCACCAGCCCTGGAATTCACCCGGGCCTCTGGTTCAACATGAGTCATGTCGAACGAAGGAAGGCGGTGGAACAGTTTCGACTCGAGAAGCGAGTTTCTTCGGCATTGACGACCAAGTACCTTGTCTTGCGCTCCTTCGTGACATTGGAATCGACTCAGTCGAACTCCAGGAGGGGTCGCATGGACCAGAAGAGCTAAGACCCTCCGGCAGCAACCTTCAACCTAAGGACGATCTTCGGCAGCAGAAGATGGGGAAAGCGGTCGTATCGGGTGAAACTGACGGTGACTGGGGCGCGCTGTTGCAACCCGCTGGGCCAGCGGAGGAACCGTCTACAGACGGAGGCTCAGGGAGCGATGGAGGCACTTCCGATGACGAGGAAGGTTGGTGGAAACAGACCTGCTATGGCGGGGCCATCCTACGGGGCGGGGTACCTCCCGATTCAGTCGGTGAGGACCTCGCTCTGCCTGGCTCGCTCAGCCTGAGAGGGGCCAGCCTGACCTCGAGTCCGGCGGCCGCCGCTTCGCGACGTAGCGTGCCCCGCATGCCATTGCAAACGGCATTATCACCCTTCCCTGATCATCGGGGGGTGGAGAGACTCCACATGGAATACTTCTACAACTCATTCACTGACGACGCCCAAAGCATCGAACAGACGTGCCAACTTCCCATTGAGCTGTGCCCACCACGGATTGACGCTGCCGTGGCTAGGTCCGTCTCCAAGGCGGAGGCACTCGTTCAATCAGACGCCCGCAAGGCCCTGCGGACAGAGTGGGATCGACTGCGCAGCATCGGCACCTGGGATGAATCAGGTGTCGTAGAATACGACGACGTGATGTGACAAATGAAGGGGCAAACAATTCATTTCGGACGTTTATTCGCAACCCTAAATGAAAAGAACAGCACTCCCGCTGGGGCATGGGGGCCGCAAGCACAGAGGTATATGTGTATTCGACGGATCGGATGTCAGGGATGAAAGCAACGAAGTTGCATACACCAGGAGCTTTCTAGCAGTCCCGCAACCATTGAGGCTGGTAGAGCAGCAGACACATACGGCCTGTTTGAGGGGCATGACCTTTAACAGGCTGAAGTCAAACAGGCCTGCGCACATTTCTAGCTGGGCGGAGCTTCGACATGGTTTTTCTTGCCGCGTGACGATTGGTCGCCTGCCTGGGGGAACATTCGCAACCTTGTGCTCCCGCTTATCCTTTCGCTGCACGGACGCCCCGATTCTGGGGGATAGCGGGGGCAACATTGTGAGGGGCATGTTGTATCAAAAGGATTTATCAAGGGTCTTTGGCGCAGTTGTTACTTCCATCCGAAGCTGCAATTTTTTCTTCATAGTTGATGTTGACGACTTCAAACTTGCTGGGCCAAAAGCTAATCTCGACAAAGGATGGCGCCTATTACAGCAGCCATCCGAGGGATGCCCTAAGGGTTGAAGTAGATCCCCTACAGATGTGGGGCGGTACCTAGGATGTGAACATCATTTGTCCACGCAGTATGCAGAATGGCAAGGGGGGCTACCCGAGGTGCATGACCCGTCGCCACCGAAAATCAAGAAGCTGTCCGCATTTGGACAACAACCGGAGAGCGTTGGCGAGAGTGCGGTGGGTGATTCATCGGCACAGCCGGCTGAGCCCTATCAGCTTAGAGAACCACGGGTGGTCAGAGACATTGAAAACGACGTGACCGTTTTTTTCGAGTCATGTGTCACTTTGTATGCGCAGCTGACTGAAACTGACCCCGGGACATACCCTGCTGCGGGCACACCTGTCGGCCCTGAAATTACTGACTTTGAAGATAGACAGGGGGGCCCGAGAGGTGAGAAATATCCCCCAGCAGAGGAGGCATTGGCGAACGCGCTGAGACTCAATGTCGACTTCGGTCCTCCGGACAAGCCGGTCGAGGTTCACGGCTTAGCCGCAGAACCTGGCCCAGATGACCCAGAGCCACCGACTCCGCCCTGTGTGCTTCAGCTGATTGCCGCCAATAATCTTATGAGAATTTTTCCGTGGCGAAATGGCTCGATTCTATCTCCTGCGAGCAGTATGTCACACAGCTAGCTGCACTACTAAGTGGACAGAGCAGCAACATATGGATCTTTTTCGTGTAATATGTTTCATTTAATCGACCACAACGTGATATCGTGGGTTGGCGATAGGATGGATAGAGCGCGCTCGTGGGGCCCGATAGACTTAAAGGGGGGCCCCAGCTTGAAGCTACCCCCCTCCCCCCTTCCTTGCTAAAGGGGGGGGGGGCTTCGGCCCCACCCCCCCTTTCCCCCTTTTTCGTGGTCCGGAAAGGGGGGGGGGGGCTTCCAAGCTACCCCCCCCTCCCCCCTTTTAATGGAGCTGGGGTGAGCCACCCCTCTCCTTTGAAAGGGGGGGGGCCTTTAGAAACCCCCGCCCCCCTCCCTTCCTTGGTGCAAAAGGCGGGGGGGGGCTTGAAGCGCCCCCCCCTTCCTCCGTTTGGCCGCCCAGCTCCTGGAACCATCGCTCTCCCATTCGCCTCCATTTATTCCCGCCCCTCTCCCTCCTCCTCTTCTTCCTTTTGCCTCCTCCTCTTCCTCATCCTCCTCATCCTCCTCATAGTCATCATCGTCATCATCATCATCATCATCATCGTACTCCCCCGCGGGTCCTTCCGTTCCGTTCCTCCTCCTCCGCCTTTTCGGTTTTCTTCTCCTCCTCCTCCTCCTCCATTTTTCCCTCCTCCTCTTCTTCTTCTTCATCATCATCATCATCCTCTTCCTCGTCGTCGTCCTCCTCCTCCTTCTCCTCCTCCTCCTCCTCCCTCTCCTCCTCCTCCTCCTCCTCCTCCTCCTCCCCCCCTCCTCCTCCTTCTCCTCCTCTTCCTCCTCCTCCTCCTCGCCTCCTACTCCTCTTTTTCCTCCTTCTCCTCCCCCCCCTCCCCCTCCTCATTCTTCCGCCTCCTTTCCTCCTCCTCCTCCTCCTCCTCCTCCTCCTCCTCTCCTCCTCCTCCTCCTCCTCCTCCTCTCTCCTCCTCCTCCTCCTCTTCCGCCTCCCCCATCCTCCGCCTCCTCCTCCCCCAGCTGGCCGCCGTCTTACACGAACACTGCCAAACCCGACGGGCTGGCGTTCTCCGAATTACACTTCGTGCAACTTTCGGGGGGGAATAGTATTTTTCCCAACCCTCCTTGGTTGGGTATTCGTTTTGAATAGAGCAGTGTGGTCTCCACTTCCTCCTTCCCGTCCCGTCTCCCTCTTGCCTCCTCCTGTCTTGCCTGCGGGGGGCTGCGATCTGTGAAACTGTCGCCACTTTCGAGGCTTGCTGGGGGGCCCAGCACAGTGACGCCACGGGCGGACCCAAATTAGACCTCGCCATCCCTGGGGGGCTGCGATCTGTGAAACTGTCGCCACTTTCGAGGCCTGCTGGGGGGCCCAGCACAGTGACGCCACGGGCGGACCCAAATTAGACCTCGCCATCCCTGGGGGGCTGCGATCTGTGAAACTGTCGCCACTTTCGAGGCCTGCTGGGGGGCCCAGCACAGTGACGCCACGCGCGGACCCAAATTAGACCTCGCCATCCCTGGGGGGCTGCGATCTGTGAAACTGTCGCCACTTTCGAGGCCTGCTGGGGGGCCCAGCACAGTGACGCCACGGGCGGACCCAAATTAGACCTCGCCATCCCTGGGGGGCTGCGATCTGTGAAACTGTCGCCACTTTCGAGGCCTGCTGGGGGGCCCAGCACAGTGACGCCACGGGCGGACCCAAATTAGACCTCGCCATCCCTGGGGGGCTGCGATCTGTGAAACTGTCGCCACTTTCGAGGCCTGCTGGGGGGCCCAGCACAGTGACGCCACGGGCGGACCCAAATTAGACCTCGCCATCCCTGGGGGGCTGCGATCTGTGAAACTGTCGCCACTTTCGAGGCCTGCTGGGGGGCCCAGCACAGTGACGCCACGGGCGGACCCAAATTAGACCTCGCCATCCCTGGGGGGCTGCGATCTGTGAAACTGTCGCCACTTTCGAGGCCTGCTGGGGGGCCCAGCACAGTGACGCCACGCGCGGACCCAAATTAGACCTCGCCATCCCTGGGGGGCTGCGATCTGAGATCCCCGCTTTCGAAGTGGCTAGGGTTGCTCAGGGATTGCAACTAATCACCATTATCTAGTCCTTGTCCTGAAGCCAGTGTCCTGCGAGTATCCCGAATTCCGTCTGCAGACATATGTAACCCTCGCTCCGTCATCGCCCCCCTTATAAAGTGTCCTGAACTATTTGCGCTCCGCGTTTGCGCGGGGCTTGGGTACGTCGCCAGGGTAATTTTTCGTTCCGGGGCGTTGGCACGGGACGAGTTGAATGATGCACTTGCGTTGCAATCGTTTGAATTGCAATCGATTCAATCGATTGGATTGCAGGGGAGGGACAGGACGGAAGGGAGGGAGGGGAGGAGAGGGAGGGGAGGGAGGAGATGGAACGAAGGGTGGGGAGGGAGGGGAGGGAGCGGAGGGAGGTGGGGAGGGGGATTGCAGTGGAATGGAGTGCAATCGATTGCAAGCGATTTGATTGGGATTTTCGATCGTCGATCGTTGATCGTCGATCGTCCATCCTCGATCGTGGATTGTTCATTTTGGATCGTCGGCGAAAGGGAGGGCGGAGGCTCCGGGGGCTGGGCGGCCAAAGGGGGGGGGGGGGTTCCAAGGGGGGGGGGGCTTCCAAGCCCCCCCCCCTCCTTTGCACGAAAGGGGGGGAGGGGGGGGTAGCTTCCAGCAGGGCGGCGCCAAGGGAGGGGGGGGTAGCTTAAGCACCCCCCCCCTTTGGAAAGGGGGGGAGGGGGGGGTAGCTTCCGGGGAGGGCCCAAGGGGGGGGGGGGGTAGCTGTAAGCCCCCCCCTACCCTTTGCTCAAAACAGGGGCGGCCAAACAGGGGGGCTCAGCCTTAACTTCTCCCCTAGGCCCCCTCGTAGACAGACCTGCGTGTCGAACGCATCGCAGCGCCAGTGCCAGTCGTCAAGTTATTTGGGCACCCTACACGAGGGCCAACCAGAGCATGGCCCCTCGTAGACAGACCTGCGTGTCCCACAGTAAACTTGAAGCAGAATCTGTTGCGGCATATCTCCCGCTGCGGACAGAATTATTGCCGCGCTGCCCATGTGGGGAATTCTGCTACAAAGGAGAGTCAAACGCACGTTTATGGAAGATAGCCAGGCAGTGTGCAAGCTGATCAAAGCGGGGGGCTCGATGAAATTAATGCACCGCCCGAGAACACATCGAGTAGATGCCGCTGCCATTTCTGAGCACAGGGATTCATGATTTGCAGTGCGAGCGTGCGCAGAACGAAAACGCCGATATCGGTATTGGGCGTTTTACAAACCCCCTAGCATGGGTCAAAGTGCTTCACCTCGTCAATTTTGTCATCACAAGTTTTGGGAAGCCACCCGCTACCAGGACTACCTGGCGTCGATGTTCACTGATGGCCTTCCCCTGAAACCCGGGGGGTTTCTCAAGCCGCGGATATGCTTTAAGACGGTGGTGCGACAGGGAGCTGTTGTGCCAAACAGGAAGATGCATATAATGAAGAGAGCCACGAAGGGCAAGCCCGCGACGACTATACTTAAAACAGGGATGGTCAAGGGACAAGTTGCGCCACAAGCTGGTACAACCATGTCTAGTGGTCAAACAATTTATCTGGCTCCAGCTCCTGGCGCAGATGCGGTAGCAGCACGCGGCGATGCTGATGCATGCGGCTTAGCCGAAAATGCATGCGGCACAATGACTTCCGCGGCAGAGAAGGAAGGTTCCAGGAAAAGCTCCCATAAGCGCAAATCGAGAGCAGGCAAAGAAATTATGGCCATGTTTGATACGACTGACAGCGAATCAGACGCTGCGGATATACCAGTACAGATTTCCAGTATTCAAGAGACTCGAAGCAGGGGAGAACGATAATGATATCACTGACGCGACTGCAGCCAAATCGCAAAACAATGGGTTGACTCAGTCGACGCCGCAGCAAGACAAGGACCAATCGGTAACTACACATGAAGAGGAGCGGTCAACGATTGGTACTTGAGTATTGCTGCGGACCCAGCAATAGAATCGGCAATCCTGCATATTTTGATGCTAATTCTTGTCGGGTTGTACGATATACCGAGCGCGAGGACATGGGAACTGATGAGGGTAAATTTAAGGCACTTGCGCATATATACAAGAATTCAAGGGTGAACGCATGTCGCTCGGGTTCGATCCCATGGACGGGGGGCTCTCCTTGGCAATGCGTTAATGAGGGGTATTATTCCCGGAAGGGTGATCGTAGGTCCCTGCGTAGGCTTCGGGGAATTAGGACGGATTGCAGACGCCTGCTTTGGAGTTTCATGGAGATAGCGCGTGCTGTCGTCGAAGCGGGGGGAAGCGTCTGTATTGAATGGCATAGCCAGTGCCAGTAATGGAGAGACCCTCAAATTACGGCTATTGTGCGTGAATTAGGTCTGCACAAATCAGTCCTGCACGGGAGTGCGTTCGTTTTACGAGACAACAGGGAATTACATGAATGTGTAGAACAATGGGATGTCAGTACCTCGCGGGGCCCGGATGGCAGCTATTCAGGCGGGCCGTCATAGCTGAGAATGAGCTGTGCTGTTTGGCGAACTGAAAAACAAGAATCAGCGACGGCCCGACCCAAGGACCACTACGAGGACCCTGAATGGGCCGACCATGGCCGTAGAACGTGCTGGCGAATTTCCCGAGGAGAACGCGCAGAGAGCTACATGCATGACAAAGATTGCCTGCAACGCATGGCCACCCCGGACGACCCTGGCAATATTTTGCAGGAAGTGGCCAAGAAGCTGAGGACAAAGGATTCCCCGCCGGCTCAATCGGTAAGGGAAACCAAGGTGTCAGCAGCAAGACCAACATAGAAAGTGACGCGTCAGGATCGGGCCTCACAGAATGGTCGGATGTTGAGGTAAAACACACGTACCATCTCGAAACGCCGAAGCCAGTTTTTTTGTTCGTTGTTTCTTTCATCTACGAGCTGTGCTTTGCGCGGCCCGCCTAGCTCTTAGCCGGGAGAAGCTCGCTCTTGACCCGCAGACCAAAAGCATTTCTATCATCCACGAGCGATCCTTCCTTGTCGATGGATGCAGCGGGTTGTGCTAAATAGACACCTGCATGCGTGCTCTCGAAGGATCTTGTTACCAACAAGTTGAACGAATACCTTAAGGCATGTAGCGAGTCGGTCACCCACATGCTATAGTCGGATGTCCGAGGGCCCGCGGGTTGTCTTCTGGGCCGCATGTCAGAAGCATTCCGGGAAACATTACAGGGGCAGCTTAGAAGGCCCTCCCCAGGATCTTGAATGCATCTAAGTGTGTCAGTACTTTCAGTCCCACGTTGACCCGCGCGCGCTTTTGAGATGCCAATTTTACTGCGGACCGCCTGGTGACAGCAAAGACAGGTTTGTTCGCAGTTGCGATCGTGGTGAGCTAATTGGACACATTTTGAGCCCACTGGAGTTCACCAGTATGAAAAGCGTATGACATTTGTCACACTCCGCGTTCCACGCAGAAGAACGGATCAGGTAGTTTACATGAATATTTGGGGACCTTCCCGCAGCAAAGCGCCGCGCGGCTCAGCCGTCGACAAGTGGGGAACGCATTTCGCCCTCCCATTGATCAGGGGGGATGCTACTGTGAAGACCCATGCGGTTGAGCGGGCCCTGACCGACAAGGCGCTGGCAAAGTATCGAGAGTGGAAGGCGCTGAAGGAAGAGCCCTCCTCAAAGAGGGCAGCGCTCCACTCGACGGCCCAGCCGCCTGAGGTCAAAGCGACGGTCCCAGACGTCGTGTTCCGGGCGACGGAAGGGGACCTACCGCAGAAGCGGTCAAGCGACGCCGGCGAATCGAGACCAGCGAAGACTGTCAAAGCTGCCGCAGAAGAGGCCAAGTGGTATTGTCAACCCGAGACCAGCAAGGAATGGCAAGGCTGGGTCTTCCCTAGCGGTTGAGAAAAAAGGCACCTCCATCCAAGGCTTCGCTATGTCAATTTGATGGCCCAGCGCGGGCCATTGCAGGTGGGGCTTTCTCCTCCTCCGGCGCAGCTGGCAGTGGGGGCGGCGGGGGCCCCCCTTCCGGCTCAGCCGGCGGTTGGGGAGTACCTGCCAGAGTTGGCGACGATGGCAGAGACGCCCGACCGCCCTCAGGCGCGCCTCGCGGAGATGGAGGAGGTGATCCCACTCCCGGCCCGGGCCCGACGCCTCCCTCCGTCCAGGAAGGGGGGCATGAAGGGCCCGGCCCGAGTTGCCCGGCCCGTGGCATTTGGAACGTGCTGGAACACAGGAGACAAACAGGGGCCGGCTTAGCCTCGCCCATGAGTAATCATTCTCCGTCCGAGTTGGTAAAATGCATCACAGGAATACAGAACCTTTACATCTCTGTAGTTGATCCTGGCCTCCGTGCCTCGGCAGCATGGCTAAATTTGCAGGCGCAGTGCCGGGCGCTCACTCGCTCAGCGGAGGTGAATGGTCACGGGTGGATTCTTTTTGCCAGGGAAGATCTAGCGGCAATGATAAGGACTGGAGAGTCACCGACATTGTTCTTCCGCCCGCTCGCAAAGTCGCCGTGCCAGGTGTATCATTTCTGGTCTGTAGCTATTCACATCGCATCGCACTCATCGTGTACCTTCCATGGAACTTACGGGAAGAAGCTTTTCTGGTAACAGGCCTCCAGTACCATATGCATTCAAGCTTTCATTGTGTCCGAGCAGATGTGAGTGGGAATGCCTGCGTGCAAACTCTGCTCGAATTGCTGGGAATAACGTTTGGACTTCGCCTGTGCATGCGAATGAGGGGCGCTTCGTCCCAGGAAGGCCAACGCCGATGCTTTTTATATTCTGGTTCTTGAATGATCTTTCGGACGAGGATCAGTGTAACTTGATCGGGCTAGCCGGAACAAGTAAGAAGCGTCGCGGTCCTTAGAAATTGATCATGGCGCTTGTTCCTTCCTTCGAGGTCGCTGAGAGAATGATTATTGATGGGGCCGTGGGTCGTTCGAAGTCAGGAGCTATCCGGATCTTTTGCGTTGGCGGGGGCCGCAGATGTTGGCGTTTTTCTAGCGGTAGTTTTCAGGTCGATAAGCTCTGGGACGATGTTGCTACGCTCGCGCGAGCAAGGATGAATCAACGCATTGAGCGCCGCGAAGCAATGGGAGTTCAGCCCAGAACAATGATTCTGGATGGTGCCAGCTTGTATAGGAAATTCAAGCATCCACCGAACGACTCGTATCATTTCCTCGCTAAGCACGAGACGTACAAGATAGAGAAGGGGACCCGACAGGCGGACGCAACGGATGCTGAAATGCTCCAGGGCCACATGCTGAAGGCTGCCAAGCTTGCAGCATGGTGCCTTTGCCAGCCCTCCGGCGGCGCAGCCGTTCAGGGAGCTGATTTTGTTGGTCCGACCTGGGCAGATGGATACGCGCAGGTGGGAGCGACATGCGACGAGATGGCACCATATTGGATTCGATGGTGCCCAGCGTGTTCGGGTACACCGCAATCGACCCTCGGCACGCTCCCACTCCCCGACCATATCGACACGAACCAGTTTCCGGCCGTCTCACACGGTTCGGAAGGTGGGGCACGACGCTCTCTGCTGCCCAGGGAATGGTGCGTTTTTTTGTCGGCGGGAGAAGTATACGAGAACTATGTTCAATGGGGGAGTTTCATTTCTTCCTCGAACGCAGCTACCCCGCCACTCCCAGCATGCCCCCTAAGGGGCACATCTTGAGGCAACCTGGACAGCATATTGGAATCCATCAGCACATACAAGAAGCAGTCAGACATATCGACGACTCACAGCTGTCATTCCAATCTCCTGCCGGCGCAGCCGAACAGGCGACCGGGAGTGCCGTGACGGTTCAGTATGCTGTCTTCTCGGCCGAGCAGCCCAATGCCAGAAGCGGAGGTAGTCAGGTCAGCCGCTGGCTCTGCCGGCGCAGCCGTGCAGGGCCCAGTTGGTGCCGTGGCCGCTGTTGGCTCTGGCGCAGCCGTGAGTCCAGCAAAGAGTCGCGCGCGATCTGTCGAACCCACTAGGGTACTGGCTGCGGAGACCCCGCCAGAGCGCTGCGAACGGGAGATGGGGGAGGGATGTCCGGAAAACGAAACGGGAGGAGAAGCCCCCGTGGCGAATAGGAAGACGGGGAGGAAGCACCCCCCAACTGGAGATCATGGTGCGCGCAGATGGCCTGCCAAACTTACGGAGGCGAGGGAAGAGGCGCGTTCCTCGAGCCTCTGGGAGCGAAGAAGTTGGTGGAGCGTGGTTACACCCCGAGCAACTTGTGGCCAGGAGAAGATGACAATGAGCTTCTGCGACAAATAGAGAACCATGCCGATGCAATCGTGGATGCAGGCCTCGAAACAAATTAGCGAACACTCATGCCACATTCATCTGTCAACGCCTCCCTCTCCCCCCACTGTAGCGAACGCTCGTGCCGCATTGCTTTTGTCAACGCCTCTCTCCCTCCCCCCGATGCTCAAAGCTGGCGGTGGGTCTGATGACGTGCACTTCGACCGCAGTCTCCCCCCGCGCGTGCCAACGTTGCGTTTTGGGGGGAGGGGGGGTTCTCAGTAATTGTTTCCCTCTACCGGAGTTCTGCCTATCATAGGCTAAATAAGTTAGTCCAAGGGAAGATTTGGCTGGCGGAGCAATTGCTCCGACGGTATGCTCGCAGGCCGTCGCTTTTGCTGATCACCTGATTCCAAACTGAGCAACGTTCTGCATGGGGAGACGTGACCGCTCGGTGTCATGAGAACCCAGATCAAGTGCCGACCACATCATGTGGGAGAGGGCGGCAGATCAGGAGCACGCAGAGAAAGGCTATTGCGTGCAATTCACATTTCCACTCAGGGTAAGTGCCAAGAAGATGGAGGCGGTGATTTCAGGAAATGGTTGGCACAGGCAGTCTCATGGATCCTCGGTAGGCGTGCTCCACGCCCTGCCAGAAGTGTATCAATTCCTCGCGTCGGATTTCAAGTACGGAGGAAACGTGCAGCAGGGCAATGTTGGGGTGCATTCGTTCCCATATGAGGAGGGCAGCCCCTCTGTCCACAGGGAAAGCACGATGGCGGAGGAGACGTCTGCCGACGGTTATTGGAACACCGTCGAGATAGTGTTTTGGAGCAAGCCGAAGAGTGTCACGGCGTGCAACAGTCCAATTCAAAAGTGCACGAAGGACCCAGCCAATATAATTCTGTGTGATATACGCATCTACCATCGGACCCGGCCGCTCTTCATGTGACTGGGTGTGTTTGGACGTTGATGCGACATCTTCGTCAAGATCGCAAAACCGTTGACCTATCATTCAGAGTTGCAAGGGCCAGAGACGCCGACATGACCAGAGCACCGACAGAGCCAGAACGGAGCAATGCGAGTGGGCCCTGGGCCTTCAACCCATGGGCTGGCAAGAAACTGCCCCCCCATACCTTGCACTTCGACCTTCGATGGAGGACGTCTGGGCATATTTGAGAGGCAGGGGGTTGCCAGCTTGCTTCTGTGCACCCACTTTTGGACGGCGCATTGGAGGAAACTCTTCGGAATGTAGGAGGCGAAGTCTTGAAATGAGCAAAGGCCGAGTCACCGGCCCAGCCGGCGGGCGGGTCTGCTTCGAGTTTGCCTCCTGCCGCTGGGGCCCACCTACCACCGGATCCCCCGAGTGGTACTGGGGCCCCTATTCAGATTGTACCCGCGAAGCCGCCGCCGCCTCCGGCTGATTCAGGCCCTCTGAAGCCGCCGCCGCCTTCAGCGGATCCGAGGCCAGTGAAGTCGCCGCCGCCTCCAGCGGATGCAGGACCTGTGAAGCCGCCACCGCCTCCGGCGGATCCGAGGCCAGCGAAGCCGCCGCCGCCTCCAGTGGATCCGCGGGCTCTATCGACAGCCCAAACGAGCGGTAGTGGACGCGCTACGAGCCAGGCTCCGATGGTTCCACCGCTCGTGAGCCAGGCTCCGCCGCGGCACGCGCCGAAGAGGCGCCCCCCGCCTCCTGGGCCACCAACTCATCCGAAGCCATTGGCACAGCCAAGTCGTGGCAGACAGGGCCCGGAGGCCACGGCGAAGAAGCTTCCGCCAGATATTCAGGATCCGTGGGAACCTTTCCTGGGCCCAGGGCCCAAGGAGGGGAAACCTGTGAGGCCGCCTGACGAGCAGGACGTGCAGCCCGGCACAGCCAGCGCTAGTCAACTTGTTCTCGAAGTTTTGACCCCCGAAAGGGCGGGGGAGATTTCGGCTTGACGTAGCGGCTTATCCCCCTGCGAGCTCTGCGCCTGCGGGTGAGAAAAAGGCAGAGCGTGGTGAAGGGGAAGCTATGGTAGTTGGACCACCTGACGCCCTGCCGTCGACAGTCATCGTGACTGCCAGAAGTCTTCTAGACGCTCACTTCGGGGTGGTTGCAGACCGCGCCAAGTTTTTGCTGGTGAGTCAATGGAATTGGTCTTGGCACGTTACCCCTAATGAGGGCCAACCTCGGGGGGGGGGTAGAAGTCTGACGGAGACGGAGGCTCAGCATCTTAATGGGGACTTGACCACCCGGGCGAGGCGATATTTGGTGGAAGCCCGTAGAACAAATCAGCGAATTAACCAAATGCATGCTCATTGCCCTACAAGAATTGGGCCACCATGATACGTTATTTTGTTCTTTACCGTTATTGGGATTTCGAGATGTCTCGTGGCCCCCCCGATGCGCTGAGAGCTGCTGCACTTATTGTTCAGCCCGATTTAACCGGTGCTGGAGACGACACTAAAGGTGGCTCAGAAGGCGAAGAAGAAGAGCGAGTTCCTGTGAGTCTGGCATCAGCGGTCGATGCCCCGCTGAGAGCCCCCTATACGGGGGGCAGGTTCTAACAGACTTCTCAACTTGACGAGGGCGCGGTAGCGGGAGCGGGACCGGTCAGCTTGTTTCCACGTGTAGCTGTTCCGCCATCCCCTGAGCGAAAACAGCTTCGTCCGAAGGAACGGGGCCTCCCGGGGCGGAGGAGAAGCGTCAATCATGCAAAATTGTCCAGAAAAGGGGGGGGACCTATATCTCGGGGATGCCGATCGAGAGACTATGCGTCAGGATACATCACGCGAGCTTCAAAAACATATTATTGGAGCTCATGGGGCTGCGCCCGGTGCCGCCCCGCGTTGCAATTCGCGGGCGTACTTGCACTTGTATTCGAGAGAATGCTGAATTGGTTCCTGGCCCCGTGTTTACGTTGATGGGTGAGCTTCCAAAAGACGACTTCCCAGAAGCTGTCTCGCGCCTCCGAGCAGAGTATGGTTCAGATGACTGGCCTGATAATATATCCCAGACGATCTACGCAGTACTTTCCCCACTCGCATATAATTTACTCGTGATGGGCAGTGACGGTTTTTTGGAGGAGATGCAGTCATCGCAACAATGCCATTGCAATTGGCGTCGGGGAACATGCGACCTACCTGGCAAGACGCTGTTCGGATTGCGCCCGATCCTCGGATGGGTGTTTTCGGTGACCTCATCGCTAGAATGGAAGCCGATGGCATAACGCATGCTGCGACTGCCCTCGCGGTGCACGGTTTAACTCTGTTACCGTCTGGGACAGTGGAGGTCCTGGGAATCGAGGCCGGGGACCTCGGCGCCCTGGGTGACTCGAGGCTGAAGGCCTGTTTGGGGGGATTTCTTGATCCACTTACCCCTCGCAGCGCAGTCGTTGATGGGGGCTGCGGGAACGAGATAGTTTCCATCGAATGGGAAAAGCGTGGGCGCAGGCCACTTCCAGTATTCTATTGTGGGTGCCAGGGATATTCATGTTTTGTTCGCGATATAGAGCGCATGTACGCCCCGTATGTATTTGGCATGGCGAAATGCCATGGATCGATCTTGCATGTGGCAATCATCGATGCCAGTAAGGACTTGGTGGCAGGGAAATGAATTATTCAGTTCCCTGATAAAACTGACGGACTGTGTCAAGAACATGACTGCGGACTTCTTCGTTTAATTCCGAGAGGGCGTGATTTCCCGGAAGAGCAGAATGAGTGCATCCCTCCCTGGCTCCGCCACCGGAGGGATGGGGGGGCCCCGCCGGGTGAGAGTTACTTGAGTCCGGGCTCCGCCCCGAAGGAACGGGGACCTCCAAACTCAGGGGCGTGGCCGTCTAACGTCGCGCCGATCCTTTGGGAACTTGCGAGTGTTCACAATGCTAGTTGGAACAAACGTCATTGTTTTCGAAGGGCGTGTAACGGCGCGCCATCGATGCAGCATTTGTCGTGGTGCTGCGCTTGGGGCAACGGGAGAGGCGCGATTTAACGATATAGCCCGACTTGTCAAACTGAATGCTACCCAGAGTCCAACATCTCAGGTGGTTTGGACACTAGTGTCCTAGCAAGAGTGGACCGCCTACGAGGTTGCGTTCACGTCTGATTCAATCAGAGTGTCGACGTTTACCGATGAGGAGATACGACCCGTCGCTAACGGCTGTCAGTTACAAGCAGAAGTGGTCCGACACATAAGGATAAAGCCGTGGGCCGACGACGGGGGATTCATGTGCAAGAATTGCCATTTTGTGCGAGCCAGGCTTGGTTATTGTCTCTATAGTCAGACGAAGGTTTTGTATGAATGCAGTTTTCAGAAAAAACTATCTTGCGGGATCCGGCAAACGAGCTCTAGATCATGGATTGGCAAGCTCGGGGCTGACCATCTATATCATGGGTTCTCCGAGAAGGGAAACCGAACCGTTTGTGATTGCAGATAGACTGAGGAAAATGAAAAAGAGCTGTTAGTGCGTATGATAATTTGAATATAACCGAACAACATCAGTGCAAATGGGCTGCGAACAAGGAGGGAGCTCGTCTTAGATGCGCTCAGGGAGGTTAGACCTTTCCCAACCGGCAGCCAGTAACCGTCCCAACCTGGATGCCTGATAGCGCTGCGGCTCAGCCGCCAGCGCGTCACGAACCCTTCTTTCAGTTCCTTGAGCCGCTGGAGCTTCGCTTCATGAGCTGGTTTGCACACGAGGCAAAATCGGGGAACAAAGACCCTCCAACTGCGGCGGCATGGTGGCCATTAGTATATTCACCGACGTTGAAATGTATGCTCGTCCATCTCGATGCCCCGCTCTTGCCGTGTTCGACTGGGCCCGCGTGAATTGTCAGCGACTAGAACCGCCTGAAGGATAGAATCAGTGGGCGAAGAGTCGGCGAGAAATTGGCGGAGATATTCCAACAGTAGATACGCTCATCTGAACGGCTGAGACGCGTCGATGCGCCCATTCCGATTACCAGTGGAAGTTTTAACTATCAAGTAATTGCGTCGCTTTGCGCCCGGCCCAGCCGGCAGGTCGGCGTGATTTTGGCTCGTGGTAGGCTTTCAGAAATATCGAGAGTTGTTCTTCCCAGAGGCATTGGCCAGCGCGCCTCTATCTGGATACCCCTGGATTGCCATTGCTCTTTTGGCTTGATCTAGATCCCCTGGGGGGGCGTTTGTCTGAAGCAATGCGGGATCCGTTATGCAACCCTGTGAAGAATGCGAATGCGGACATTCAGTTTGAGCGGGGCGACGGGAGGGTGCATGTCGGTGCCAATCGACGTGGCGCTATTGACGTTGCCGTTCGCGTTATCCTTGAGTACTTGGCCACACCAGGCGCTGCAATGCGACTGGGGAAGGATGTGGTTCACGATGTGCCGCCAGGACTGACCGAACTCGTCGACAGAACATGGGATGAACCCAATAATAGAGTCCCCGCGCGTCGGCGATGGGGACAAATCCTTCTGGCTATTCGTGAAGTGGTACTCTTGTCCATGGCAGAGGGACTTCGCGTTGCTTTTCCGGGTCGCGAAGTACAGCGAGCTACGAGCGTTGAAGGTATTACCCCCAGTCCCAGGTTGACCGACGCCTTTGCTCTGGACAGCCGCATCAGGCCGGCGGTGAAATCGTCAGACTTGCTAGAGACGTGCACCGAAGGTTTAGGTAACGAAGTTCGTGGTGCCGTCGGACGTTGCTGTTTTGACATCCATTTTGCCATAGAGTACATGGACACATCTACTGAAATCGCCCCCAGTGCGAGAGCTCGATTGGCTATCGGCCATTCTGGGCATTTTGTTACGGAAGCAGCCATCGGAGTCTTTCGATATGTAAGGGACCTTACCGAGGGGGTAGGCGCATCCGACCCTTTTCCGGCAGCTCCTAACGCCCCAGTCGCATCAGGAGCTGCTGTCCAGCACTCTGAGGGCCAAGTGGCCCCGCGTGCGGGTGCTGACGCTCCGGGTGGCTCTGCCGCTTCGGAGTGGATAAGCACGCGGAATCCCCAGACACCTCCGGAGCGTCCCACGGATGCCACTGAGGGGTTCGGTCTGGCTGGAACGGGAGGCGCGCCTTTAGACCGGCCCCGTGCGACCCAGTGCACGCCGGCTCAGCCGCGTCGGGCAGCGACCCTGACCGCGATCAGAGGTCGCGTAGAGGTCCCATCGAGTGGAGCGAACGGGATCGGTCGCTTGCGTGGGCCGATGAGCGCGCAGATGATGTAGGCGGCCGCGCGCGCGATGGCGGCAGGGGTCCTTCTCTGGATCGGGCTGACAAGTGCGACAACGGCAACGTCTTGGGATATTGGTTCATGTGGATCGCCATCAGCAGATTACGGGAGGCGAAAGAACATGGTTTTGGTTGACCGTGAACGATGATAACACAGAGTTCGCGGGATACCATGAAAATGAATCACGGGGGGACGAATGGGCCCCCCCGTCGACAAGCTTAGGTCCAAACTGGAGATGTACCCGCGGGGGGCCCAGTCTCCGATGGCCAAGCTCGTGGCGCAGTGAGAACTGCTTCTGCGTCCATGCCCGCGCCGCCGCCGCCGCCGACGCCGAAGGCGAGGCCGGTCGACGAGGGCGAGAGCAAGAGCAAGTGCAGCGGCTGGTGTGGTGGAAAAGGCAAATGCCCTTTCGACCGCCGTCAGCGAGATCAGTCTCAGTGGAGCTGGCGGACTGGCTATGATCCGAATCATCTTCATCGCCGAGAAGGAGAATGGCGGGGATGATGTTTTGCAGACGGACTGGTGCGACTTTGTCGGCATCGGTCCCACGTCGCTTGGCTTCGCCAGCGTGATGTGGGTGCGGCATGAGTGGGAGGTCTTTGTGGTATGAGCTGGATTTAGATATTAGCCCTGGTGGGGTTCGTCTTGATGTTTCGGTCTCTTGCCCCTTGGCAGCCGCGGCCGGGCCGTTCAATTGTTTGTGGGGTTGGCTCCCGTGGCTGTACACATGTGCAGGCCGAGCGGGTGGGGGTCGGGGCAACTCTACGCACCCCGCCGCGGAGGGAGTCAACGCACTCCTCTCCGCACTACCATCCTGCTGCCCTTGCCTTCTCTCCTTTGCACTGCCGTGTACCTTATCCGACGGCAACTGTTCGGTTTAGAAGATCAAGATAGGAGCGTGCCAGCTTTCGCGCACGTCGGCCGGCGGGCCGGCCTCCTCACTTCAAGGATACTTCTATAATCAGCTTAACAGCATACTCCTTCCTTGCCATGATCGGCCAAAACCCCCTGATCATGAGACAGCATTGGAACATAATGCAGGGATTATCAATTCCCAGGCAAAAAGAGAGATCTCCTGCGTGCAGCTGGTTTCGGCCCCGCAGCCGGGCCCATTCTCGATGCGTGGGCGCGTCCCGGCGCCGGGGAAATCAGCTACGCGAGGTGAGTCTCAAACCCCCCTTTGCTGTCCCCCCCTTTCGCCCGGCCCGAACCAAGACCACCCCGCGGCGTGAGCGCAACAGATAAAGACGGGAGGTTTCTCGTCGCCGCCCAGGGCCTCCCGGGGCGCCCGCGCTGGGGTCCCCGGGACGTCGCGACACGGCCTGGGACGACGCGCCCGCCCCGGGGAAAAGGGCCAGGACCGCGGGGGACCCAGAGGAGTGTCGTCGGCGGGCCCAGGGGGAAGCGAGAAGGGGCGGGCCTTCTGAGAATGCCCGAAGCTTTTCGGGCTTGGAGGTTTTCCAAGCCTTGCCGAAGACACAACACGTCTCAGAAGGCGCGAGGGTTTCTGAGAAGCTCCGCCGCCTTCTGAGAAGGCCTTCTCCTTCTCACTTCTCCCCTCGCTCTCCTCCGAGTGCCCTAGGTGGGCCCGCCTGCTTGCGCGTAGGACGCCGCCCTCCCATCGATGTGGGCACGCCTGATTGTGCAGGGTGCGAGTCGAAAACTCAGCCGTATTGAAAATCAATGCATCGGATATCAGGGGAAGCGCTATGACCATGACCATGATGCCGCGGGTTCCAGTCGACGCCGATCTTGGCCATGGCCCGTGCCAGCCGTCGCCGATTCGCGAGCACGATCCGCGAGCTGACGATGAGTTAGATGGGCGGTGACCAAGATCGACACCGACGTTTCCGCGTGTGGTGTCGGTCGTGGACACTGTTTTCTTTCCCTCCCGTCTCCTCCGTTCATCGGGTGTTGCCAACAAATAAGCTCCCGCCCAGGGTGTCCCCACGGTTCGATGAAACCAGGGAACTCTCAATCTGTAAGTGAACATGTCTTCCACGCGTGGCTCCAGGACGTGCCGACAGGGCTATCAGATTCGAGCTTCGAGGATTACGGATCACGCAACACATGCTGAGTAAGTACGGACATCAAACAACCACACCTGCGTAAGCTCACGCTGCAGTGTATTCGCAAACATACGCTGCGCGGTGTGGCAGGTCCTCGCGGCTTCCACAGCATCTCCCACCAGGTCCGACGGGTCCGTGTGGTTCCAGGACGACTCGAACAGCTGTCGGCACCCCGGGCCAGGCACCCTTTTGGGTTTTGGGTCCCGCCCCTGTTCTGCGTCGTCCGCACGAGCTGCCTGCGTCAGTCGTCGTCGCGGAGTCTCGGGACTTGCGGGGGCCGTCGAATGCTGCAGAGATGTGCAGCCGCTGCATCAGAGGAGCCCCACTTATTCGCAGCGCGTCTGTGTGTGTGTGTGTGTGCGTGCGTGCGTGCGTGCGTGCGTGCGTGCGTGCGTGCTTGCGTGCGTGCGTGTGTGTGTGTGTGTGTGTGTGTGTGTGTCTGTGTGTGTCTGTGTGTGTGTGTGTGTGTGTGTGTGTGTGTGTGTCTGTGTGTGTGTGTGTGTGTGTGTGTGTATGTGTGTGTGTGTGTGTGTGTGTGTGTGTGTGTGTGTGTGTGTGTGTGTGTGTGTGTGTGTGTGTGTGTGTGTGTGTGTGTGTGTGTGTGTGGGAGTTTTTTTCTCAAACCGCGCGCAAGAGTCCCTCGCACCTCGGCCCCTCCGGGACCCTGCCCTCGGCCACGCTCGGCGCCCTTCAGCTGGCCTGCGCTGCGTGCTTGTCCGCTCGGAGCGTCCAGCTGTGTCGCTGCGCCCACGGGGATAGCACGGGCGGCACCAGGCCATGGAGTGCAGTGCTGGGCTGCTGCTTGGTCCGTGCCTCCCTGTCTTCTCTGCCTCCCCGTCTCCTCTCTGCTGTGCCCCGTCTCCCCGGCCCTGTCGCCTCTGAGCTGTCTGTCACGGGCCTGGCTCGACAGGAGCCAGCTGGGGGCTGTGATTTCACCACCCTGGCCGCCACAGCGTGCCCCAGGACCGCAGTGGCCACGCAACCAGACGGCCGAGGCGGCCTCGTGGGCCTCCAGGAGCGTTCCATGTGACCTGCAGGGCCCAAGGTGGCCCCAAGATGTTTCCCACATGGTCCAAGGCGGCCCAAGGCATCCCAAAGGGAATCAGCGTTGTCAAGTAATTACCGTGTGATGTTTCAGTGTCGCCTGTCTGCTGGCCTCCAGACGGCCAGAAAGTCATGAATACACCTATGAAGCCGTCACGCGTTTGCTGTGAGGTACTGTAGGGCCACTTTTGTGGTAGTCGCGTCTACTGCTCTGGACTTGCCCGTACAGTTGGCAGGGCTTTTCTCTTTCCTCTTTCTGCGCTGTTTTGTCCCTCAGCAGCACCTGCAAAACCAACCATCTGCGTCTGTTGACCTTTTCACCATCCGTGTTTTTGCTGCTGCTGTAGCATCTGCGGCAGCTAGAGCATTTGGACTGCCGTAGTGTCGATCATCTCTGCGCATCAACCTCAGTGCTCTGGCTCGTTCCACTGAAGAGCTCCTTATTCTACGATTCCCTCTTCTTGTTGCACGATGGGCTCTGAACTGGACCGCGCACAACAGGCGACATCTTCATCTTCCTTCTCGCTTTCCCCCTCATCCATCCTGATTCTACCCACGCTGCAGTAATGATGGGGAGGTAAAAAGGACAAGAAGAAGAAGGACAAGCCGGGCAGGACCGACTCTCGGCCAGGTACCAGGGGGATGTTGCAAGACACGCGTTTCTCATGTATCTTGCTGTAGCTTTGGTCGGCTATCAAGAACCCCCTTTAGGCGAATCCAGCTGCACAGCTGCGCATCCCGACCACCGCGCGTGTGGATACATGTCGGAGAGGTAGGCTGAGGTGATGCTCTAGTTGAAGACGCAAGATGACGATTGCCTTGAACATTCTTTCTGTTCGGGGGTGTGGGGCTGGCGTTCCTAG